>CM070014.1:1702500-2125123 GCA_036247105.1 Cirrhinus mrigala
TTACTTGTGATGTTTTTATCAGCTGTTCGGACTCTCATTCTGACAGCACCCATTCACTGTAGTGAATCCACTGGTGAGACGGTGATGCAACAACACATTTCTACAAATCTGATGAACAAACAAACTCATCTGAGAGTGAGCACACTTTTAGAAAATGTCCATAATTGGGTGAACTCTTGGTCTGAAGTGTCCGCTGGTATTAAGATGTGTTTCTGTTGGTTCACCTGCTGAATACAGATGGGATCAGATCACCGAAACCACACATGGATTGAGTCAAACGCACATATAGATATTGAGTCAGAATTATGAGAGTTTCAGCAGGGCTGCAACAAATGATTATTTTGATAACCAATTAATCTAACGATTATTAGAACGATTAATCGACTAATCAGATAATTATATTTTTTTGTGGTAATAAACATAGACCTACTTGAAGAATAGCTTTGAAATTACTTGAACTATATATATAATAGCAATGATATTTAGCAATAGCAATAATAACTAGATCAAATAAAGTATCAAAAGCAAGTAACCATGATTTTATTGCACAAAACTGTTAAAATGCATAATGTATTACAAACAATAGAGCTAATGTACGTTACACATTATAACATTTGCCAACGGCAGAAGATTGTTTTACATGTTACTGCGCGATCTAATCCTTGTTTAATATCTACTAAACATTTCATTCAAATAATCTTTAATATTTGGCTATTTCATGACAGAAATGCGACAGCCACTGTAATTTCTTTAATACGTGGACATCAAAACATGTAAACTCAGAGCGAGGGTTTAAACTTTTCATTTGAAATCGCGATGAACAGTTAGCATATAGAAAGATACTGACTTATTCTCCTGTGTTTGTGTAGGTTTATAAATGATTTACCTTACAAACAGTGGCGTAGCGGACGGGTAGCAGCGCACACTGCGGGGGCCCCACGTCCTCCCCGTGCTGAGCTGCGTCATATCAGGTGTCAACGATAGCCAGAGATATTGTCAAAAGCATCAAATATTGGCAATATTAAAGGAGAAGTCCACTTCCAGAACAAAAATTTACAGATAATGATAATGTCCTTGACCAGCAACATGACCAGCTAAGGACCAGCATCAAAACATACCTATCAGCATATGCTGCTTTTTTTCACCAGGGTCATCATCCAAGATGCTCATGTCTTTCTTTCTTCAGTCGTAAAGAAATGATGTTTTTTGAGGAAAATATTTCAGCATTTTTCTCCATATAATGGACTGATCTGGTGCCCCGATTTTGAACTTCCAAAATGCAGTTTAAATGCGGCTTCAGACGATCACAAATGCGGTTGTAGACGATCCCAGTTGAGGAAGAAGGGTCTTATCTAGCGAAACAATCGCTTATTTTCATAAAAATAATACAATTTATATACTTTTTAATGTCAAATGCTCATCTTGTCTCACTCTGTTTTTGTTCTGGTTCATGTCAGTTAGTGTATGTCGAAAAACTCCCATCTCATGTTCTCCCTCAACTTCAAAATCGTCCTATATCACTGTTTTACCTTTTTTGTTAAGGGTGTTTGATCTTCTTTGCATGTTCACTTTGCAAACACTGGGTTGGTACTTCTGCAGCGATGTAGGATGATTTTGAAATGATTTTTGAAGTTGAGGGAGAAAATACGATTGGAGAATACACAGAATACACAGAGTTCAGGCAGAGCAAGACAAGACGAGCATTTGAGATTAAAAAGTATATAAATTGTAAATAACTGATCGTTTCACTAGATAAGACCCTTCTTCCTCGACTGGGATCGTTTGAAGCCGCATTTAAACTGCATTTTGGAAGTTCAAAATCGGGGCACCATATCAGTCCATTATACGGAGAAAAATGCTGAAATGTTTTCCTCAAAAAACAGAAATTCTTCATGGCCGAAGAAAGAAAGACATGAAGGGGGTGAGTACATTATATGTAAATTGTTGTTCTGGAAGTGGACTTCTCCTTTAAGAGGATTTAGCATTTCCAATCAATGTAGGCCTGTTACATTCTTTTTTATTATCAGGCTATTATTATTATTAGGTTACTTTTATCATTTAGCTAAATTACAATTAATTTGCCCCACAATAATTTCATAGTGCTTCACCCCATGACATGCTGTGAATAAAAGATT
The DNA here is from genome assembly GCA_036247105.1 of Cirrhinus mrigala. Classification (NCBI taxonomy): domain Eukaryota; kingdom Metazoa; phylum Chordata; class Actinopteri; order Cypriniformes; family Cyprinidae; genus Cirrhinus; species Cirrhinus mrigala. The sequence goes on from CM070014.1 coordinate 1,704,636, forward strand.
AAGCTATTAGCTTACTCCTCACTGACAATGTTTAAAAAAAAAAAAAAAAAAAAAAAACATTATTAATTTTTACAGTGAATTCTATACCTATAATTAATATTTTTAACCCTGCAGTCATCAATGAAAATTAATAGCAGCTTTATTTCTTGCACCGATATTCAAAAACAACCTGTTTAATGCAAAATAGTTTCTTCTTATGTTTTTCACTGTACAGGCCACAAGAGAAATATTAAGGTAATAAGTTAAGACGGTTATATACCGTTATCAGCATATGTTGAAGTATAGATTTGTCTCTCATCGTCTCTTAAATATGCGCCGTTAATGCAACGTTAGAAAGCTGAAAGAAAGTCAGTGTTTTTACTTTTGTTTTTGGTATACTGATCGAGGTTACGACTTATAATAAACCCAAACTCACAGCAACATGCAGAGATGGAGTTTGAGATGCTTCACACATGTAAATGATGACAATTTATGTGGAGCTACTAGCATTTACTGTGAACAGAGCCGTTCCAACACGCACACACGTGACTTACACGCATATGAATAAAGCATATATATTAAACCGGCATCACATACATTTAATTAAATCATAGCTTTGAGAATTCACAACAGCATTATGCTTCATTATGATTTTTAAATGGGTTTAAAGGGGTCATTGAATGCAAAACTCACTTCTACATGTTGTTTGAACATAAATGTGTGTTGGCAGTGTGTGTACACATAATGATAAAAATCCATGCAGTGGTACTTTTTTAAATCTTTATAAGTAATATCCCCTTTTTTTTTTTTAAATAAGGCCATTCTCATCTTCTTGTGGGTGTGACGTCACTCCGACCAAAGCCACTCCCACGATAGTTGATTGACACGACCGTCTTACCTTAGACCGGCCCTGACTGAGCTGAGAACAGTCCGATCGCCATTGTGTCGACTCCGGAGCAGGGACGTCGATAAGAATGGCTCCTAAGCAAGGTGTTGTGTTGTTGCATATAATAACGAACATAGCGGTTGTCATTTACTCCCGACATCTGAGCAGCTGAAGATGCAGAGGCTTAACATTACTTTAGTTTTTGAAGGAAATGCGCCCGGCCATCTACATAAATGCGTCTATGTTTGCATGAATAATGGTGATCCAGCTTCACCTACAGCAGAAGTGAGTATACTGTGACTGAATATACAGCTAAAGTAAACATTATGGCTCGTCACCCCACAGGAAAGAGGGGCGGGGAGAGCAGAGCTCATTAGCATTTAAAGGGCAGAGGTGTCCTGGTGGAGTGATTAAAAATGCTTTTAGCATGGATTGGAATCCACTTTTCTCCACTCCGAGGTAAAAAGGGTGTTGTTTTACACTACCACTGAGAAATTTCAACCAAAGTATGTTATAGACTTCTTAAAGAATCATATAAACTTGTGGAAAATGGGCATCCAATGACCCATTTAATATATCATGCAGCCTTGGAAAACAGTCTAATATTGTGTTTCACGGATTCTCATCCGTGGAACGCGCCACTTCCGGTATTTCCGGGATTTTTTTCAAAAACTGTATAGTCGAATAGAATCAACGAAACGTTGCAGCCCTAGAGTTCAGAATTGAATGTTTCAGACGAATGAGCAGGTGGAAACAGCAGTGATCAGCTGTGAGAGAACCACAGAAAACACATGTTCATATCCAGCGGAAGCAGATCCACACCATCAGACGCTCCGTCAGAAGAGCGACAGAGCAAAGGACGTAAATGAAAGCAGGTGTACGGGACTTCGGTCAGAGCAGCTTACGAAGCTGACCGCAAGACAGGTCACATGATTATTTCAAAGGCGTATTCATTTTGTACAGCAGCGATTGACTTCATTCACATTTAGTCTCAGTGAGAAAATTATGAGCACAAAATCTTGAGGAGGAGTCCCATAACAAACATCACACTAAAGATATTCAAAGATTCTGAAACCCACTACTACATTTACCTCTGTTAATAACATATAGAATAAATGCATTAGAAATGTTACTCTCATCAGTCCCTCTGATTTTTAACCCTTATTAAAGAACCTGTCAGTCATTTAGAGACTTTCACCATCCCGTCAGTTCCTCACGGAGGACACGGAGTCCTGCCCTACACCATCTCTTGTTCTGCAGTCGTTCACACGGCGCAGTAGTGAACTGGTTTGTAAATACTGAACACTCACCGAAGTCTCCTGAGGAGCACGAGGCCAGCTGGTGTGTGACGGGGTTGTAAGCCACACACTGGATTGAATCATTGTGACTAAAAGAGTCAAAACACACACAAACGCAGCCGTCAGCGAAGTCTGGCCTGATGGATGGCAGCACGGCACGATGGGACGTGGCCCGTGACTAAATGAAACTCTAGCATAATAATGGCTTTATGATCATCTACCTCAGGAACATTTCACACAACGACTAAAAGAACAGCGTCGAAACAGACTCCAGTAAACACAGAAAACTCACGTGTATTTGAGGATTCCCTCCAGTTTGGAGGTCCAGATGATGATGCTTTTATCTGCTGAACCGGACGCAAAGCGTTTTCCTGCGGGAGAGAGGAGAGGAAATGCAGACACCGATGATGCACTCATAGTTACTGATCCGTAATCAGAGATTCAAACAGGCATATCATCGTATTTACCATCTTTAGCATAAGCCACACAATACACGGTGTCTTTGTGTCCCTTGAGCGGCTGAATCAGCGTGCCGTCAGCAGTGTCGTACACCTGCACATAGATTTAAAACAGCTTAAAAACAATGTCGTTTTCTTGAAATATGAAATATTTGATTTGATCATTTAGACATTATTATAGCTTCTGTTAATATTGTGAAATAGACATTTTATTATTTACATATTTTAGTCATTTTTGTTTCATGTTATTGATTTTATGTAATCAAATTAGTTAGCTGTAAATGAACCCTGATGTGGCTGTGTTTTCTTGAACCAAAATATACGGAGGGCAAATTTTAAACACTTATAAATATATTTATATTCTTAAAATACATTTTCTAAAATACACTAAATATTCAAAAATATTTAAAAATATATTTTTTGCCAAATGGACAAGCCCTCAGTCTCAGAAGAACCAAAGGCACAGTACAGTTTGAGCACATTTCATTAAAGTGAGATGTTGTAAATACATCATAGGACTAAATTCATTACTGTTAGACATTCTCTCGGTCTAAAAGAGCTTGAGAGTGTGTGTCAGATGAACACATTTTTCTGGTGCTCGAGCACCACCTTGATCCCTACATAGACAGCATTTTATTCATCACTGAAGCATCCAGAGACTCAGAACACCCCCATGATGCCCAAACACTCGAGATGCTGCTGGAACTGCATGATGCCTGAAACGCGGCTCGTTCTGCTGATGCCCATAAATGCTACATTAGCTAGGTAAAACACACTCCATGTAGACAGCGCACTAGTTAGTGTGGAGGCGCACGCAGCCTGTGTAGTTTGTGAGGAGGTGTGGAGAAAATGCAGATCCGTTACCAGAACTCGATTTCCAGCCGCGACTATGAGCTGAGAGCCGTCCGGTCTGAAGGCGAGATCATAGATACTGAAAGACAGACAGAGCGGATCATCAGTGAATGAAACACGACCATGAAAGCATGAGAGGAGACCGAGCACTGCGGACCCAGAATCCCTTCACAGTCGGAACCAAAAGACAAATGCCTCATATTACTGTCATCCGTGATAAGCTCTGACTGAAAATGTTGTGTTAGGAAAATAAATGCGAAAGAAACACGCAGAAATCGCTTGTAACTCTCAAGATGTGTCATCGATGCTTATATTGTTTACATAGCAACGGTTGCTAACCACATCCATACGGCTCTGCGGTTAAAGTTTCGAAATACCATGAAGCGACTCACCACTGCTCAACCTTATCCCGGTCGTGTACTTTATCTATCCATGTGGGAACAGCCCTCATTGTGGAAAAATGACGGTCTTTTCTGAAAAACGCATGAATTCAACAGGTCTGCACTGAGAGCGCTGCAAACTGAAGCAGAAAGAAAAAACACAACATGGAGACCGGCAGATGCGTTGCCAAAATAAAAGTCCTTCCACCTTAGACCACTGGCTTCTCTCACCTGAAGACCCCGAGAGTGGCTTAGTTTTTTAATTTAATTTTATTTTATTATTATTTATTTATCTATTAATTTATTAATTTATTTTTGTATTGTTTTGTTTTAAAATGAGTAGATTCTTTATTTTATTTTATTTTTTGTGGAATGCCAGTTGTTACTACAGCAAAAAAATAATGGTGATGATGTGTATGAAATGTGTGTACTGTAAGTTTATGGCACTGGTCCATCCGTTCATCTGGACTGACCTGTTTGTCGTGGCTGTCGAACCATTTGAGATGCTTGATTTTCTTCCATGACACTTTAAAGATGAATAATCTGTGAAGAAATTGGTCAGATGTGTTTTGTCTTTAGATTCACTCCAGTGAATACCATATTATACTACATCTGAAATCATTTCCTTTTTAACAAACGTATGACTAAAAAAAAACGAAACGAAATGCAAAGCTTGAACAACCAAAGACACAACAAATGCTTGGTGTTTCTGACTGGTCTGGGCCAGATTCAAGAGATCATTTGATTGGACAAATTATTATTATTATTATTTTTATTTTATTTTTTTAACAATACCAAACAAATGTATAAACAAACAGGCAGTAAAGTAACAATATTAACAATAAACAAAAGGCTGACATAATCATAAACATGAATAGAACCACATAACATATGTGACATTGTAATCCTCTTTTGAATAAATAAGTAACCAAATAAATAAATAAAGTAACTGTATGAATAAATGGACACATTTACATGGCTTTTGCATTTGAGAGAGTTACAAAGAGGTGAAGCAAGAATTTGGAGTTCATCGGACAGAAACTCTGATGAGAAGCTGAAGTGCAGAAGGATGTCATCAGATTAGTGGTAGTGATGCTGAATGAATAATCTTCTACATGCAAATGTGGTCTTCGTAAGTATAACTTAATTATGTAATAGTAATAATGTGCTAGTTATGTACACATTAAATATGCAATTTAGATAGATTTGTGAGTTCCCAAACACTGTTTTTATTCATTAAAATAGGACTTATTTTCCAATCTCAAATATGTGGAGAGTCATATATCCACTGGAGATTCAGTCAGTGAGTGTTTATGAAGAGGTTCAACAACAACAACACACAGAACGTGAACATGAGCTCTTCATGGACTGCCATTAAGTGCATTTTTCATTGGAAATTTCTGTTTTTTTTTTTTTGTTTTTTTTTTTTGGCTGGATTAAAAAAGTTTTCATTTCAGGAATCTAGTCACCTTTATTGGAGCTTTAAGACTGGATCATGTTTGTCGGAAAGTCATTTTCAGTCATCATAAAGCCCCTCCAACCACCTTTCATATAGTGATGTCAGAGCTGATGAGCTGAAGACAACTGCCCTTTGACTTCTGAAGTTGTAATAAAAATTCTAGTCGTTTATATACGTCATAATGTTTCCCATCTATAAAGATGAGATTGATGAGTGGTGATGTTTTTGAACCAGACGAGTCAGTGCTGTTTCTCATCATCACTACTGGAACATCCTGCTGCTCACACGAGTATATATATTATAGTACTCTCTCTCTCTCTCTCTGTGTGTGTGTATGTGTGTGTGTTTTCACTTGGGCCGGTAAGCAACTGTCTAACAATACCCTAGCAACCACATAGCAACATGCAAAAACACAATTAGAACAGATTAACAACTGCATAGCAACATTGTCACAAGCACACAACATGCTAGTATTGTGACAGTGGGTTCTGCATGAGCAAACAGCACATATATACTGTATTATGTACTTTTTGTTGTTGTTGTTAATTCATGCAACATACAAGAAGTAAAAGAGCAGTGCACATGTATGTACCGACACAAAAACACACCGACAACCAACAGATCGTCTCAACACATCGGTGACTGAGACTGTGGTTTACACACAGATGAAATAAGATTAAAATATGAAATGATGACATTGATGATGACGACGACGACGACGATGATGATGATATAGGATGAAGGGAACACAAAAAGAAAACAAGCCAATAAATGGATCTGAAATGATGGAGGACGCGGTGTGTGAATGATGGCATGCAGCTGTTCCCACATCTCTCACACATCTCTACCTACATGAGAAGGAGTGCTTTGGCAGCGGGGCGCAGGACTCTGTTGTGAGCGGACGCTGATAAGGAGTTAATCTGTAAACGTACAGGGACAAAGTCCATTCTGTGATCAGTCACACTGTTCCCAAGAGATTCGGGCCTTGATTCATGGAGAGATTCATCTGCTTCTTCCTTTTCTTCTTCTTTTATCCCAATCAGAGTGTGCTGTACTCAGGAGGAGACCCACACCTTTCACAAATCCAGACACACCAACAGTTTAATCCAATCTCCATCTTAAAGAAACTGCAGAAGAACTAAAACACCGCGTACCGGAATCCCTTTATTATCTTGTTACATAATGAAAGAAAATGCTGTAAATGGCTGCTCAGCAAAGGCACAGTTTCTGTCTGACGTCATTATAACGCACTCATCTGTTCGTTCATCCAATCGTTCTCCTCTGTAGGGTCACCGGCCGCAGACGGACAAACACCCGGGACAGATGAGCAGTCCACCACAGGGCCACGTAGTCTTATCCTAAATCGGTCATTCATGCTCAGCTTAAACACTGCTAGAACTTCTGAAGCAGCAACTATAGTGTGGTGGGTACAATGTTTGAATGTGAAATCAGCAGTCATCTTACAACAAGTAATATTTTGTGCATCAATAAAAAAAGTTACACGTAGGTCCATAGTGGACAAAAATGTCCATGTCAGAAAACTGTCATAAAAATTTGAAGCTTGGGAGCACAGACTTAAGTTTGGTCTCATTTTAAAGAAACCCATGGCAGATTACTGATGAAGTAGAAAAAGTTTAAGAAGTGAAATAAAAAAAGTTATAGAGGTTTAAGTTTATGAAAATGCTTTTATATAAAGCATATATTATATTCTGTATGTTATATAAAATATATATTTTATGAAACATGTTGAGCTCTAAACCTGCTAGAAAATCCAAGCCATAAATCTAAACAAGCTGTGTTCCAAATTTAAGGTTGATATCTCAAAAAATGATTTTGTTTGGGCGCAGTGTCAAATTTTCCACATAAGATGCCAGCAAAACACACAGTGGTTGGATTTGTGATTGCAGTAGAGTTTTTCTCTCTCAGATGTAACAAGAACGCACACACAATTTTTTATGACACACGTACAAACCACACTCTGACATCCACACCAACACACCCACACAATTACAGCTGCATTATTTATCCAATTGGCTCTATAATTTGCAGAAGCAGAAAACAGGAATAAAGTGAGTATTTGCTTTGTTAGCCAAACCTGAAAAAATGGCATCATCTGGTAAAAAATGTAATTTTGAAGCCTTGCCAACAGAAAGAAAGTCTATTAACAAAAATAGCATCATTTTACAGTTGAATGGCACTGTGATTAAAAAATAGCAGTTTTAATGGGGATATTTGTGTATATAATGTGCAGATGTGCAGAGTGTAACAATTTTTTGTACCTTGTGCAAAATAGATTTATTAAAGGAAATGGAGGTGAAATAGTAAAATTCCAATAAAAATACACACCTGTGCCAAAATGTATTCAGCTAACCCTAACACAGGCAAAATGATCCCAAAAAAGTGAAGACTGAAGACTGAAAAGGACAAAAATGTCCAAAAGGTTGCACAAGGGTTGATGCAACGTAGAGATCACAAATAAATCCATATGTGTTATGAGGCGGTTCTCTGTGGCTCTGTCTGACCGTCATCAGCGGGAACCTTCTCCGGAATATTAGTTTCTACCCGGACTCCTTTTGCCCGAACTCCCTGCTGTCTTCCGCCGCTGTTGGCGCGCTCTGCCGCTATTTAAGCGGCCTATTCTCAAAGACCAGTCGCGAAGTTTTGTTCTTGCAACATCACCGAGCGTTCACCCCTGTTGGATTATTTGGATATTTCGTTACTGACCTGGACTGCCTTACGACTCTGATTCTCGCTTGTTGCCCCGACCCGCGCCTGGATTTACCGTTGTTGACGTTCGCCTGATACCCCGATCTTCTGCCCGAATCTGGTACTGTCTTGCTTTGCCCGTATATTCCTGTTTGCGGTGTTGACTATCTGCCTGTACGACCACGAGTATATAATAAACGGCTTGCAAATGGATCCACCGTCTGATGATTCAATGTCACAGAAAACTTCGCCACCCCCGGATCCAGCGGCTGTTTATCAACTAGCCCATGACTCAACTAGCCCATGACTCGCCACGCACGAACATCAGCTGGATAAACTCACGCGCTCGTTTGATGAAATGCTTAGAGCTTTGCAAACTTTGAATACCTCTGTGTCTGCGCTCGCTCAAGCGTCGGCGGCCGTGCAATCCGCCGCCGCGGCTCCGCCCCCAATGCTGCCTCCAGCAAGGAGCCTGGTGAGGAGATTTTGGTGCTAAAGCAGGGCACCACCACAGCGGCAGAGTACACGCTCCGCTTCCGCACCCTAGCGGCACAAACGGGCTGGCCACCCGAACCACTCAAAGCCATATATCGCAAAGGTCTAAGTCATGATCTCCAGTCTGAACTAGCCTGCCGGGATGAGGGAAAGACGCTCGAACAGTTTATGGAGCTGACCATCCAAATTGATAATCTGATGCGTTCACACCGGGGTGGCCGCCAGGCCCAGCCAGCTCGCCCGGCTCCATCCACATCCAACTACAGTGCCACTTACAGCGCTCCAGAGCCCATGCAGATCGGGAGGACTCATCTGACTGAGGAGGAACGAGAGAGGCGGCTCCGGGACCACCTATGCTTGTACTGCGGCCAGCCAGGACACATCAGGGCCTCCTGTCCCATCCGGCCACCAAGAGCCGCACCATCACGGGTAAGCGCTGAAATTCCTAACCACTCCATGTCTATACCAGTCACCCTCCTGATTAATGGACAGAAAATAGCCACCACAGCCTTTATTGACTCAGGGGCAGAGGGTAATTTCATCGATGAGGATTTCGCTAAGCTAACACATGTTCCTTTAATTCCATGTGGATCCCGTGTGGCCGTGGCAGCCCTAGACGGCAGACCACTGGGCACCGGAGAGGTCCCCTTCACCACAAAGGATCTGACACTTCTCATCGGACCCCTGCATTCGGAATCCATTCGGCTATTCACCCTACACTCACCTGAACACCCCATCATCCTGGGTCTTCCCTGGCTCGAACTCCACGACCCCACCATCTCATGGACCGAACACCAGATCACGAGATGGTCGGACCACTGTCAGCATCATTGCCTCCAAGGCCTTCGTGTACCCAAGACCACAGTCGCCTCAGCCAGCCCCGTCGAGGACGACCTCAGCAAGCTGCCAGTGGAATATCGCGACCTACAAGAGGCCTTCAGTAAAGAGAAGGCAACCCGTCTGCCTCCTCACCGGGCTACAGATTGCGCCATAGAACTCCTACCTGGAACCACACCGCCGAAGGGCTGAGTCTTCCCCCTATCACAGCCAGAGACCGAAAGCATGAAGGCTTACATCGAGGAGGAACTACGTAAAGGATTCATCCGACCCTCAACATCCCCGGCCTCGGCGGGGTTCTTTTTCGTCAAGAAGAAGGATGGTGGTCTACGGCCCTGTATCGACTACAGAGGTCTTAACGAAGTGACAGTTAAACACCGTTACCCACTGCCCCTCGTACCAGCTGCCCTGGAACAGTTACGCAAGGCCCGGTATTTTACCAAGCTTGATCTGAGGAGCGCTTACAACCTCATCAGGATTAAGAAGGGGGATGAGTGGAAAACGGCTTTTTCCATGACAACCGGGCACTATGAATATCGGGTAATGCCGTTCGGTCTCTCCAATAGTCCATCCATCTTCCAGGCTCTCGTCAATGACGTGTTCCGAGGGGAGCTCAACCGCTACGTCATTGTCTACATTGACGACATTCTCGTTTATTCAGAGAACCTCCAGGACCATGTTCAACATGTCAGAAATGTGCTACAGCGCCTGATTCACCATCAGCTGCACGCAAAACTACCCAAGTGTGAGTTCCACCAGACCAGCACTTCATTCCTTGGATATATCATCAGCCACGAAGGGGTCACCATGGACGAACTTAAAGTTGCCTCGGTGCTCAACTGGCCCCGTCCACGCACCATCAAGGAATTGCAAAGATTTCTCGGGTTTGCCAACTTCTACCGCCGCTTTATCCGAAATTTCAGCCTGGTGGCAGCACCCCTCACTAACATGACTAAGAAGGGTCCCATGGTCCTGAAATGGACACCCCAAGGAGAGCAAGCATTCACCGACCTTAAGACCAGGTTCACCACAGCCCCTATCCTACGTCACCCAGATCCTGAGAAGGAGTTCACCGTCGAGGTAGACGCCTCCAGTACCGGCATCGGGGCGGTGCTATCTCAAAGGCATGGGGTCCCGGGCAGACTATACCCCTGTGCATTCTATTCTCGCAAACTCACCGCAGCAGAACGCAACTACGATGTTGGGGATCGAGAATTGCTGGCTATGAAGTCAGCCCTTGAGGAGTGGCGTCACTGGCTGGAGGGGTCTAAAAAACCATTCTTAGTGCTGACTGATCATCGAAATCTGGAGTACATCCGTGGTGCCAAACGACTCAACTCCCGGCAGGCACGCTGGGCTCTTTTCTTCACGCGGTTTGACTTCAGGATCACTTACCGACCGGGCTCCAAGAACGGTAAAGCGGATGCCCTATCACGCCAGTTCGACCCCCAGGTAGACCCGAACCCACCAGAGTTCATCATTCCCTCCCCGCTAATCGTGGCTCCTATACGTTGGGACATAATGGGAGAAATAACGGAGGCCCAAAGCACGGATCCCATACCTCCCGAGTGCCCCCGGGACCGCGTATACGTACCCGAACCCCTCCGTGAGAGACTCCTTCACCATATCCATGACTCCCTCAGCGCAGGTCATCCGGGAATTACCGCCACCACCGAGTTGGTCACTAACAAATTCTATTGGGCCACCTTAGCCCCTGATGTGATGCGGTTTGTTCATCGATGTCCCACCTGCAACATGACAAAATCCTCACACCTGAGACCGGCCGGACTCCTCCAACCACTACCCATCCCGCAAAGACCCTGGTCCCATATCGCCATGGATTTTGTGACCGAGTTACCAGTCTCCAATGGCTTCACCACCATACTCACCGTAATAGACCGCTTTTCTAAAGCCTGCCGACTGATTCCCCTCGCCAAATTACCCACCGCCTGGGAAACCGCCAAAGTAATCCTGGAGCAGGTATTCAGGTTCTATGGAATCCCAGAGGACATTGTCACTGACCGGGGGCCCCAGTTCACGTCCCGCCTGTGGCAGGCATTCTGTAAGCAGATGAACATTAATGTCAGTCTCACTTCAGGCTACCATCCACAATCCAATGGCCAGGCAGAAAGACTTAATCAGGAACTCACCCGCTTCCTGAGATCCTACTGCTTCACCAACCAGCAGGACTGGAGTCAATATCTCCTGTGGGCTGAGTATGCCCAGAATTCTTTACAAAAGCCAGCCACAGGTACGACCCCATTCAAATGTATACTTGGATATCAACCACCCATGTTTCCGTGGACAGGTGAACCTTCCAGCCTACCGGCCCTCGACCATTGGCTACAAAGAAGCGAGGAAACCTGGAATCAAGGCCATGTTCACCTCCAGAGAGCGGTACGGAGCCTCGTCGAGCAAGCAGACCGCCACCGAAGGCGCAATCCCGCTTACGAATCAGGACAGTGGGTCTGGCTCTCCACCAAAAACCTCCGTCTTCAACAGTCCTGCAGAAAACTCAATCCAAGGTACGTGGGCCCGTTCAAAATAATTCGACAAATCACACCAGTATCATTCCGTTTAGCTTTACCTGCTCAATACAAAATCTCACCCACCTTTCATGTCTCCCTGTTGAAGCCCGCTGTTGCTCCGGGAGGACAGAGGGACCAGAACGAGGCCGCCACTCCAGAAGCACCCCCCCTAATCATCGACGGAGAGGAGGCTTACCAGGTCCGAGAAATCCTGGACTCTCGGCGTCGGGGTCCGGTGCTCCAATATCTCATAGACTGGGAAGGATACGGGCCAGAGGAGAGATCCTGGGTCAACGCCCGAGACATCCTAGACCCTACACTCACTGAGACATACCATCGTGAGCATCCCGAAAAACCAGCACCTAGACCTCGTGGAAGACCCCGACGTCGGGGGGGGGGCTCTGTTATGAGGCGGTTCTCTGTGGCTCTGTCTGACCGTCATCAGTGGGAACCTTCTCCGGAATATTAGTTCCTACCCGGACTCCTTTTGCCCGAACTCCCTGCTGTCTTCCGCCGCTGTTGGCGCGCTCTGCCGCTATTTAAGCGGCCTATTCTCAAAGACCAGTCGCGAAGTTTTGTTCTTGCGACATCACCGAGCGTTCACCCCTGTTGGATTATTTGGATATTTCGTTACTGACCTGGAGTGCCTTACGACTCTGATTCTCGCTTGTTGCCCCGACCCGCGCCTGGATTTACCGTTGTTGACGTTCGCCTGATACCCCGATCTTCTGCCCGAATCTGGTACTGTCTTTCTTTGCCCGTATATTCCTGTTTGTGGTGTTGACTATCTGCCTGTACGACCACGAGTTTGTAATAAACGGCTTGCAAATGGATCCACCGTCTGATGATTCAATGTCACAATATGTAATTCTCAGTGCAGGCCATGTATTTCTGAAAACTAAGTAGATGCATAATCACATTCGTGATAATTGACATCTGGCTGTGCATCTAAAAACAGGGCTGCTTCCAGCTTTCATTCATGAGGGAACTGCAATAAAGTTGTGTTTACAGCAGAAAAAGATTGATCTGAATGTTTTACAGCCACATGAGGTTCAAGTTCAAAGTTCAGTCTTGCTTCGCCACCAACTCACCCTTTTCTAACTTCTCATATTAGTCATATGCCTGACTGACACAAAGGATCTACAGGACTGCATCTCATCAGGCCTTCATCTGATCCGTTTCCGAAAGCATGAATGCCATCAGAAAGTCACAGTTAATGGTCAGATTGAGTACAAATGTAGGGTTTTGCCTGACTTTTTATTTCATTTATTTCATTATAGTTATGCTAGGCTATTACTATTAGGTAAACCATGCGCTCAACCGTTTCAGAGTCAGACTTGTACGAAAAGGCACTACTTCTGGAAAAAAAATGTCACAACAAATTACACGTGTCAAGACGTGATGCTGCGACATGTTATAAAAGAGATATTGTCCTTGTTATATTGTCCAGCAATTCACAGCAAATGACAGCAAATCTGATTTCTGTTTTTTTCAGCATTGTGGCTGACAGCAGCTGTGTTTTGCATAATATTAAAATGGTATAATTTGATATTATAATGTGTAACTTTAATCAGCATAATGAAAGCAACAATGAATAATTTACCTCAAAATAAATTTAAGGAAACAGAGATGTTCAAACTGTGGATTGTGTGAACATGCGAGTGTGTTCCATAACAAGATTGCATCAGTCACTGCTTATGTATTTACAGTTTAAAAGGTTAAAGTGCTCCTATTATGGATTCTTAAAAATGACCTTTCATGCAGTAACACGGCTCTACGTGAATGAAAACATCCTGCAAAGTTTTATATCTGAAAGTGCACCATGTATAAAGTTGTTGTCTCTCAAAAGAAAGAGTTGATTCTGAGTCATGAAAACGAGTCGTTTTTAAAACGAATCAGAAGCTGTTTCATGTTGACGTCAACATGAAACATTAGCATATTGCCCGCCCACTTGTTGCGTGCGCAGACCCGAGAAAACTTGAACTCAAACACTGTAGCGGATTTCATACAGAGAAGACGCTGTGCTCTGCACTGTGAGGGTAAATCCGTCAGGGTACAGTTAGGGTATGTCGAAAAACTCCCATCTCATTTTGTCCTCCAACTTCAAAATCGTCCTACGTCGCTGCAGAAGTACCGACCCAGTGTTTACAAAGTGAAGGTGCAAAGATCAAACGCCCTTTACAAAAAAAGGTAAAACAGCCATGTAGAACGGTTTTGAATTTGGAGAAGAAAATGAGATGGGAGTTTTTCGACATACCCTAACCGTCTTGCACATAGTATACATGTGCATCACAGAGCTAGACGAGCATTGGTGGTTAAAAAAAGTGTATAAGTGTTTTTTTGTTTTTTGTTTTTTAAAGAAAATGAATAAGGATTCCTGGAATTGTTTAATGCCCTTTGAAGCTGCATTTTTAACCTTCAATTCATTGAGCACCACTGAAGTCCACTATATGGAGAAAAATAAGGGAATGTTTTCCTCAAAAACCTTCAATTCTTTGCGACCGAAGAAAGAAAGACACAAATATCTTTTATGACGTGTGGGTGAGTAAGTTATCTGGACAGTTTTATTCTGAGAGTGTACTCTGTACTCTGTAGCATACGAAATACAATTATAAATTATAACATGCATATTAAAAGACAATGAAAGTGTTTTTTGACCTTGCATGCATATCAATCTGTTATTGGGGACTCCCAAAATCAAAATAATCCATAATCCATAAGAGGGGCACTTTAAATAACGTTTAAATGGTTTAATTCTGTATCATTCTGATTGTGTACTTACTCATGCAGAGAGAGAGAGAGAGAGAGAGAGCTTGCCCATATGCTCTTCTGAATGTCTGTGATTCTACATTTTTCAGATCACCCTTTTTTATTGATTGCCGAACACGTTTTATTTTGAAATGTCACCATTTTACTATTTACTATTTTATACATTTTTCTACGCAGTTTTTTTTTTTTTTTTTTTTTTTTGCATAAATAGTCTGAATAGTGTGTTCACACTGAAAATTCCAGTAAGAAAAGGTGCACTTTAAACACCGACCTAGTCGTGAAATGCAGAGATCCTCCCATCGAAATCCGGCGAGATTCACTGGTTTCCCCGCAGGTGTGGCGATCTCTCTCAGCTTGAGCCTGACACGACTGACACCGTTTACTGATGAGTATTGAGTTCATGAATTTTCTACAACTTTTATTTCCCCTATATAACGATAAAGCTAACTGTTGGGAATGCGAGTGCGCTTTGGACCGAGAGCCCGTAGGCGTGACTAACGAGAAAAGCGTAACTCTTATGAACGTCCCGATCAGGAGGAACTAGAGGAACTTCAGGAGTCTCTCCCACACCTGAGGATCCCAGCGAACACACGAGCAGCACCTGACAGAAATGAGCCGGTCCTGAACTGAGGAAAGTCTCTCCGCGGACTGTAATGGAGCACTGGAGCGCGCGCGTGCGGGAGAGCGCGGTCTGGCGGGACTCGTCCGGGCGGCTGCCGTTGGAGGTGCGCGGCGGGGCGGAGACGGGACACTTCATCTGGATCTGTCCGGTGAGGCCCGGCGCTCACAGGGACATACTGCTGGAAGTGGAGGGTCTGTCGGTGTCTGGACTGCCCCTCTATGACGTGCTGAATGTCCTGAAGAACTGCGAAGATCCTGTCAGAATTAAAACGGTCAAAGCAGGTGACTTACACTATATCCTTCTTTACTTTATTATTCAGGGCGGTGAAATTTAACATGCTAGCCAGTGAAATTCGATTCATTTTATTTTGTTATCCCCGTTAACACATTAGTCTAGTTTGACGTCACTGATTTATTATGTAATCTGCACATGAGTTTTACAAACTAATCGGAACCGTGGGAACCTCTGACGTCATCACGCCGCACAGCGAGCCGGTGTTGCCTCGCGTTGACACAGATGTCAGGGTGGGACATAACAAACAGCCTCATCCCCTTTATATTTATTCATTGATTTATGTATTTATTGCCAACAGTTTAAAAACACACGCACACACACAGAGACCTGCAGAGTTCAGCTCCAGCCCTAATTCAGCAGCTAACCACGGTTTTGGAGAGTAGAATCGGCTGGAAGCATGCAGGCGGTGTGATGGAGCAGGCTGGAGCTGAACTCTGCAGGACAGTGCAGCTCCAGAATCATGGACTGGAGACTCCAGCAGTTCAGTACGGAGATCAGCGACAGAAAGACAGAATGGCAAAAACTGAAAAAAACTGTACTTGCAGATACATATACATATACATTGTAATAATGTCAAATTAATAGTTTTACTTTAAAGTACATTTAAATCATTGTTTTAATAATTTGGTCATGTAATGAAGTACACTTATTTTAATGTTACTAGTGTTACTAACATATTTAACTTGTATATTACTAAGCACATGTTGAGTATTTAGTGTGTTATTCAATATTGCATTGAAAGTTAATATTTAAAATGTACTAAATTGCAACTTCATTACAAATGTGTAATTAAAAATATATTTACATACATGACATACAAGTTACAACAGAAATGACATTAGAGAACAAAAGAAGTATTAAGAATTATTAAACTACCCACATTAGTTGAACTTAAAAGAGCTTTTTGTCCCATGTATGTGGGATGTAAACACACCAAAAATAAAACCCCTGTCATTATTTTTTTATTCTGTTTATCATTAAAGAAGATCTTTCAAAGAAACATTTCCAAACATTGCCTGGCAGCCATTGACTTCCATAACATAACATTTTCATTTTTGGGGCAACTATCCCTTCACGCCCTACTCCAGTGGGTCAAAAAGCTTTTTAAAGTTCAACTTATTGCATTTAACATAAGTTTAAACTATAATGCATTTCCACTTAATTGTAAATAACATGGAAATGATTAATGTCATCTTTTCGTGAGTTCAATCACACCAAGACGAGCCATCCTGACATTTATTAGTCAGACTTACGTCTGTGTTCCTCACATCACACACCCTCATAAACACACACACGTGCCTCATCCGAGCAGGACTGTGCTCATCTGTGGTCAATAATTGGCGAGGTTATGCAACAGTGAATACTAAGGCATTATTCCACCTCTCTCTCTCTCTCTCTCTCTCTCTCTCCCTCACACACACACACAGATCTCTGGGAATAAAGGGCTGTCTCTGAGCTGGACGATCTGAACACTTACAGTGACGTTAAAATCAATCTGATACGTGACACATAGTGTTTAGATATAAACAGACACGTCTTTTCACATTCTTGTCTGTGAGCAGAAATCTTCATGTATTTACTCTGAGGACTCATGCAAATGTCCACGAGTTTCCATGAGTTCTCGAACCAGGACGGCCCATCCTGTCATTCACGGGTCACGCCTGTCTCACATAGAGTTCCTCACACCTCACCAGCAATACTTAGCTTAGGACATGCTAGCAACAGGTTAAAACATGCTACAAACATGTTAACAAACATCAATCATACAAGTGACGGACTAAAATATGCTGGCAACGTGTTAAAACATCTTGGAATTATGTTAACAACAAAAATACAAAATCATGCTAGCAACATGCTAGAATATGAGAGCAACATGCTAGCACCCTGTTAGGACATGTTAGTGATCTGTTAAAAACATACCAACTTGCTAGCAACATGCTATAATACTAGTAGCATATAAAACATTCTAGCCGCTATTTCCAAAGCATGCTAGCAACCCGCTGCGTGTGGATGCGGCAGGGCTGTAGCAGTCTGTGTCTGATTTATGAATATGAGAGAGCTTTTACACTGGTCAGATGGAGATTTGCTTCAACGTGTTTAAAAATGATCGGGTGTTTGGGAGGTGCTCTGCTCAGCTTATAATTGAAAAAATAATAATATCGGTGATGTGTTTATAATAAACACTTGCATAACAATTGTATGTAGGTAGATTTTCTAACGTGTATATTTTTATCTTGAATTTTGATTGATTTAATAGTGCTTTAAGAAGAAATCCTGTGTGTAAATAGAAGTACATAGACGTGTTTTAATGCGTTTTCCACTATCTTTTATAGGGTCATTTTCTGATTTGAGTATTATTCAGTAATAGGCACATAGAAAAAGTGTCTGGGTGCATAATCCTTCTAGAAACTACTTACCCAGCACTTAATGTCCATACAAAGACTTGTTGTTGTTCTTCTTGTACACTGCTGCAGTAGGCCGGTAGAGAGCAGCAGACACAGATCAACTCACTGCCACTGACAGCATGCAGTGTGTTACCATGGCAACAGTGTTTGTGATGATCAGTGATAGACAGAGGGCAGTGCTGAGCTGCAGCACACACACACACACACACACACACACACTGTACAAAATACAAACTGTATTTTTATCCGTTTACCCTAAACCTACTCCTCATGTTTAGATTCTCAAAACACTTCATTCTGTGTGGTTTGTAAGCCTGTTTCCTCATGGGGTGTAAATGCGCTGCTGTTAGTGTGTGTGTGTGTGGGACAGATGTTTTCAGAGTCAGTCAGCTGAGTCACGGTACCCGTACAGCAGTGCTGATGGAGTCGTGCTCCGCTGGGCCGTTTCTGCACTCATGCTCTGATGCTCTGATGGGACTGACAGTCACCGCACACAGTATTCACACAGATCCCTGCGTCATACGAGCTCATAATCACAACTGAAACCAGGCCTCTTCCTGACATGCTTTCGTTTGGCTGTTGGATTTTAAGGTCCATCGTAAGATCTCGTGGTTTCAGTTTGTTTGAAATGTAATTAGTGGCCAAACAGCTACAGACTGAGATTCATTCACAGCTCCTCCTGTCTCTGGTTCTTCAGGGGCCCTTATGAAGGACCGCAGGGACCGCGATGTTGCTTTTAGCCTCTGGTTGCCAGGTACCAGTCATCAGACGGTCACATGCCGCACGTTCACAGACACTGGAGCGGTTCAGAGGTGCTATTTGGATTTGTCCACCATGATCACATCCAACCAAAACTTCCCATTCATTTTAAGAGAAGCATTTGATGAGAGACTAAGAGACACTTCAGACCAAACCTGCTAACACATGGAAACTGTGAAACAGAGATGTTCAACTAACGCATGTTTACACAGGAAAACAACTAAAAAACACACAGACATATACTAAAACACAGTTTATTCACGTGACGCAGCACTAGTTTCTTGAACCATTTGTTTGAGCTGGTAAATATCCTAGTCGTCCAGCGATCACAGAGTGATCTACATTTAAATTCATGGCCCTGTGAAATCCATTTTATTTTATTTTTCCCTACATTCTGTGTTTTATGATTTAATGCTAATTTATCAGGAGGGAATGTTACTGTATTTATTAGTTTTCTGTTTCATGGATGAGACTGTATGTCCATCAGTTTACTCTGCTTGCAAACCTGCGCTGTGACACAGATCTGTGTATACAGTGGAGATGTTGAGGCAGCATTATGGATCTTAAGGTAGCAAATATGTAAATAAATGTAGAATTGCAGCACAGACAGCAGGTTCACTGTATTTCCAGGGATTTCTGGTAAATAATCGGCATTGGTTGTGCATTCATTCATTACTACGCTGACTACAATTTACAGTAGCACTTTATTCTGGGGACTCGGGGATAAAGAGACAACTAGGGATGCAACGACGCACCCGAGCAAATCGATGAAAATGTGCAGCGATTAAAGGGGGCTTAAATGATCGTCTGTTTAGATGGTAATTTAAAAAAAAAAAGATTTAGGAGCGCCTTCTGATCGATAATCCAAAATTCGGATCAAAAATTAGCCTTCCCATTGTGAGGTGATAATTGACTCCTCAAAGTGATTTACAGGAGCTTTTTTTAACCTTTGTAATGGCTTTTTTCTTATTTTTTATTAAAAATGTCATCTTTATATTTACAAGCTTTTTAAAAGTTTTAATTAAAACGGTAGAATAAGAGAGAATAAAAAATAAATAAGGAGAATAAAAAGAATAATTTACCAATCATATTAAATCAGTATTAGCAAAATTAACTTGTACTACAGAGGTGGCACAGAGAAACAAAAATGGCTTCTAGGTCTATTTTCAGACGTTTAATGAGGCTCAGAGGTGGCATGAGTGCAATTAAATTAATAAATTAATGTTGAGATTAATGTTTTAAATATGCATGTTTGAATATAGAAATATTAAATTATTTAAATGACTGAAATTATACTTTAAGAATGAAACTAAAACTGCCAGTAGGTGGCGGCAAGTCACTTGATTCGATCCTTGAGTCATTCATTCCATTGATTGGTTCAGGAATGAAGCAAGTGACTGTCTTTATGAATGGATAACTGAATCATTGACTCACTAGGTTTGTTAAAGGGGTCATCGGATGCAAAGTTCACTTTTTCATGTTGTTTGAACATTAATGTGTGTTGTCAGTGTATGTACAAATCTACCCCATAATGATAAAAATCCATGCAGTGGTTTTTAATTAATCTGTAAAAATAATATCCCCTTTTTCAAATCGAGCCGTTCTCAGATGCCTGTCGGTGTGGCGTCACACCAGCAGAGGACACTCCCACCATAGTTGATTGACATGAGCGTCTTACCTCAGACCCGCCTTAAATCAGCTGTCACAGTCCCACCTCCATTGTTTCGATGCCGGAGCAGGGATGTAAGTTAGACAAGAATATCTCCGATTGAGCGATTGAGGTGTTGTGTTGCTGGATGTAATAATGAATGTAGTGGTTGTCATTTACGGGGCGGGGCGAGCGGAGCTCATTTGCATTTAAAGGAACAGTCCATCAGAATGGGATGATTTTGCAGAGCTGACTTTGGCAAAGTAAAAAGGGTGTTGTTTTACACTACCATTGAGAATTTTTATATAAGTATATTATAGAGTTTTCATTAAGACCCTAAATAATCATATCAACTTGTGGAAAATGGGCATCCGATGACCCCTTTTAAAAAAGGCATGTTCATTCATAAACAAACGTCGCTGTGTTTGCTTTTAGTGATGTGCAGCGGCTTAGATGTGACTGTTTGAAACTACTTTTGATCAAATAGAGCAAAATCGGAAAATGTAAGTCTCTTAATATTAACTTCTTGTTTGTTGAACTGTTGTATTAAATCAGTAATGATCTTTAAAAGCTGTCACTCTCCTTAGTTCATCGCAATCTCACAAAGTTCCATTATAATCAATGAAGCTCTCTACACTGCACAGTAAATCTATTTACATAGTGTCTGGAGAACCACAATCCAGCACCAACCCTAATAAAAACTCACCTGCCTGTAGCTTACTAGTGTCCCTTCAGACCTTGATTAGCTTGTTCAAGTGTGTTATTTTTCAGGGTTGAAGCAAAACGTTCGCCACCCCTGGTACTAATGCATACTGAAGCAGTGTTCATAAGTGCAGCAGCGCTGCTTTGTTTACAGCCGTAACCAAGGAAACACTCTATTGCTGCTGTTCCGATCACGCCACCTGCTGTCTGAGAGTCAGTCTGGATCTCATGCTGCCCCCCTGATTTTATCTAGTTTTATGTAGCATAATTTCACAAAGTTAGAGTCAGACCATTCTGTGTTTGCTTCAAATGCATTTTCTGTACAAAGTGCATTTTTGCTGAAAAATGTGGACATGCTGAAAAAAAAAAAAAAGCTAGCAAGGAGCACATGCAAAGCCTTAGTTTGCTTATATGAAGACATTTCTTTTATTTGTATTCATTTACTTGTTTGGTTTGGGATTTTTTTTTAATGGGAAAAAAAAATGTGCAGCACTTTGTCTGAAAAATAATAAAAGTGCACATTTTTATTTATAATTTGTCTTTAGTTCACGGCTGTGACTGGAAATAAAATCTATTAACTAAAAGCACAGATTTGTTTGTCTGAAATGTCAACACATGAAAGAAAGAGAACTTTATTTTGATAGGCCATTTTTTTTTTTTATCAGACTATCATCATTCATTCTCTGCTGTGGGAGAATAGATTGGATCGTTGTGATTTGCTAATTGCTGTGATGTGATGTGAGTGAGGGGCTGCTGAAGGAATTATTGTTGATTATTGTCATATTATAAAGATTATGTTGTTGCAGGAGGACAAGTTAATGTTTTTGATTTTTTTGAAAAAAAATAAAAAAAAAATAAGTGCATGATAAATCATTTATAATAGACACGTCAGTATTCCATAAAACAGTAAGAAGTGCCCATGTTGTATTGATTTGTGTGTGTATGTGTGTGTTTTCAGGTGGCAGGCTGAAGAAGGACTTGAGGTATTTCTTGAGTCAGCGCTTTCAGAAGAGCACAGCAGATCAGCGGCTGCAGGAGAGCATCAGAAACAACCTGTACCGCCACGGCGCTCCCTGTGAGTCCAGCAGAAACACTCAAAACACACGAGAACGACACCACACACTGATGCTGGAGCCAGAGAGCTCCGACAGAAGGTCTGCTCTCGCCGTCAGGTTAGACAGCTCATTCAGACCCTCAGAAGTGACAGAAAATGTAGAAACGCTAGTACATAAGATCAGCTGACATCATTTCTAAGATAGCTTCAACTTTTACACTACAATAATTGTAGTTGGAGACCTGGAGTCCAGTTATTCAGAGAGACTGATGCTCTTTGACAAACTAGAGTTTGCTGTTCATTCGTAAATTCAGGTTGATGCTGTTACTCATAAATCCTGTGAGGACTCTTCTCATCTCCTTCAGGAGGGTCACATGACTCTCGTAACCCTAAACAACCCCTGCAATCGCAGCATTAGGCAGAGCAAACTCCCCTTAGAGGCTGAGCTTCGTCAGACCGCTGCCATCATGGAGAAACGAACGGAGCTGGAACCCTAATAGGGTAACTGCACACGCGTTTGTGTGGAGGCTCGCGACGGGGCGAACGATGGCCGTTCGTCAGCCATGTGAATGAAATCTACGGTCTAATGGAAATGATGTTTTCTGAAATTGCAAACATATGTACATTTGGATCGAGCAGAGGCTCAAAGCTGCTGTGAAACACTCTGTCTTAGTGGAACAATTACAAAAAAGTGACAAAACTCTCACTGCTGTGAGAAAACACTGATGTGCTTGATCTCAGATGAAATGATGAATCAGAGATCACCATCTGTTCTAGTAATATTATTGAAATGTCTATTTAAATATGTCCATAAGGAAGCGATCTATCTGAATCAGGCTGCAGGGACCCGTGTTTCTGCAGACGTCGCTCATCACTGACACACCTGACACGAGATCAGTGACAGATGCGGCTCCTCATCACACTGGACGTGAACTCCGCGGGTAGCGAGGGCCAGTAAACACCGGGCTGATCTTCCGTGGCTTGGTCCGTCTCGGACCGTTTGTGATTTTCCTCATGTTCTGAGTGGATTCCTCTGTGTGTTGGTATTGGTCGTTTTATCTCAGCTCAGGATGGTCCTGAAGGTCCTTGAACAGAAGCTGATCTTCAGAGCAGATACATCTGCATACAGAGACATTTTGCACATGCTTTTTAGGTTGAGTTTATAATGGGATGAGTTTGAGAGACGGAAGTAGTAGAAATCTGGAGAAAAATTCATGTTACTCATATACAGATACAATATAAGCACAACAACTCATAAAAGTGAACAGTATTGTACAGAGATTGTACATTATATTTTGACATACAGTAGCTCAGCGAGGTCTGAAGCAGGGGACCGGCGTCCACTAGGGGGCCTCAGCAAACCTCCATGGGGACCTAATAAGTCTTAAAATGAGTTTTTATCTTTACTTTTATCTCATCACTACCCTTAGAAACTGTCTACGGTTCTTGGGAAAGTAGGTTACAATACAGCCTGCATCTATTGCATATAACAGCTGCTGCTTAGTCTTTGTCATCTCTTTTAGGATTTAGTTTCATTCTGTTGGACATTTCATGAACAGAAACGAATGGTAAGAAGCGATCAAACAAGAGCGCAGGAGTTGTTCCAGATCAGGAGCGCTGCGAGTGCGGCGTCGTGCGATTCGGCGCAGGCCGCGCGCTGATTAAAAAGCTCGTCCTGTTTGATTGAGCGTTCTGCTGCCATGTGACGTTAAATCCGGTAAACTGCTTCAATCCCTCTGCGTTTGAGGATTACAATGATTCTCTGAAGTGCTGAATCTGATATATACTGGAAAGGGACTCCACTGTATTCACATGAAGAGAGACACAGAGTCGCAGCGCTGACGCAAACACATCTAATGAACACAAGAGTGTGAACGCAGCTAGTCCTCTGTGTTTCAGTGCAGCACACACAGCAAACACGCTCACACGGAGGACAAGATCTATAATTCTGCACAGCACAACTTATTGGCATTTATATATTGTTATTTATGTTTATATCTTTTAGGTCTCTTAAATGTACCTCAAACCTGTCCTTTTACAGACGGTATAGTACAGAATACAGATACAGAAAGTTTCAGTACACCATTAAATAGATATTTTTGAATCTCTAATCCCACTCCTACCTCTAAACCTAATCAAAAACTTTTTATTAAAAATATGTCAAATATATACAGCATAAAGAGAAGTGCAACAGCCAGATGAGTGTAATCACCAGCTTGTATTTACTGCGGTACCAGAGTGTCTCAAATGCTGATGCGAATCAGTCTCAGTCCTCTCTAGTGAACTACAGTAGTTCAGTGTGAGGAGCAGAGCAGAAGCGTCGTTCCCCATCAAATCAACCACATTTCAGAAACGTCCATGGCTCAAGGTTTTGATTTTGTCTGTGTTTTTTTCAGAAGAACGATAAACATGCATAGTGATGAAAGTCAAAACATGAAATGACGTGGATGTGTATTAAACTACAGAAAAATTACAGAAGTGTGAAAACGGCTTCAGAAAAATGGCAGCATCATGTCATTTTTACACAGATTAGTAAAATCTGTTGACTTCAGCAATCTGTGTGACAGTTCAAAAATGGGAAAAAGCACTTTTCAAGCTTTTTCTCCAAAGTTTGCATGCCTGTAACTGAAGCTGTATTAAATATATCTTGATATGATTTTAGATTCTAGTTCTTCACAAACTTTTCTTTTAAAATCTTCCTTTTCAAGGCCCTTTATCATTCAGACCCAGAGATACAAGGATCTCAATGTGGCTCCATGTTCAGATGCAGCTGATACTAATTGTATACGATACAGAATATATTCTATTCTGTTTTCAGTTCTATTCACCTACTTATTGTTTATTATTGGTTTCCATATTTTCAAATAACACTAAAATAACCAAAACTGTAATTAAGACTAAGCAAGCGCCTTATTTAAATCCAGGGATATCTGCTCCTGCTGAAGGTAATACACATATCTATGAAAGAGAATGAAATCTATATATAGGTGATTTAAATCTGCGCACAAATCTAATTGGTGGCCTGTTTCTGGGCGTGTGCTGTGATTGGAGGATTTCATTCCACCTGCTTTGTTCTCTCTGTGATTGGCTGATTGTGAGTTTGAATCTGTCTTTGTTTGTATTTAAATGAGTTTTTTCATTTTAGTCCTAATGAAGGTCTGTGTGCCAAAGCATGTTGGCAACAAAAACAATAGATTTTTGTCTCTGTGGTTCCTCTGCTCCGCACGTGCCGCTGGTTTAGTTGTTGTCTTCAAGAATGTGTCTTTTCCACACACCAGAATCAGAACAGACACAGTTGGTGTCCATACAGTTCAGAATGTACATATTGCACATTTTAAAATATCTATGCGTTTTTGTCTTGAAAACTGAAGCCAACAGCAATGTTGAGTACTGTTCTTACTGGTCCAAATGGACAGGTGAATTTGCATTTGTGGAGAGCTGGATCTGTGGTTTGTCTCATTTGCAATCATCAGTCCAGATGCTTTAAAAAATCAAATGTAAAATGCAGGCAGTCATTCCTGTATCTTAACAACAGTAAAACCAATCCGACTCACATCTGCCTGTCGGAAGATTAAACGCCTGCATGAAGCTAAAGCCAGATCCAGGCGACTAGACTCTAACGACACCACGCAGCGCGTGAAGCCACGTTAACGTCGTGTGGGTTTACGCCATTATTTTGTGGGTTTACCGTACACTGAAGCTAAGTTCGTTATCTGAAGTGCAGGTGCCACTTTATTCAGCATCAGGAAAGTAAGAATGGACGTTCTTGAACGCGGGCTAGGCAGAGAAGCTGACGGGTCACAATATACCCGAAATCGTACATGCGAGGACGGTCATTCTGACTGACACCTGAGGCTTTCACCTCTGACAGGAAAACACTAGTGTGTTTAAGGGTGTTGTGTTTTCCTCACACACAGGACAGCGGTGCGCGAGGACAGGATTTTGCTTCTGTTTCGTGTCCAACCCCGTCGTGTGCCTTCAGAAAACACATACAACACAGGCCACGTGCATGTTCAGGATGCTTTTGTGTCATTATCTAAAGTTTGAGGAAAGTCACCTGCCGTTAAACGGACAAGAGTGAGCCAGACATTCTATACAGAACAGCACTGGCATGAGTTACATAAAGACTGAATTGTCTTTTTAGTTGGACTGTGCCTTTTATCTTTTTTCAGAAGGCGCAGCAGGAAACTTTCGGCCGTGCACAGACTGTCCCTTTAAGAGCCGCTGGTTTGTGATCTGGAGAGCGCATGGATGCGTTTACCGCTCATGCAGCAGGATGGAGGACAAGATGGAGGCGCACACACACGTAATGGAGCTGCTGTGTGGATGGACGGGGCTGTGGAGTCCAGCGGTTTAGCATATGTAAAGAATAAAGCACAATAGGCTGATAGGGTGGGGGAGGACGTTCATGTAACGTGTCGACTAAATCAGACTGTGTCCCGAAACCCTGAGCTGCCTGCCTATGCAGCATCTTTAGGACACGCTTTCAGCGCGCCTGTGGCTGTCTCACTACATGTCGAGACTGTGACGCTGCCGAAAGCGTGGTTTTATGCACAGAAAGTCCTGCTGAAACGAGCTGCATGGACATTTTGGTGTATGACGTTCAGGGTTTCAGAGGCTCCAAACACAGCGCATTATCCCGCAAACGAGAGCAGTCTGTCGGTGACACACACACACACACACCACAAACATCAAGCAGAAATGAGGACGGTGGCGGCGCGCGCCGTTCAGTGTTTCACATCACGAGCGTGCCTTTGTCCTCCTTTGTTGTGTTTGTGTGGCTGGAGGGAGCGTCGACTGTGGCATTCATGCCGTTCCCCACCCCCCTCTCCTGCTGGCCTGAGCCGCTCTCACGGAGCAGTTAACAGGTGCTTGTTCCTCCAGAGGTTCCCCCTCCACAGATGGCTATTGTTATGGTGTGCAGTAAACGCCGCCGCGTAACCCAGAAACTCCAGCGCGCGCGCGCTCTCTCTCTCTCTCCGCTCTGTTCTCCCAGCTGCTGCTTCCTGCTAAAGCAAAGTTATCCCTGATCCCTCTCAGCGTGCGCCCTCCCCCCCTCTCTCTCTGCCCTCCCCCATCTGATCTCCCGCTGCACCTCCTGCGCTCCCTCATTCTCCAGATCCCGTGCCGTCCTCAGCTCTCTGCCACCGCACGGCTGCTCCTCCTTCGGCTCGGCTCGGCTCTGGCGCTGCGTTCTGTCGGATCCGCGTCTCCTCGCGCTCGGTTCTCCTGCGCGGATCGCACGCTCTTCTCTGGCAGCCGCTGACACAAAGAAAGGATTAGCGCTTGATCGCGCAGGAGCGTGTGCCATTGGTGAAGGGGACCGTATTCTCGCTTGACATCCAGGCAAGTGTGGATTTATTTTTCACCAGTGCACGAATGTGTGCGTTTAGAGGGCGTTGTGAATTGCACAGATTTGCGGCGAACGGCTGTGCGGCTTATGAAGCTAGCGCTCATCACAAGCTGTGCTGGCGGTATGGAGAGCGTTCGTCTGTACGCCAGGATCAGCTTAGAGTGCGTTAATGGTGCGCTAATGGCTGTGCTAGTTTGCCGATCCGTGTGTTGATGTTTTGAAATGGCTGTCCTGCTTCATCTAGAGCTGTGCTCTGAATAAAGGTGAAGGTGACAGCGGCGCCAGCGCAGCGTTGTGTGCTGATTTATGGAGCAGATGTGCTCTCGCTGTGCCAAAAGCCATTTTGATAGATCAGACTGACGCGGGTGATTTGTTGTTGTTTTTGTTGTTGACGGTGTCTAGCGGTACCTGTGCCGATTGAAGTCAACGGTGCAGCTAGCGGCCAGTGAATTGATGTGTAAACCCTGTCAGATCACAGGTTTGGTAAAATCCTTCCGATGGAAGGTTCTTGCATTTTCACATGACACGTCCGAAACGGAGCTGTCAGGCTGTTCGTTAGAAAAGCCTATTGGCTGATCATTGGTTAAGACGTTTGGGCACATCTAGCTAACGCCGTTGTCATTTTAGTTCATCAAAGGCTCTGCTGTGTTCATCTATAAACACCGTGGGCATGTTTGATCAAATCAGTGCGATTATTATGTGCCACATTTGAGTTTTACACGCTGCAGATGCGGTCAGAAACACCAGAGAGGCCTTTAGCTGTCCTCGTTTTCCTTCAGTGGCCTCTTTAAGACTGCGTTAAAAAGGCCACAAAGTGAAATGAAAGCTGATGTGGCGTGAAGACCCTCACGATGTGCCTACAGGTTACTGCCCCGGTCTGGTGTGTTTGTTTGGAGCGACAGATGGAGCTGATCTCTGAAGCGTCTGCTAGCGTTTGTGCTCCTCTGCTAGCTGCTCGCTCGTGCTACTTTTGCAATAAAATTCATTTCTGATGGTTAGTTTGAGTGGAGTGCTGCAAGTTACTCTTAAAAGACTTCGTAGTTATAAATGTGCTCAATTTGGAGTGACTTATTGTGATTATAGCACGCTTCATCACATTATTGCGTCCAGATTAGTTTGGGTTTTAGTTCTGCGTGGAACTGGTTCATGATGCGGAGAAAAGAACACTTAAACTAGTCCCAGGAACTGTTGTGGAACAAACTGCAATTGATTCGACTGAGATGTTAATAAACAGATTTCAGTCTGTCTGTCAAAACATATCTGTATGAACGTTAACAGAGATGGAAACTGTCTGAGCTGTGCTGTATTGTAAATATAGTCACAGCTAAACAGCGCAACAGAAGATAACGCAACAAAAATAACACTCGTGACGATGAGCAGGTGTTTCGCTTCGTAGCAGTTACTATATTGTGAATTTTAGCATGATTGGAATACCATACTGATCATCTGTTTTTAATCAGTGCTGTCAAACAGAGCATCAGAAACAAAAACAACTAGATGGTTCTAGTAGTCGTAGTAGAATGCTAGTCAGATAGTTTGACTGTTGAATCAAAAAGCAAATAAACAATGGTAACGTGTCATAATTAGAATAAGGTGTCTTGAGTGAGCATACATTTCGTTGGATGTACTTCAAACATGGCCATATTTACGTTAGTATGAGTCGAAGTATTGTTTATGTAGAGTTTTCATATTCATACTATTTTTGTAAAAGGAAATGTTTGCCAAAAACATTTGTGTGTGAGTACTATCTTGTGTGCTGTATTTAAAGTCTTTTGTGTAAGTAGTTATTTGTTAGTTATTTTTAACCTTGAAATAATAAAAAAAAAATGTCTCTGTACATCAGAGAAAAATAATAGTTCTTGATGTTGCTTTCAGACAACATTATTCCTGTTTTGTAACTAAACAGTGGACTGGATGGGTTTATTTATGTTAAGACTGGAGTTTTTGTGTGTGTGTTTGTGTGTGTGAAGGATATTAGTGTTTCCAACATATTCCAGTATCAATCGATCGGAGCATCTCGGTTCTCGTGGGACATGAGGGATGAATCTAGTGGAAAATGATATCGCAGATAAAGCCGCTGATCTTCAGGTTCAATATTTTGACATGGTGTGATCCAGGCAGCGACGAGGAGAAACTTGAGTTGAATATCTTCCACGTCCAGCTCATAAAGGACAGATGGCTCTTCATTCTCCGCTTTCAATCTCTCTCTCTCTCTCTCTCTCTCTCTCACACACACACACACACACACACACACGAGAGCTTATCCAATTCATCTGGGCATTGTGGACGGCCCGGTGCTGCACAGAGACTCTTTTCAGAGCTGAAGCGGGCAGCTGCAGCGTGAGGAAGCGGCGCACCGAGAGATCCGCCAATCTTATGGCAAGAGAGACAAATGGGGCAATAAGAGGAAGAGGGCCTGGAGTCGGAGGTGGGCGGTGCTTGTGAAGAGGGCGGGGCGTTAGTCCAGGCACAAACGGTGGAGGTCAGGGCCAGATGCTCTCCAAACAAAAGAGTATTTCTCAGGAAACGACGCTGGGAAGCGTGGCCCTCGCCATTGTGTGTGTGTGTGTTTCACTGCATTGCAGGGGTCTTTGGGACTCTCCTGCTTTCATGACTCATATTCACCCTTTTTTAACAGTCTCAGGTCTGATGGGTTTTCGGCATGTACACGTGTGTTGTTGTGAACTGAAGTGCAAGACTGTAACCGTGTCGACACTAAACTCAGCAAGATTGTTTTCAGACTCTTCTTTCTGCAGGTTATATCATTATGTCAATAGATGTTGAATTATTCACTCAACCAGTTCATTCTGGAAAGAACCTAAACTACTATGATATGCAGCGGATGATTCTTTAGCATCGCTCGCATCTCTCTTCACTCAGGTTGCGAAGGCTGTGTCAGTCCGTGGAAGTGTGTGTGTGTGTGTGTTTTTGTGACACATCAGGACACAAATTTGTATAATGACATGGGTATGACATAGGTATTACAAGGAGAGGGTGATTTATGAGGACATTGCCCCATATTCCCACTTTTCAAAAGGCTTATAAATCATACAGAACGAGTTTTTTAAAGAAAATACAAATGTGCAGTTTCCTGTGAGGCCTAGGTTTAGGTGTAGGGCGATAGAAAATACGGTTTGTACAGTATGAGCACCATTACGCCTGTGGAATGTCCCCACAATTCACAAAAACAAACGTGTGTGTGTCACTAATAAAGTCCAGCAATCATTCAATGGTCAGTGTGGGACGATCTGTATGAGCCACATATTGAAGTCACAGCAATACTGAAGGGACACACACATGCACGCAGTCAGAGGATCAGAGTATAAAATATCAGTCTGTTTCTCTTAAATGTAGGCCTTACAGATTAGCTTTAATTTACCCGGCATGAGGACTACGGTAACAAAAGCACTTCGACTGCTGATTTTGGATGATATGTTTAGGCTTTTGATGTTTGTGATTTTGTTGATTAGACTTTTTCTGAGACGGTTGAGAAAAGATCCCGTGTTTGTTCTGGCCAGCACTGGATATGATAAATACTCTTCTTGTGCCCAACATGAGGCATGTTCTCTGAGCTCTTTATTGGGAATCTGTTGATGTAAGGCTGGAGTCGCAGACTGCCGTGAACTAGAGCTGATGAGCGAGAGCTGAGCTGTCCGATGCCGGTATGTAGGTTTTGGTTTACAGTACACAACACGCCGTTCGTGAGTAACACCACTGTGCCATATGAGTGCATGACGCACCGGTCACCTCTCGGTAACTGCAGTGTTTCTGCTTGGTTAGTCGTCCTCTGATGAACAATCACAAACAAAGACAGACCGGTAGAGGATGAGGCCAACACCACGCTTGCTTGGAGTGTGTTTCAGCTGTTCAGAAACGCTTGTCGAAGTCAACTGCGCTGTGTGGATTGAGAGCGGACAAACTATAACACATGTTTAGCAGGACCTTTGTTACTGTGCTTTGATATTCTCAACTCAAGTTCTGCTTTTATCACAGGTCTGCTGTATGACGGACAGTTGGGAACTACTCCTCAACAGTTTAAAGTATCGCTTAGACTCATTTTGATAACCCACTTCAGACGTTCTACTAACTGTAGACTAACTCATACTCTACTAACTAATACTGTCATTAGAGTATCGGTAGTCTGTTAGGTTAGATTAGAGTTAGTAGAATAAGTTGACATGTAGTTGACAAGTCAGTTCCAGTCAGTCAAATGTCCATCTAAGTAAAGTGTTAGCAGATATAAAGCATGAAGTTATGTTACTGATACTGTGTTACTGAACCGTACCGTACCACTTTATTGGTAGCCTTCCGTTGGGGAACCTAGCACAGCAAACGCTAGCAAAAGCTAAACTCACTGCAGAACGGTGATTGGTTGACTAGAATCGTCACCTGTGTGTGGTACAAGGGGATAACGCGTCTCCTTCACTCGTTCATCTATGCTGTTCATGCATGTTGGACTTATTTACATCAGAGTCCACAAACACGAAAAAATATAACAGTGTATTTTATAATTTTATATTTTCACACGTTTCTCAATATGTGTTCTTGTCTGTTCTTGTGGACTTGTGAAACGTCATTGCCCAAAAACCCGCATAGTTTTCAAAATATTACTGTTATTGTGTCATGAAATGTAGTTTTAAGAGTTTTTCAAGCAAGAATGTAGTTTTTTAAAACTCAAATCTGCTGTTTATTTATAAAGACGGCGCCTATTTAAAAATTTTGCTATGCCGGTTTCGGAGATGCGAGCTCCAGGCGATCGCTCATGTCTTTGTCGTGATTAAACATGAGATACAGTTCGTTTTGTGTATATCTAACAGGCAGTCGTTGGTCTCATGAATCTATTATTTGTTCCTGGTCATATCGTTTTTGGCTGAGCACAAAGTTATGTTTAACTTTATATATATTTTTTAACTTTACTGTAGTACAGTGCTGACTTTGTAGCATACGTTTGACTGAATTGTTTGCTTTTGTCTTTATATCCTCTTATGTAAGCGTCTTATACTTTGTATTTATACTTTTATAATGGCTTTTATTGTTCATTGATACAGACATTTAACAAAAAGAGGCAGAGTTGTGCTTATTGTCGTGCTTTATCGTCGATCGCTACGTTACGGCATGTCAGTTTAACACTTCAGAAACTGCCCCTCACTGCTGAGGAATACGGTGCTTATGTAAAATATCAGCTGCTTTATTGGTAGAAGTAGCAGGAAAGCAGTGACAGCTGGTGTCTGTGCTCCCGACGATTTGTGTTCATACAGAGCAGTGATGAAACGGACAGAGCTACCTGTGCATCACACGGGTTTAACACACAGACGATGGCATCATACGAGGGGAAGACTGCAGAAAGCATACCTGACATCACTGAAAAACAAAGCTTTTAAATGACTATGTTTTGATGAAGGATTTTGGAGACAAACTTAATTTTCTTTGTGTAAAGGGCAGCATGACCGTATTTACAGTGCAGGAGCAGAAATGTCAAATTGACCTCAAATAAGTAAGTAAATAAATGAATAGACATTACTACGGTGTCTCGTCATATATAAGCTGCTGGAGAAGAGGAACTGTGTTGCGGTGGGCGCAGCAGCCTGTCGTGTGTGACGTGACGTGACGGTGTCTCTCTTCATGTCCGGCTGCTGTTTGCTCTTCCTCTCTAAAAGCAGCTCATTTGATCTCTTTTTTGTTTTTAATGGGGTCTAGGTCTGTATGAAATGAATGCTGTCCATAATTAATGGATGGTGTTCTGCTGTCTTCTCTTCCTCGTTCCCTCGGTCACGTGAACGGCGTGTGTGTTTGTCAGGTGTGTGTTTGTCAGGTGTGTGTCCGCTAGTGGACGGATCCTCCTCGAATCACGCCTCAGCCTCTTACGTTTTCGCTGTCAAAGTACTTTATTGACATGGTGGTGTCACACACTGTAGAAAACACAAAACCTCTGCGCTCACATATGGATCTGTACTGTCTGTATAAACTCTTCCCTCAGTTTGTGGCCACAGATTATCCTTTAATTTGACCCGGTGACACAGATCGCCTTCGTTTCCACACGCCACCTCCGCTCTCTCTCTACTTGTAAACATTTCTAATATTTAGGTATATATTAAAAGCTTTATACATTAGTGGGCTCAGCCTTTTGCCCATGAATCCCCCTCCTCACATATAAGAACATTTCACATTCTGTTCCAGCTTTGTCGTCAGATGAACTGAACAGCGAAACTATAACAGTTCAGCGGTTTTTAGTAAACAAATCAAATTGCCATTAGGGCTCAAAATCATTAGTTCATTAAATTGTCAATTATTTTGTTCTAGTCTAAGTTGTGTAATTGAATATATATATATATATATATATAATATATATATAAATATAAATAAGCATCGTTGCCATTGAGCCAACTTGTGTTGTATTAAAGATGTGAAATACACGTCAAGTCAGACCGGCAGCCGCACTGACACTGGGAGCAGCAGCGGTCTGGACTGGAGTGTGTGTATAGATGTGGTAAACAGATACAGATATCAGCAGACGACACACACACACACACACAGACAGTCGTGACGGGGTTAAGAGCAGCAGATGTTTGGCTGCGTTTGGACACACAATGCTCTGCAGTGACAGCAGGCAGACGGCAGGTCTCAGATATCAGCGCTGCTGCTGTTTGTACGCTCGTACGACGCACCGGAGCCGAACGCCCTGAGCGCTTCGCTCTTGAGCTTTAGTTTGCTTGATACTGGCCCTGGTTTCACAGCCTTCTTCAAAATGTTGCTCTCTTTCATGAGGATTGATTAGTCATTTGTGTTTGTAGTGAGCATTGATTACAGAGAGCAGGAGCATGACGTCACGATGATCCGCTGATGCGCACAAACAGCCGTCCCACCCTAGGTGGCGCTGTAATAAAGCACTTTCGCATTTTCACTCGTATCGCTGTAAACGCACAGAATTAAAAATCTTGTTTTCTCAGGTTTCACGGGTCAGAACTATTCCGTCGTGCTCGGTTTTGGAGTTTCACCTCTTTAAATGTTCTTCACAAGTCGAGTCCGCTTTATTTCTGCGGCGCTTTATACGGTACAGACCGTGGCAAAGCGGCTTCACGGATACGAACGGGAAAATAAGAGAATCGGTGATGTAAACTCAGCTGTGGAGCGAGTTCGGTCATTATTCAGCTCGATGCACGATGAATCGGATTGTAATCATGATCGTAATTTCTTCTTCTCTCAATTTATTAAGCATAATCGACTGTCGTATTTACCCTTTGGTCATTTATACTGAGACACGAAGAGATTAATAACAGAAATATGGTTAAAATCATCATAAACATTCACATAGTGTTGAACAATAAAATGATAATTATCGCAACATATTTTTCCCTTCGAACACACATTCGATAAATGTTTGATATAGTAATTAGTCAGTAAATCAGTCTCAGTGATTTTAGTTTAAAGCATTTTACCACCAGAAACCCTAGTAACACTGACTGCAGCATGGTTTTGTGGCACAAATATGGGTTATACATGTACAATTTTCTTATATTATTAACGTAGACATGCATTAAATGTATTAAAGGAGTAATAGTTGAGTAATGAGCTATAACATTTGTGTATTTGTATTTATACTAAATGTATTTAGGTTATTGTTTTACTATAAATATAACACTATGAAAACAATATAGTTAGATTAGTATTGAAGTGCTGTGTGTGGTTTGGTTATCACAGTCTAATTGGATGACGGATGGTTAATTGTAATAAAAGTGAAATAAAAGTCCTAACTCAAACAGTCAGTCAATATATGTCAGCTTTATCCTACAAATATGAGGCTGCTACAGTTTTTACAGATGTTATTGTGGTTGTTAATGAACATAAATACATCTGCGTCACGCCGTCAGAGTCAGGAGCACAAACCGGTTTAATGATTTGAAACAATAACATCCCCCGCTAGAACACGCACAAACTGAGGAAAAAAAGATGTGATCATCATTTATTGTGATAATCGTCGATATCGACTGACATGAGGAATTTTGTTGTGCTGATGTTTTTGGCCATATCGCCCCGTCCTGCACTCGCATGAGATTATGGGCTTCAGCATCTGAAGCATGAGAGCAGTGATCTTGAGCTCTTCATGGAGACTCGTGAGCGTGTGCTTTCATCTGATTAACGCTCCTCTCGTCGACTACTGCTGTATTATACTGCTCACAAGATCACCGTTCGCTGTGTGTGTGTGTGTGTGTGTGTGTTAGGGTTGTCATGAATAAGAAATTTGGCTGACGATTAATTGTCTAAGAAATAACTGTGATTATGCAGATTAATTGTCCGTTTTAGCGCTTTGTCATGCATTTTTTTTATGCTTCATTCATACATAATTAATTAAATCATTGTTATATATGCAGGGCCTAAAATTAACTTTTTGCCACACCTGCCATTGGTCAGTGACTTGAGAATTTACTGGCCATAAATATATATATTTTTTTACCAGCCAAAAAACTGTTTTTGCAAAAACAGGCAGTTGTTACTACGAGAACAACTAAACGTATTTCATTAAAAATAAAAAAAAATCTGCAGCCATTTGAAATAAGAGGCAGGCACTGCACTTTAATCATGATACACGCTTACTACATGCAGTGTGAACACAAGTTTTGGTTGTCTCTGGCTTGCTTAATTGTGGACACTTAATGTATGTAATATGATCGACTTGATGAACTGTTTGATCTGATCTGAGCTGGATGATGACATCACTGAATTCAATGATGAACTGACTTTACCTGAAAATTGAGTGTTTACTGTTGTCCTTTTGTATTATCAACACACTATTTTCCTGTTTAATACTGTAAAGCTGCTTTGACACAATCTGTATTGTAAACAGCGCTATATAAATATTTTTTTTATTTAGATTGTAGAATATCAACATTTCAAACAAAAACAGAATGCTCTGACTTTAGCTGTGTGAAATTATGCTACACGAAACAGACCTGCACGAAACACAAACAGCAGACGGGCTGCATGAGACGCAGATTCACTCTCCGACAGCAGGTGGCGCTCATGGAACAGCAGCGATACAGCGTTTCTTCGGTTACAACCGTAGACGAAGCAGTGTACAGAGACGAGAGGGAAAAATACCGTCGAAACTTTTCTGCAGATGGTCAGTTCCTCAGAGATTCATTCATATAAACCCGATTCAATATTTAGGATTTTCCTCCAATATTTCACGTATCATGAACAGCAGTATGTTCTCTGCTGGTGTGTTTGTGCTCTCCTCTCCGCATCCGTCTCTAGTGCGTCCCGTCTCTAGCCTGTGCTAACGTTCTTTTAAGAGACTTTAAGAGTGATATTTCCACACAAATGACGTTTTTCGTTGAATGATCATTTGAAGTCAGATTAATCACCGTTTTAATGACTCGTTGTCAACACTGCTCCGTGACTTTTAGCAATAAAATTCCTTTGCTACTGAAAAGCTATGTTATATATTTCCCGCCAATGAGTTTTCTAAACATCACTTAGTTGTTTAAGTTACAAACAGCTTCACTATTACTAGAGAGATGCTACACACACACAATCTGTTCTGTCATTCAAATAAATGCAAACTTACCACAGTGCTTCATCTCTGGTTCGAAGTGTGCAGAATGCTAGATTTAACGACCCGTGGGCAAAATCATTTGAACCGAAATCAGCCGTCATTACCCGTGGAGTCACGTCAGGTTTACGTTGTCAATGCTGATATGCGACCAACAGCGCCGCTCTCTCTATGCAGACTATATGTTGTTGTGGCCACAGAAGGAGCGCGGTTATCGCGGTGAAATGACCCAACCGTGTTCAGATGGTTATTCAATAGGCGTGACAGGTCTAGTATCTGGTGCTCACTTTGTTATGAGGACCAAATGTCTCCGCAAGGACGGTAATACAGGTGTATTTTTTTTTTGGTCCCCATGAGGAAACAAGCTTATAAACAGACATGAATCGTGTGTTGTGTTGTGTTCACAAAGGGTGTTATGGATGAATTCCATGTGTGAAAGCAGGCTTGATGATGATGAAATGTGAAAGAAATGCCTGTTAATTCTGTGTGATCACTAGAGCCTAAAGCTACACGTCTGTCTGTCTGTCTGTCTGTCTGTCTGTCTGTCTGTCTGTTTCCACACTCGTCACGCAGTGTTTCTACATGACCGGACCGTCACGACCAGCCTCGTTTGCTTCGTGCGAGATGAGCGCGGGCCGTATTTACGTGCCGCTGACCTACTGAAAGCTGAATGAAAGTGAATTTGCATTTTAGCTTGTTGTTGCTTTTAGAGGCTCAGAGCTGCGTTTTGTGTGAGGCTGGTGTGCTGATCACGGGTCAGCGTGTTACAGAGAGACAGGCTTATTTCACACGAGACTTCCTCACTTCTCATGTTTGATATCATCCTCCTCACGATATACACTAGATTTGTTTTTACTGTATGTGCCCTTTCACTTTCAGTGTAATTCAGGGTTCCCACTCATTCTGACCAGTGAATCTCCGTGACATAAAAGCTCATTTCCACAACCGAACATTTATCCGTTCCTGAAATGGGAACGGCACCGAAAACAAATCCACACTAGTGATCACAGTGCACAAACACATTAGGGATTTCATGAGATGGTCAGAATGAGAGTCAAACCTCGTAAGACCGAGACATTGACGGTTGCAGAATCAGATCTGTAAACAGCCGTGTCAGGGTTATGCGGTCCAGACGAGGACAGATCAGAGGAGATTTCCTGTGAAAGATCACACCTCTACTTCTGTTTTTATGGTTTAAGGATTTAAAGTTGCACTCAGTGTGTTTCACTGGCTCTTATTGATATTCACACATTACCTTTAATAACCAAGGCTGTGTAGCTTTGTCGTTTTTGTAATAAGACAAATCGTCTGATTCCACTGGTCTGTAAAGCACTTGAATTAGGGAGGTTTCCTGCTTTGCTTTATGTTACTAGCAGTTCATTTTACTGTGGGTTATGTATTTATGTCACATCACTGCCTGTCCAGCAGAGGGAAACAGAGAGCAGCGTCTTGCTGCTGACGCCCTGATCACCATCGCTTCAGTCAGATCACCTGTGTGTGTGTGTGTGTGTGTGTGCCTGGTATTTATCATGTTATGGGGACCAAATGTCCCCACAAGGATAGTAATACCAGTAAATTTTGACCTTGTGGGGACATTTGTGAGGTCCCCATGAGGAAACAGGCTTATAAATCATGCAGAATGAGTTTTTTTGAGAAAGTAAAAGTGTGCACAGTCTCCTGTGAGGGCTAGGGTTAGGTGTAGGGCGATAGAAAATACGGTTTGTACAGTATAAAAACCATTACGCCTATGGAATGTCAACGTGTGTGTGTGTGTGTGTGTGTGTGTGTGTGTGTGTGGCTCCTCTCAGTCTGCGTTTCTTTCTGAAAGCTGATGCTTGGATTTATGTGGAGGACTCCAGTCTAAACCCTGTGTTTTGATGTGTTTTGTTTTCTTACCATTTATGCTTCATTTTCTTCCACCTAAATCTGATTGGACATTCTTGTTTTATCAGGTTTTCTGCGGATCTTTACTGTCTTCAGTCCTGCACTGGATCGTTTTGTGTGTTGATTGACTTTATGTTGTGCAGTTCTTCTTCACTGCTTCATGCTGTAGTGTGTTGAGCTCTTCGAATCCCATCAGTGACATTTTATATCTTAAAAACACTGATTTGATAAGTAACATGCCTGTCAAGATAAAACAAAAAAAAAGAAAAAGAAAAGCTCCCTCACATTGTGCTGAAGTAAGACACTGAGGTTTGATTAATTAGGAAATTTGAAATACATATTCATAAAGCATGTGAAGAGCGTCCTCATCTCCTCACGGTGCAATCAGACCACTGGTACGTCCTCATCACGGTGATCTTGATCCGTTTCCGTCTCTGAAGCGTGGAGGAAACGAGAAAGCACAGTTTAGGAAATGTGAAGCAGCGTACAGTGTTTTGTCTGATTTTCAAATTAAAGTATGTTGTGATTCACCTAGTTCAACAAAAGCACACAGAACAACCACACACAATGGCACTTTGAAGATTTTATTAATTTGCATAACTTTTTCAGGCCTGGAAATCACAATTTAAAAATGTCCTGATATTTCCAGGTCTTTCGTGACCGTTGAATCGCTGCTAATTGAGCATTAGACGACAGCGTAACCTCTGTTACTCAGTTTCTAAGGAAAGTAATCCTGACTTTATGTTCTTGAAATTACTGGACTGTCTATGAGGGAAAATGTCAGCGGTGTGAAAACCAATGTATTTAAATCTGCTTAATAATGTAAAAGCATCACATGTTCATTCTTCACGGAGCCTTGAACTTTCCTCACAGTACTCAAGGTTTTCACAAAGTCTTGAAGAGTGAGCTCAGTCATTTCGGCTGTAGGCCGTGTAAGAGTGACACGTGCGTGTATGAGACTGTTCTGATTAATGTTCTGACTCCGATCATGATTACGTGCCGCGATTAATCAGCACAACATACCACATGAACGAGAGTTGAGTCGCATCAGATCGGTCTGTCTGGCTGGTGTAAATCTTAGCTGGAAGGATGTTTGCTATAGTAAGAGTGTGCAGCGCTGTACTGAATGAAGGAAGTTGGGCCTGAAACATCCTCCGTGTAAGCGCGTGACCGCAGACACGTCTAGCGTGGAAGCTCAGTTTGTGCGTCTGTCCGTTATCGTGGACGTTAGACGCAGACAGCTGCTGTCCTGACGCTGAACCAGAGACTCTCACCCAGTGAGTTACAGATAAAGTGAATCATAATGTAACTCGATCTCACCCCATCGCATACTGAGGTTTGTCAGCATCACACTCACACAAGTATGTTGAGCCGTGCTGACGGTGTGTATCTGGACTTAGACGGAGCTCTTGATGGCGTGTCGCCGTCCGGATGACTCCTGAGATCTGTACTAGTTTTCATCAAGTGTTCATTAGTTATGAACTGTATATTTCACCACACTTAAAATAATTATTTTTTTTTTATTCATAACTGGTGTTTCCTACAATCCAGCAAAACAATTGTTCTATTGTTTTATGGTGTACTGTGTTATTGCACCGGTGTTGTGCTTGTTGTGTTGTGAACTCGGAGTGTTTTTTTTAACCTGATTGCATGCTGGAGGTCAGGCTCGATCAGCACGACGAGAACCAGAACCGCCTGTGAGCTGTCAGTCCGTTTAGTCTGTTAGACTCGGAACGATTTATGAAGAGAACAGCGGTGGTTTTATCTGTGGTAGCTTGACCGTCTGTCCGTCTGCACTGCTACAGAGGGGTGTAGGGTCACTCCGAACAGGAGCCGGTGTGTTTCCACACTCTCTCGCTTTCTCCAGTGCCCAGCACACACACACACACACACACACGTTTGTTTTTGTGAACTGTAGGGACTTTCCATAGACTTCTATAGTTTTTATACTGATCAAACGATACTGTTTATCCCCTCACCCAACCCTAACCCTAAACTGCCCCTTACAGAAAACATGTTTGCACTGTTACATTTTCAGATAAACATCATTTACTATTTTTAATCATTTTTTTACATTGTGGGGACCGCAGGCCGGGTTTTACTATCCTTGTGGAGACATTTGATCCCCACAATGTAGCAAAAACAAGTACACACACACACACACACACACACACACACACACACTCACACGCTCATCCATAGTTGTAAGTAATGAAAACAACATACTGTGAGACTTTGCGGACTCTCCTTCACCAGTGCCGTTCCCTGGCCTGCTGTGGTCTGTACAGATGACCGCGGTGAAAAGTCTCTTGAGTTTGGAGATTTGACCCTCCGCATGTTTCTCTTGCAGGCACGACCCGTCCTCCTCGTGACAGCGAGCTTCATGGTGTGGACTACAACTTCCTGTCCGTGGAGGATTTCCTGGAGCTGGAGCGGAGCGGAGGACTGCTAGAGATCGGCACGTACGATGGTACGTCGGTCACGGTCCCGTCGTGCAGTCACTTGCCATCTTTGTGTGACTGAACTTTTTTTTGTTTGTTTGTTTGTTTGAAGTAATTTATCCTTCACTGATCTTTGTGTGCATATGTATGCTATGGAGTCCTTACAAATCACGAGAACAAAATGAAGCCATTATAATGTAAATTAGAATAAATAATAATTGCATTAAAAGGGACATCGGGTGCCCAATTTCGTTACGATTCTTTATGATCTTCATGAAATATGTGTAACATACTTTGGTTAAAATTTCTCAATGGTTGTGTAAAACAACACCCTTTTTACCTCGTCACAAACACAGCCGCTATTTTCGGTGCACGTGTGTTTAAATGATAATGAGCTAATGCTCACCCCACCCCTCTCGTGTCCACACGAGACATGTGAATATGTCCGTATGTGGCTCAGAGGTGGTCGTATTCACATATCTTGCTGTCTGTCTGTGTTAGAAACTGGCTGCAGATGAAATGGCACATAACAAACTGGCTGCGTGTTTTCTTTTCAGCCTTCCTGAGCTAACAGACATGCCAGAAACTTAACTGCAT
Source organism: Cirrhinus mrigala (assembly GCA_036247105.1). Lineage (NCBI taxonomy): Eukaryota > Metazoa > Chordata > Actinopteri > Cypriniformes > Cyprinidae > Cirrhinus > Cirrhinus mrigala. The sequence goes on from CM070014.1 coordinate 1,746,592, forward strand.
GCAAATAAAGTTAAACAAGTGAAAAATTAATCCGATGTCCCCTTTAAATGAATGTGATTGGAGCATATTAATTGAATTCCATTTATTATACAACTGTGAATTCAATATTTTTCCAAGCTGACTTCAACACATTGATATTGTCTATATGAAAGCTGTAGTTTATGGCTGTTAGCTTTGTGTGCTGATGGTTTTTAAACTGTTTTACAGCAGTTTACAGTCTCTGACCAAACAAACAGAAATGTCTGTGCACTTCTGCAGAAGACCTACAACACTCTCTAGCGTCACTTTTAGAGGAAAGCTCACATTGGCCTCTGCTGTGTTTTTCTGCATTGAGCTGAGTGTGTGTGTGTGTGTGTGTGTGTGTGTGTGTGTGTGTGTGTGTGTGTATGTGTGTGTTACAAATCTCTCTCTCTCTTCTCTGCGATGCTTTCTGTCCCTCTTTCTTTTCAAGCATGTTAATGGGTTCCTGGTTGCCTAGGTAACTATTATGGGACACCCAAGCCACCCATCCAGCCTCTCAGTAGGACAGTGATTACCCATGATGCTTTGCGAGACAGTTGCACTGGTTCCCAGAAGTCCTGTGATCGCATGCAGCATGCGGGAGTAGAGTGTACGGCGCTGCAGGAGGATGCAGACATGAACAACACGTTTACAGGTGAGTGTGTGTGTGTGTGTGTGTGTGTGTGTGTGTGTGTGTGTGTGTGTGTGTGAATGATCAGATCACGTGCTGAGATCAGGCGGGCTTATTTCAGAGTGTGTGTGAGAGAGAAAGGGAGAGAGAGAGAGAGAGAGAGTTTGAGTTTGTAACTGAATGAACTATTTGCTCTACTGTTAGTAAATATTGCATATTATCCGTGAAATAATATTTGATGTGGGTAAATTGCACTTTATTTTTAGCTGTGTATTTAAAAAAAAACAAACAATTAAACTGTAAAGTAGCCGTTTCATAAACACAATAAGCTATGAGAGGATGTGTTGTATTGTAATATATATGGTTAAACAGCATTGACTGTGACATACATATTCAGTGTATTCACACAATCTGGAGTGACGTATTAGTTTTAATTGGGAAAGAAATGAAGGACACAAATTTAATGAAACGTTGTTTTATGGACCAAACTGATGAACCGTGAAGCGTCTAGTTTGACACGACAAGCAAGTGTTAACAGCTGGTACGCAGCGTCTGCACGTTAATGTCAGTAGGTATATTAAAGTAGGTGTTTGACATCTGCTGGCGTGATGGCGTGTATTTTCACATGACTGGACTGCAGCTGTTTGTTCTTAATAGACTCTTTGCTGAGCTCTACCGCCGCGATGACCGACCGCCGCTCGTCACAAACACTCGAGGTGTCGCGGAGTGAGCGGAGCGTTTTCACTTCGTTCACCTCGTAACGAACTGAGCTGAGCGACACACTCGCACAGGGGATTGTGGGATATCTACAGAATGCCCTAAAGGAACCAGCTGGATGTTTTCTGAGAGCAGTCAAGATTTGTGCTAAAAAGTGGTAGGACGAATGTAGTATGGTGTGTGAGTACATTTTTATGTGCCGTTTTCCTTACAGAAGGCGGTTCGGTTCTGCGGAAATGTGATGAAACGCTGAAGACTGAATCGGTTCAGAGCAGTCAGATAACAGAGAACAGCCTCATCGATGTACAGTAGTACTGCTACTGTAAACACAGCTCTTACCGTCTGTGGAAGTACAGTTCAATCAATAATAAGTTAATAAGAGCGATGAAGCGTTCCTTTGTCTCAGATGTAGGGCTGTTTTGAAGTGCTCTGTCAGCAGCATTTAACCAGTTTTTGATGATTTCTATGAAGTTGCAATCACAGCTCTCCGAATGCACACACATCCTCTATAGACCTGCAAAAATAAATAAAATCGAACAGTAGGATCTCGGCTGACGGTGTGCCAGCAGTTTCTAAATACTGTTGCTCAGTAACACAGTTAAGGCTGGTTTAGTGAAGCTCTACAACAGATCGAAAGGCTGTATGTTGTGTACCGTTTCGTGTTTGGCTGATGTCTTCTATAAAGTCACTGAACGCTGCTAGCTGTATATTAGCATTCTGCTGAGCTCTCCGTCTCAGCTGCAGTCCCGGACAACAGACCAGTATGAGCCGGCCTTTGAAAGTGCGGATGAACACGACCGTAGGTGAATTCACTGACTGCGCTGCTGCCGCCAACAAAACAGATGAAGATCAGCCGATTACAAACGTTCGTTCAGTACTGAACAGTCAAATAGTTGAGTCTAATTAAAGATATGGCCTGTTTTACACGGTGTTTGCGTGTGCTGTGTATTTTCACATTTGAGCGAGGTGCTAACATCGCACTGTCCTGAATCACTTTGAATTTAATGGGAACCTATAATGTAAAATTCACTTTGGTGTTGTTTTTGAGTGTAATGATGTGTCTGCAGCGTGTGTACACAAACACCCTATTGTGGTGAAAATCCAGCCGCTCCATTTGTTGTTTTCCCCATAAATCAGAAACTGTGTTTCGAGATCAGGGTTCAGGAATGCACTCCAGTGTGATGTCACATTGAACAGGCCCCGCCCACGACTGATCTGTGCCTTATTGGCTCCTCCCTTGAGTGAGCTCTGCGCAGCTACAGAAGCTATAAAGGTACAGAAGGTGTTCAGTCAAGAGCAGTGAGTGATTTTTCTGTTTGTTTTGTTGTTTGATCCAAAAGAACATTATAGACAGCAGTGTGTGCTGTACATGAGGCTGCCGTCACACAGATCTAATTTACACACGTGGTTTCTTTCCTAGCTGTTTACATTCACACACATGACCCACTGTGTTCGTGTTTTTGACATGACCTTGCGTGTATCTGACAGTTTAAGCGCAATACGACGTGAAAGAGTATTCTGCCGGCTGTCACTGTCCGTGATGTCAAAGCACCGCAGGGTCATCTGAGTGTGACTGCAATAGACATGACAATTAAAACCAAAGAGATGTTTTGTTTTGGTGGAGAATCTGAGGCGTGAGCTGTAAAGGCACAGGAGCAGCAGCTCATTTGCATTTAAAGAGACTTGCACGAAAACGGCGAGTGTCTGCTTCCACTTTTTCAAAATGCTATAATAAATGATCTGTTGAGGTCAAAAGTTTACATACACCTTGCAGAATCTGCAAAAAGTTAATTATTTTACCAAAGTAGGAGGGATCATACAAAATGCATGTTATTGTTTATTTAGTACTGACCTGAATAAGATATTTCACATAAAAGTAGTTCACATATAGTGCACAAGAGAAAATAATAGTTGAATTTATAAAAATGACCCTGTTCAAAAGTTTACATAGGCTTGATTCTTAATACTGTGTTGTTTCCTGAATGATCCACAGCTGTGTGTGTGTTTGTTTAGTGATGGTTGTTCATGAGTCCATTGTTTGTCCTGAACAGTTAAACTGCCTGCTGTTCTTCAGAAAAATCCTTCAGCTCCCACAAATTCCTTGTTTTTCCAGCATTTCTGTGTATTTGAACTCTTTCCAACAATGGCTGTATGATTTTGAGATCCATCTTTTCACACCGAGGACAACTGAGGGACTCGTATGCAACTATTACAGAAGGTTCAAACACTCACTGAGGCTCCAGAGGGAAAAACCATTCCTAGTCGCGTAATAGTTGCATATGAGTCCCTCAGTTGTCCTCGGTGTGAAAAGATGGATCTCAGAATCATACAGTCATTGTTGTGAAGGGTTCAAATACACAGAATACACAAATACACTGTAAACTTTTGCTCTCAACTGTATATTACATCTCTTAAAAAGGGCCATGATACTGTAGGACCACTCTAATTTTGTACAAAAAAGTTCAGTAGAAGTTGTTCATCTAACCAAATCTAATTAAGATGGAAGGGTTTGCTTAGCAACACGCTAACGCCAAAGGCCTTGTGTGCGTGTGTTTGTGACTGTTCTCTTGTGTCTCCTCCCACTTTCTCCTGTATGTTACCCAGAATTCTTAGCTCGTAGTCTCTTCCCCTCTCCCCTGTTGTGCACAGGAGACTCCAGCCGGCCGGACGCGCACGGCGTGGTGCGAGACAATGCCCCCACCTATGTGCTGAACAACATGGCCGCGTCGCCGCCGTCCAAACACCCGGGCCTTCCTCCGGACGAGGACCCGCTGGGACCGCTGCCGGACAACTGGGAGATGGCCTACACCGAGAACGGAGAGATATACTTCATAGAGTACGAGCCGCGCACCACACCCCTCGCGCTGAGCGAGAGCATTCACGCGCTCGGATCGCACGCGTTAGAGCTGCTGGCGTACCGTCGCCGATCACGATAGTACCGTACACGATCACGCTTCAAAAATCCGTTTCTGACAGTCTCATTACTTCGGTATTAACGCCAGTGCTGCTGTTGTTTATAGCCACAACACAAAGACGACCTCATGGATGGACCCTCGATGTCAGGACAAACAGCCCAAACCTCTGGAGGACTGTGATGATGATGGTAAGACACACAAACAGACACCGTGACACATGTGGAGCGCTCTGTTCACACGTCCCCTCATGCCTGTGAAACCATGTTATTTAGCTGGGTGTTCAGTGCTGCTTCACATAGGTCTGTTGTACGTTCACTACACGGGCGACACGCTTCAATTCACACACACACACACACACACACACACTTATCCACAGGGAGTGGCTCTCAAGCAGGGGTCCGGGGCCCACAAGGGAGCCTCAAGATGACCTAAAATGATGTCAAATGAGACAGAACAGCCATTAAAATAAGCAAAAACTATTAATAATCAATTTTCCTTATTATAGTAGCCCAACTGTTTTTCAGTAAAGAACCAGGATTCCCAAACCTGGATATGTGAGGGAATTTTAAACGTGTGTGATTTCTAGAGCTGAATGCAGATGAATAAACTCCTAAAATTACATGAAGTATTTTATTTTATTGGGTAGAAGTTAAACATTACAAAAAATCCAGTAAATCACAAACAGCTGCAAAAGTGATTGGGTCTTTCAGATATTGTTGAGGAAAAATATGCTTGAGTATTGCTGTCATAGGCTAACATCAGCGACAGATTTGTTCATCAGAAATAAGGGGCCGATCGCTGAAGATGTGCCTGAAGGCCGCAGGCTGTTATAGCAGCAAGTCTCGGGCCAGCAGAGGGCGTCCTTCATCAGCAGTGTTCATCTGATGCCCACGCACCCTGCGTTACTGCCGGCAGGGACATCAGAACCTGAGTATTATGAGGGAAAAATATGTCTAAACAAGCCTGAAATGGAGACACGTCACATGTTCAAAATCAATATTCAATATACAAACAAACGAACATTCAAGCTAAAGGGAAGGCACGCTGATCGTGAGAACTGTAATTGCTCTTCTGTCGTTGTTCATCAGATATTCACACTTGTCTGTTCTGTCTTGTCTGTGTTTCTCTCTTGGAGAAGAGGGTGTACATACAGAAGAGCTGGACAATGATCTCGGTACGTCTCTCTTCCCACCTGTGACAGTCTGACTATGAAAGCATTGTTAGCATGACTCTCTCTATGTGCAGAAGTGTGTGTGTGTGTGTGTGTGTGTGTGTGTGAATGCAGTGCTCCTAAAAGCTGCTTCTCAAACTAACAAGAAAGTCTGACAGTGCTGTGTGATTCTGTTTAACTTTGAGTTTCAAGCATAAACGGTGATGTGAAATATACAGTGCTGTCATGTAACTAAATGTCTTATTGCTGTTTAGCTTTTTGGACTTTCATTCAAAATAGTCAGAAAAATCTAACTTTTAATGAAAGTGAGAAAATATTGCAATCATAAAGGAAATCGTTTTCTCAAATGTCTGCTACACCTAAACGTGCGCTCTGACCCTTGACCTCTTGATTCTGACCAGGCGTTTACTCATGTTTCTGCAGCTCAATTGCAGCATCACAGCAGATCAAGCTTAACCGTGCGATAATGCTGCAATATGCGGTGTGTTTAACGCTGTATTTTTAAAAGTCGTTTTCCAGTATTCATTAAAAACAGAAAAACGAATGGAAATGTTGGTGAGAAAGTGCAGGGCAGGAGTCGTTTTACTAAACTCTGACAGCACATAGCATGCAGCTTCTGTCATTGCTTTGCTCAATGCCTCTTGATTTGTCTGTTTGTTGGTTTGCATGTGTCAGAACTGCCTCCTGGCTGGGAGAAGATCGATGACCCGGTGTATGGCGTCTATTATGTTGAGTAAGTGGAAGATCCCTCAATTAGTTCAGTGACTGACTTCAGAACTGATGAAAGTCCCAGTGTTTTTTTATGAGTGTGAATGTAATGCCTGGACTTTATTCTGTCCATCAACTTGATCTGTTTGGGCCTTGTGCATATGTTGGAAAACAATTACAGAAGGAATTATTCAGTAATAAGGGTGTAACGATACATGTATTCGTACCAAACAGTCACGGTACGGGCATCTCGGTTCGGTGCTTGAGGCCTTACAACGAATACAGGCAATTCACCCTCAATCCAGAAGGGGGCGCCGCAGTAACGCAACTCTGTCTGATAACCGCCGGCAGAAGAACAGCGAATGCCAGGAGTTGAAAACAAAGCCCACTAGACAGTGATCATGTGCTGATTCTGAACGCGTCTCTCACTGGCAAAAGAAGTATAACGCTACTTTAAAGGCTTGCGCACTCAACTGTCTGCTAAATTAGCTTTGTGCTCTTGTATCCTACCTCTCTCATTCGGCACAATTCCAAATATTCCATAATATTTCCATTTTTGCGATGCATCCAAATGCTAAACTATTATTTAGTATGTAAATTATAGACTGTACTTCAGTCGCGTTCTAACGGTGACACAGTGAGGCGCTGATGTTTGGTTCACTGTGTTTTATTTTGATAAAGTACCAACTGCGCTGTCAAGTTAGCAATGCTAGAAGCCTGGAACTGATATGTTTTGTGTTTGTGTGCGCCGGCGCGATTACTTCAACTTTCCTCATACCAGCAAAATCAACTTAAACAAAAAACAAATAGGCTACATTACGTGTCGCACAGTTTTTCACCTTGTCTATCAGTTAACTAAATATATATCAAGTATTTATTTCTTGTATGTATATATGTACTGCAGATTTTATAGCCTATATATGACATTAATTTGATATAATATTTAGTATTTTCATATGTAGGTGGAAAAAAATTCTAATTTGTACTACTGTCTGTTTAAAATAAATGAAAAGAAACCTAGCCTAGTAGATTTGTTTTTGTTGTTGATTTTTTTTTTTTTTTTCTGTTGTACCGAAATCGTATCGAACCGTGATCCTCGAACCGAGGTACGTACCGAACCGTGACATCTGTGTACCGTTACACCCCTATTCAGTAACAAAACACGCTGGATCCTGGCCACGTTACAGACTGCATCACGCATTGTGTGGTTTAGTATAGAGAATGGAGTCAGATTGATTGTCCGAGCGTCGACTGGAGTCAACAGAACTTGGATCCGTCTGAACGTGATGATTCTGACTGGCTGTGTGTGTCTGTGTCTCAGTCATATTAACCGCAAGACGCAGTATGAGAACCCCGTTCTGGAGGCCCGACGGCAGAAACAGCTGGACGCGCAGCAGTCGCCGGAGGGCGGACGCTACATCAGAGGTGCGGCTCACTTCAGCCTGATCGTTTAGGCAACTAGAGCACATCCAAACACTTACTGATGCTTAATACCAAACATACTGACGTGTGCTAGTATTTATTTCCATAGCACAGTGAGCATTGAGTAAGAAATTGTAATTCTGAATTGACACATACAATGTAAAAAAAAGTCACTGTTGTGTTCTCAAACTGCTCTTATCCTGTCTTTGTGGCAGTCTAACGTTTCTCTCTGTTGTCGGTTTGTGTCAGAATGGATAGAGGAGCACTCGTCTGCCGGAGCTGCGATCGGCTCGTACGTGCCCAGTCATCTGGAGACGTACAGAGACCCTCAGAACAGTCCGTCGGCCCCTCAGGCCCCGGGCCCCAAGCGTGAGACTTCGCTCATTTTCGTTCCCATTTATGTGCAACCACAAAGATCGTTGACTAAATAAGCATCTGCAGTGACAGAAGTGAATAATTAATAACTCCGTGTTTGTGTGTACGTGAGCAGGAGGAAAGCCATTCTTTACCCGTAATCCAGCCGAACTCAAGGGGACCTTCATAAGCACTAAGCTGCTGAAGAGCAGGCGAGGCTTTGGCTTCACTGTAGTCGGCGGCGATGAGCCGGACGAGTTCCTGCAGATCAAGAGTCTGGTGCTGGACGGACCGGCCGCTGTGGACGGAAAGATGGAAACAGGTCCGAACATCCTAACCACGCGTGACACAACAACAGCTCTCTGTGTTCATCCGAGTTTGTGTCCTAATCAGACAGGGCACACGTTTATTTAGCCCCGCCCCCACACTGAAATCAAAGCACCGCCCCCTCTCACATATTAATGATCCAAAACAAGAGAGGGATTCACAAACTCTGCAAATTAAAAATCCACAAAGAGTTTTGTTGTCGCATCGTTTTGGCGTTGAATGTGGGCAGGATCTCATTGTGTTAAGAAATGCTGTTAGACATGCAAGTTGTCTATTTGCCTTGAAGATAATCATTTTAGCTAATCATCTCTGTGCAGTTTTTTTACGCCTCTTGACTCATCCTGAATGATACCTGACGAGTAAAGGATTTGCACTGAAGTTTTTGCTCATTGGTTAATCGCTACAGGGAACTGGTTCAGAAGAACTGTTGATAGTGATGCACCTAAATTTCAGCAACCGAAAACATTGTCAAAACAGCAATTTCCAGGTTCTGCCCGAAGTAGTTTTGGAGGACTGAAATTAATGTGAAGCAATCATCTCTTCCTCTTTACTACTAGTTATAGCAGAAAATACACCTGAATGAACATCAGAAGAAAAAGAACAACTTACTGAAATATAAATCATGAATCATGTGATCAGTCAATCAGTGATTCAGCCTCCAGCTGTAGATCAATAATGTCACATAACATCACATTTACTTCCGAGAAGACATTCAGTTGAAAAAATAGCTAGAGAAGAACTCTATTTTGACAGATATATGCACTATAGTATGTCTTGACCTGTTATCTTCATTATTTAACGAATGTTTGAATAAATCTGTCATGAAAACAAGTTTTAATTACAGCTGCCTTTAAATATTTAAACTTCATGTCGAAACAGTCGAACAGATGACATGACAGACTTCTGTGCAATTTAAATGTTTGTACAACAGTGTTATTTTCAGTGATGATTAAATACAGCCGAACGCGTCCCGGATTCTGGGTTTTGGCCCAGAGTTTTCGGCGCATCTCATCTGTTTGATGGTGAACGGCAGGCGACACGAGTGCGTCTCTAACAAACGTTTGCGTTCCGCAGGTGACGTCATCGTCAGTGTGAATGACACCATCGTGCTGGGATACACTCACGCTCAGGTGGTGAAGATATTCCAGTCCATCCCCATCGGCTCCATGGTCCAGCTGGAGCTGTGCCGCGGATACCCTCTGCCCTTCGACCCCGACGACCCCAACACCAGCCTGGTCACCTCAGTGGCCATTCTGGACAAAGAGCCCATCATAGTCAACAGTCAGGAGGGCTTCGAGCCCATCCCCGGCCTGCCGGTTCAGATGACGTCCGGCGGCGGCGGGACCGTCGAACCCGTCCCGTACGGCCCCGCCGCGGACAGCGCTCTGATGGGCGCGGCCGACAGCCGCCTCGCTTACGCCAGCGACGTGGTGACGCTGGCGTCGTCCATAGCGACGCAGCCCGAGCTGATCACGGTCCACATCGAAAAGGGCGACAAGGGCTTCGGCTTCACCATTGCAGACAGTCTGGTTGGCGGAGGGCAGAAGGTGAAGCAGATCGTGGATTACCCACGCTGCCGAGGGCTGAAGGAGGGCGACATCCTGTTAGAAGTCAACAAGAGGAACGTGCAGGGCATGAGCCACAACCAGATCGTGGATCTCCTCAGCAAATGTCCACGAGGGAGCGAAGTTACTCTGCTGGTGCAAAGAGGTGAGCGCGTGCATTTCCACTCACAAAATCAGCGTTAGCGACCAGCGTTCGGCTGAACGAAAACACGGCAATTTTGTACAATGTGGTATTATTCACCAATAATAGCAAATAGCAAAAACTTGTTTAAAAATGTGACCGGTCTTGAGTACTGCAACACTAATGAGGGGTAGGTTGAGGTGTAGGGTTAGGACAGGGCTCGGCAACCCGTGGCTCGTTCGTCCCTCTGCTCCCTCTAGCTGTGGTGTAGCCTACAATACGCGGGGGACTTTTAATAAAACCTAAACTCTTCCCCTTCACTTTTTGACAGGCAAGTATATAGAGGTTTTCAAGGACCAATGTGAATAACTCTAGATTTAAATTAAAAGAGACAGGATAGTCACGTCGTTTTGGATACATTTTATTCTTATCCAAAACGATGTGAACATCACAGAGCACTGAACACTCTCATGCGTTGTATGTTTCATTCGTACTTGCAGCCGGAGGGCGCTCTTGCCCAAAACTATTGCCGTGTCAGAATATCCCTAGTATGGACTATGGCAGTCGCTAAGCTGAATAACAAGCATAAACTTTAACTGATGAAACATAAAGACAAAAAAACAGTATATGGTTTATGCTGAACGTGATCGATTTCAAAAGCGAAAGTGAAACCGATAAAACAGCGCACATAGGAAAGTGATCACAGATAGCTTCCTACCCGAAACACCCCCCCCCCGATGCCCCCTGATGCCCCCTGATGGAGGGGCTCCTGCCGCTGGCTCTGGGTTTATGTGTGTCTGAAGTCTTTTATATGAATGATACAGTGGTAATGGACATAGCATTAATTATGGTATAGAAGCTATAAAATATATTTTCTACCTTATTCTGTGATTAAAAATGGAAAAAAGTGTTTGTAGTATATACACTGTTATACTGATTATGCAACCATAACCATAACATTGTTATTAGTGATTGCTACTCCCTGCCCTGTAACATAACTGAATATAAAACTATGTAAAGCTATATGCTGTGTTATCTGTATTTGGGGATCAAATATTTTGTGGCTCCACGTGAATTTTTTTCAGTGAGAAAAGGGGCCAAAATGGCTCTTTTGACGTTGAAGGTTGCGGACCCCTGGGTTAGGGTAAGGGGATAGAAAATGCAGTTTGTACAGTAGAAAAACCATAATGCCTATGGAATGAATCCATAATGATAGGAATACACACACACACACACACACACACACACACACACGTTCAGCTGTGTGCAGTTACATGAATTTCTTGCCATTCTTTGTTTCCATGACAATACTCAGATTATTTCTAGAGAGACTGAGAACAGACAGAACGCTGCTATAGAGCTGATATAGAGAGTGTCAGAAATCAGCTCGAGTATCTGTGCTTTTCTATCATTACGAGAGCATATTTCTGTACCATATACAGCACACGCGTTCTGTTCTGTAGAAACCATCTTAAGTCCTTGTGTGCGTTCCTGACACGAAGTGAGTCGGCCTAATTACAATTCAGTAAGCGAAGGCGTGTTTGGCTCAAAATCTAACGCAACATATATCTATGGGAATACAATCCCAGAATGTATTGCAGCAAGCTCAGTATAATAATATAATAATAATAATAATAATAATAATAAATCCAAGGTAACCGATGAAGTGAGAGCAATGTTGATGACAAACGTATTTCGTTCTGTGCCGAAAAGTGTTAAAATTGTTTATGTTTGTATTTTTATGCATATTAAGCTGTTCCTCTTAATTGCAGCACAGAAGATGTTTTCTGTGCAGGATTCATTAACCACTGTAGTGAAATAACTAGAAGAACGACAGTGCAGTAAACGTAAAAAAAAATCACTTTGCTTATAATAATGACAATTCGTTGAAATAATATGAAGAAACCATAAATATAAGAAACGTCAGTTTGCGGCATCAAGCAGAATAATGGACTGTTGCTGTACAGCTAAAATAACTGGAAGCGACTGACAGCGGGAGCCTCGCACATTCATGTGTACAATAGCCACGACACTTACCCCAAAAATAAGGAGTGAAAGCGTTGCTCAAGAACAGTCACATCCATGAGTTCACGTTGCTCGGTGTAAAGCTTTCATCAGCTTCAGTCTTATGAATCAGCGGCTTATGCTTCCGCTGAGGCCGTCAGTCAGTGGAATTTCAACTTCATGTAGAGAAAAAAAAAACCCCATTAACATTTAGTAGCCAAATTCCAGGTGGAGAACTACACCAGCCATCAGTCCATTTTATGAATGCCTTACTACCAGTTTCTGGTTGTATTCTGCTTCAAACAGACACTGATCTGACTGAAACTGACATGATTTCCTCATTACGTGACATCAGATCAACATTACAGACACAAATACTTGTCAATATTCGTTTGTCTCAACACAAAAACAAGCCTTTATCTGTACTATACAGGATCCTGGTAGATTTTGATGAAATCACAGATTTGGAGCATTACTTGTGTGTCATGAAAATAACATCGCAAGACTATTGATTGTGGACTAAAGCATGAAAAATGAAAAGAAAAAAAAGACTGTAAACTCCATGACAAAACTATCTGGGTAAAATCTATGCTTTTAAATGTGAATTTCACGAATGCTGATTACACTGAGGTATACTGATTCTGAAGTGTAATTGTTATGTGATTTTCTGCTATATTTATATTCATTCACAGAATGTAGACGTTTCGCTGGATTATCAGGGAGCTGATATGTGTAAATGGACACTGTAGGTCCATGATAAAAGTGACGTGTGCGTGTGTGTGTGTGTGTGTGTGTGTGTGTGCATCAGCGACACACACACACACACACACACACACACTCACACACGGGTGGGTGGAGCAGGATCCTGAGCGGCAGCTGAGGCTCGAGCAGCACATCTCAGGCGGAGGCTCTGCTCAGGGCTGCGTCTGATATGAGGAGTGAAGCTCAGAGCTGTGCGTGTGTTGTGTGACATGAGGGTGATGATATCTCTTTCTCTCTGCCGCTGTCTCACAGGAGTCCTGCAGCCCAAGAGAAGCCCCAAAGTGCTGGTAAGACAACTTCCCTTTCATTTCTCGCCTCAGCACATACATATAGGCAAAGTTTGTTGCAATCAAATTGCTGCACATTTATTTTCATCTTTGTGTCTCATCTGTGTATAACTGTTGCACTTGAAATGACAGACCTTACTCCCTTGAGAATGAATGATTGCTTAGAAGAATTTACAAAAGAATAATTTCAAGCAATACATTTAAGATGTAAGTGCTGCTGCATATGAATACTGTTTCCAGTTAAATGCTCAGTGGTAATTCCCAAATGATTGGGAAACACAGTATTAAAGAACCATTTAAGTAGAAAAGTATAAATATAGGGAAAAAAAAAAAAAAAAACATCCATCCATTATTGTCTTGCTTTGTCATTTACTGGTTGCTCCTTCACTCCACTGTCTTGGATGTGAAGTCTTTTAGTCACACTTTTCATTTAGCCTTCCTAATAAAAAACATTAATTGTGTCAGTCAGCAGTTAAAATCTGTATATATAGAACATATTACAAAACATAAAAACATTAAATAAAAGCATGTCTTTATCTGTGGTGAAATCACTGTAACTATCTTGCTGTTAGTATTAAACAGAAGTGTGTTATTACTTTGTAGCCCATGGTGGATGATGAAACCAAAAAAAAAAAAAAAAAAAAAAAAAAACAATCCCTCAGACTTACAAGTGTACGGCCGGAGCCTAGTGGACAAAAGATAGAACAAAAAATTGCACAAATGCTCATAACTGTTGATAAATTTGTCCACTGGCCATCCTGTTTCCTTTTTTAATGTCAAACAACTACTTTTTTAACTCCTCCTTGACCATTCAAACCATTGTTAGACCATGCATTCGTGATGTTAAACCAGTCCGTTCTCTTGCAACGCTTTAACAGATTTGACAGGAAGGTGCCAAAGTGAGCGTGAGGCTTCATCTGCACAACACGTCGTCAGGTCTACCGAGCACTTTTCTATATTAGAAAATGGCTTAATTTTTTATTATACCTTTATATTTTGGTACAAAATAAGAACCCAAGAGACCACGGATATGAAATGTACCCAAATCAACAAATTTCGGCATTGGCCATTTTGAATTTAGCTTTTTAAATGTTATGAATACATCGTCATGTCATTTACAGCTTGATACAGTGTGTGTCATCGGCACCATGCTCTGAATGTAGGTTTGGGTATAACACAGGTCTGCTATTTACATTCACATCAAACACCTACTTTTTCAGTCTCCTCTCACACCGTGTTCTAACCAGATGCAATGCCACACGCAATAAAAGGTATCTTTTCCATGTTAATATGAGTTTTTGTGCTAACCACTGACGACGTCGACATACAGAATCTATTTTAGAAACAGTTTGTATTTTCTGCGCCGTCGCGGCTGAAACGACAACATACAAACTGCGACGGTGATAACCTCAAGCGCTGATTATGTGCTTCATTCAGTGTTAAAAGTGTCTAATGTGTCTAAAACCTTGAGCGCAATTTGAACCAACAAGTGTGTTCATTCAGATGCTATGAGTTACTCAGTATGTACATGCAATGATGTTGAAAAGGTTTAATATTTAGGAATTAGATTTCGTTGGGAGTGCAGTGCGCTTGCAAAGAGAGCCCGCCCACGCACACTCCTGATTGGTTGCGATCGGTGTCCCGACTGCTGCGGACCGACACGCCTGTTGCGTCGTGTCTGGTTGGAACACGGTGTTAGATGTTTGTCCGGTCTTCACCAGATTTCACGCAGATCATCACTAGAGCATGCTGGCAAAACCTCACAAAAGCTTTCTGATGTCTCAACCCTTATCCTATAATATAAAGCTGACATCTTGGGAAGACTACTGCCTGTTGCATTGAAACTTAGTATGTCAAATAAAGACCATGCTTCATAATTACACTTGCTTAGCTGTTCACTTTGCCTCTGTTGTGTGTGCAGTTACGCCCTAGCCCACCCAATACGTCCCGGTACTCCGGCAGCAATGCACTAAAAGCAACCCAACACCATAGCAACCACACAGCAGCGAACAGCCGCCCACGGCGCTGAGACGTGAGCGTGGAAAAGCACCACTCGCATTTTAATCTGGGAGTGTAATAATCTAGTCGTTGTTAGCCTTAATAAGAATCATCATGTCAGGTCAATAACATTATAAATATCTAATAAGAAATGTGAATAATTTGTAAGATCAAGAGAAGAATGGGCTTTTGAGCAAACTCTTTGCACAGTGTGTGTAATAGTGGCTGAATGAGTGTTTTGTGCTTGAATTGTAGGCACACACTCAGCGTATCGACTTCGTGTTGCTCCTCTCTATCCATTCTCTCTGTGAACCGTCTATTTTTAGGCCTGGCCTCTTTTTTTGTTCTTTGCTCATTTCATCCCTTCTCTTGCACCAAATTCCATTTTCTTTCCTTTTCTTTCTCTCTTCACGTATTATTCTTTCTTTCTAGGTCAAACCCAGACATACGTTTGATATTTTGTTCAGTGCCATAATCTCTCAACGCCACATATATCAGATTTTTGTCGTCGGGTACTTATTGAGTTCATTGGCAGCGATGCTCGATTAATAGAAATGTGTCTGTTCCAAAATCTGCCATTGCTTTGTCAGTGGATGGTGTACTTTTACCACTGCTTTACACTCATCCCACAGGTTTGACGACAGACGCTGCGCGTGTCCACCGTGACACGGTCAGACTAGAAGACAAAAAGCGTGAATGAGATTCTCCTGTCTGTGAACAAATTTCTGGTTGGTTTCAAACGTGTCATATGGCTGCAGAAGGCTTTGTTTAAACTGCTTCATTGTAGTGCTGGAAGGTGTTTGCCCAGGGTCCAGTCTTGGACGTCTCCTCAGAAAACAATCAGTCGTGAGAGTGGGTAAATTGTGACAAGCGATTTCTCGGTCAACTCGTCCTGCGGAGTGAACCTTTGAGTGTCTGTGTCTCTCAGCAGCTGGAAAGGAAGGACAGTCAGGGCAGCTCTCAGCACAGCATATGCAGCCACCGCAGCGCACACACCGACTCGCCCGGCCGCCCGGAGCCCGTCCTGCCCGCCGACACGCTGGGCGCCCCTCCGCCCGTGCCGCCTCCTCCCACCCAGCCGCTGCCCGTCCTGCCCCCCTTCGACGGCCCCGCGGCCAACGGGACGCTCCACAAGAAGCCGGACCCCTTCAAGATCTGGGCGCAGTCCAGGAGCATGTACGAGAGCCGCGGTGAGTAGCCGCCTTTCATTTCCACTCATCTTACCGGCCCTGCCAGCCCTGCTTTCGTTTAAGCAACTACTGTAGGTTACAGCGCTCGCTTCAATTCAGCTCGATTCTTCTTAAGAGCCAAGTTTCTTTGCCAGTGACATCATTAACCGCATTCCTCGTTTTGAACTAGAAGCTGATCCCGTACTGCTCGAGTCAAATGAAAGTCTCACGAGAGCTGAAGACTTTGCACCGCCAAATGAGTTATGCCAAAATAACAACGTAACCCTTTTTAACATTTGAAGTGTATTTATTTAGCTGACGCTTTTTTCCAAAGCAACTCACAAAAGAGGAACATCACAAGCAATTTGTCAAAAAGCCTAGAATATTCATTAGGGATGTGGCACGAGATCTCACGACGATATCCTCATAAAACATTTAGCAGTGTTTACATTAGAGCTGCACGATTAATCCTTAAAATATCGAGATCTCGATTCAAACACCCACGTGATCTTATTATCAGTCTGTTAGGACTGTTTCACATCGCGAGTGTCAGTGGAGCGTGAGAAGCAGGTTTTGTCGCTGCCCATGTTAATGAATCAGAGGGTCGGGGGAAATGTGAACGCAGAAAGAGCAACACAAACCACATTTAAAACCACATTATAATCATCGTTTCTGTTTTACAGACATTTGAATAACAGAAGTACTGGGATAAAAGTTTATAGTTGGGTATAAACACTTATTGTCTATAGTAGCGATCAAAACGAAAGTAAAACTTGTATGTACTGTAACGCTTATCCTCTTCCGCCAGGAGGCGGCGACAGCTGCCCGTTTGAAAAAAAGCATGTCATTGAATCATTCATTCAGGAGATTCCAGTAGTCAAACAAGTCCCAATGTGCATACTATCCACCATATCTGCCCTAAATAGTATTGAAAATTACTACTATTACATAGAATTTAGGATGGTTAGTACGCACATTGGGATAAAGGCTTAATGAAGTGAGACACTGACTTTGTTTTGATTTTGTTTAAATGAATATATGTTTTTAAAAGACCTAAGCAATGAACAGTTTTTAGAACCACTAGTAAATGATGTTATTTTGTTTAGTTTTCTAATCTTTTTTTTCTCCAGAATCGTGAGAGAATCATGGTCTCCAATTTATTAAAAACAACTAGGATTCTCAGTTTATCCAGAATCGTGAAGCTTGTTTAAATGTTGTTTATTACTGCATATAATTCATTAAAATGGAAGTTTAATTTCATAAAGTTCAAAATGCACCTACAATTTTTTTTGCATTTTGTCTTTTTCAGTTGAATAAAAGACTATTTTCCCTATTTCATCATTGAGGATTTCTTAAGAAAAGTTTAAAAATCTTGTCTCGTCTCGTTCTCATGGGTTAAGTGTCTTGTCACACCCCTAATAATCATAGAACGCAATGGCGGGTTTAGCAGATAGCTAGATTAGTCCTGGTTGGTGTTAGCGTTGATTGGTTTGCAGGAGTAACAAGAAGCTCCATCTTCACAAGGGTAAGATGCAGATGATGCTCCTTCGTCCGTGCAGACAGACATGCGGGCTGTCAGATGGTAGAGCTGCGTATCATCTGCACGGCGGTGTTAGGAGGAGCCGTGTGCCTTCATGATCGTGTCCAGAGAGGTTGTGTGAAACCCTGAAAGATCTGCCTGTGAGGTCTGACTGAAGCATCTGAAGATGTGCCTGTGATGCCCAAGGGTGAACAGGAGGATCTGGTGATTTTCAGTGTCAAAGGCTGCAGTCTGCAGGTCCAGTCCAATAAGCCCAAGCGATCTGGAGTTGAGCGTTACTAGCGGCGGTCTGCCGCTTTTGAATCCGGACTGGTTGTTCTCAAGTAGGTTGTCCTCTGACAGAAAAGCAGAGAGCTGATTGGACTCAGATGTTTCAAGAGTTTTCAACAGAGAAAGGAGAGACTGGTCTTTAATTTTGGACTGCTGTGGGCTCGAGCGTTGGCTTTTTGAGCAGCGGGTTAGCCGAGCCCATCTGAATGCGTCGTGACGGGGGGGATCGGGGCTAAGGTTGTAGGTTGTAGGACGGCCGGCGCTCGTTCTCCATGAGCGGAGAGCAAAATAAGAAGAGTGGGACGAGGGTGGAGGTTGGCTGTGGGTATGTAGTTGGTTGAAACCTTATCAGTGAAGTAGTTGGCAAGGCCTTCCATAGTCTGAGAAGGTGGTCAGAGAAATTTAGACACAAAATGGCTGTCAGGGATACAGTTATGTATGAGGATGAGGTGCTGCAGATAGAAGAGTGTTGGAAATGAGCGAAGCACACCCGACCCAGCTGGACGAGGAGCGTGGGATAGCAGAGAATGATGAAAAAAAAAGAAAAAGTGGCGTGCTGTCTGCTCTGTTTCAACCAAAGCCAAAACAATTGTTTGCCAGAAAGCCTTGTCCACAGCTGTCCCACAGTCCCTCAGTCAGAACGAAGGCGCTCCGGACTGTGGATGCATTTACGCTTGCGCTCGGGTAAACGGACGGACGTGAACGGATGGCACGTGGGAAGAGCAAGTGAACAGGAAAATAAAAGAAATGATAGAAAACTAGAACCTCTAGCTTTCTGTGGGCTTCCTGTAGCTCAAACAGACCAGTGTGGTGTTGGTAATGCCGAGGTCAAATGCACGATGTGCACGACCTCGTGTTTCACGGCGTTTACACTTGCTCGCGTAGTGATTTACGTAATTTATAGGAAATCAGCATATACGTTTTTTTTAATTCAACATCGGGATACGGGAAAAAATTATTTTACCATTGTAAAAACAAAATTGCATTGAAAACAGTTTCTGTCACACAGTATTGGTTATGTATGACCCGTTCTCAGCAGTGACGCATGACTATGGAGTATTTGAAAAGCACACTGCAGTCTGGTGCCCTGCAGGTGGCATAAGCGCATTCAGCTGTAGCCCCAGCCTTCGTTATGTCTGATGTGTATGGCTGTAGTCGTGAAGGTTGTGCCAGTCTGATTTTAGGATGTGCCTGTGTAGACGTGTACATGTGCGCTCAGGCGGTTCGGTGGCAGATTGTCGGGTGACTCCCGATGGCTCCGCTCATAGTGCCAATTCCCAGTCAGGCCTGTTAAATGCTCCACACGGAGCGAGTTTGGCAGATCCAGACCTTTGAAATGACTGGTGCGAACGGGCCAATTAAACGCTCCACGCTAGGCGTCTGTGGTTAACATTATGTTGCTCCCCGTGCGGTGAGGTGAACAATCTGCTCGTACTTACCGTTTGGCCGAGGCTTCGTCTGACGGTCAGCGCGGAAAGGGACGAGGCCGAGAACGGGCAGGGGAGCGTCGTCACGCACCTCACCCGTCTGCCGTCTCTACCGGACACATATATGCAAATGAAGTACTAACAATAGCAGTAGAAACCTGCTGATGTCTGTACAACAGTGTGTTCATTTTTGTGTGAAGAATTTATCATTTGCAATCCGAGCTTAGTAAAAGCATATGGGCGTTTTTTTGACAATAGAAGTCTCATAAACAAATAATTTACTATTTTACAATACAGTTGTTTGCAATTATACAAATAATCTGCAATTTTATTGCAAATAAACTGATTTGTTAATTCATTTTTTCAGTGCCAGACTCTCAAGAACAAGACATCTTCCTCTGGAGGAAAGACACGGGCTTTGGCTTTCGGATCCTGGGGGGAAATGAACCGGGAGAACCGGTGAGTCGGATATCACACGTACAGATGACATGCAGCATATGCAGTTTTAGATACACATACGTGTATTACATTACGCACAGATCTTGGTAAAACTTGGTAAAGTTCTGTCATCTGGAGCGTGTTAAGCGTGATATGAAGAACAGGCTCCAGGTATCAGAGAAACACGCCGAGGCAGTGATTTTTCCGTGAGCTGGCTCGCGGCACAGCGCTTACCGGTGTTCTTCACCTGACACGTATGACAGATCTACATCGGGCACATCGTGAAGTACGGCTCAGCGGACGAGGACGGCCGCCTGCGCTCCGGAGACGAGCTCATCTGCGTCGATGGCACGGCGGTGGTGGGAAAGTCTCACCAGCTGGTGGTGCAGCTCATGCAGCAGGCGGCTAAACAGGGTCACGTCAACCTCACCGTCCGCCGCAAAACCGCTTACGGAGGTACGGTTTGTATCTAATTTTCTAGCTCGATTTTGTTTAGCTGTTTTTATGTCATTTGTATTTGTATTTCATTTCCATCACTTACAGCACAACGCTACAGAGCACTACAGCATAACATGCACATAACAGAGCAACAAACCCAAGACCATTACCACCTGTGTTGAGACCGGAAATGCTGCGATGCATGTTCATATGGACCGTATATTTAGACATATTGGAATCTAAGTCACTTACATTATTCGATGCATTGAATTTATGAATTTACAATTTAACAGACACAACTGAAACTCTGGAATTCTGGGAAAGCATACATTGCCACAAGGTTGTGTGGAACTTTCACTGCCACTTTGGAGTTAGGAAAGATCAAAGAGGTCATTACAAAAGTGCAAAAGGGAATGGATTACAAGAATAATAGTGAGTGGGAGGTGTTTAGAAGAACCAGAGAAAAGAGGACAAACTTTTGAAATGGGTCACAAACATGTTATTTACATAACTTAGGGCAGACGTCTCGAACTCAGTTCCTGGAGGGCCGCAGCTCTGCAGAGTTTAGCTCCAACTCACACCTGCTTGGAGTTTCTAGTAATCCTGAACACCGTGATTAGCTGGATCAGGTGTGTTTGTTTAGGTTTGGAGCGAAAATGCACAGAGCTGTGGCCCTCCAGGACCACAGGAGTTTGAGACCACTGATTTAGGGCATGTGCCCGTAATCATTTCACAAGACCACCATATAGTCGAAGGTTTGCCTGTAAATAAGAGGTTGCATCAGCTTATTCGTGCTCGTTCCACCTTTCTGTGAGAGAAAATGCAAGACAGAAAAGTATTTAAACCATATAGTGTCAGTTTTCCCTGACTGTAGACAGGATATTTAAAGGGGACATAACACACACACACACACTCGTGATAATCTTGAGTACCTGCGGAGTAGTACTGCACCCTTCACATCTCCAAAAAGTCTTTAGTTTTACCAGATTTATAAAGGATGGATAACTGCCTTACGATTCTCTCCAAAAGCAGCAGAGCTCCTGGAAGCGCACCGTGGGCGGAGCTAAAAAGTCACGAGGGCTTGCGCACCGCCTGCAGATCCGAATCATGACCAGGATCCTTTATCCCTGGGAACGCTCTGTCCTTCAGTATCAAACGATGTGCAAATCCAGCGTCGAACTGGGCCTTGTTTGTAAAACGCTTGTCGCCAAAATGAAGGGAACAATCAAACACACTTGCGAAACTCCGTCATACGTATAACTGCACGCGTGAGCGGTCACGCAGATGTATGTTCTGTCACAGGCGTCCCGTGACAAGCGTAGCTCACGCGTGTCTGGTGTGTTTGTGTAGTGTACAAGGGGGAGGTGGACGTGCCGCCGTCTCCTGCATCCTCTCACCACAGCAGCACGCAGGCGCCGTCGCTGACGGAGGAGAAGCGCACGCCGCAGGGCAGCCAGAACTCGCTCAACACCGTCAGCTCGGGCTCCGGCAGCACCAGCGGCATCGGCAGCGGCGGAGGCGGCGGCAGCGGCAGCACCGTGGTGGCCATGGCTCCCGCCGTCCTGCAGCCCTACGACGTGGAGATCCAGCGGGGCGAGAACGAGGGCTTCGGCTTCGTGATCGTGTCGTCCGTCTCACGGCCCGATGCGGCCACTACCTTCGGTGAGATGTTTGTGTGAATGTTTTCCTGTGTGTGTGCGTGTGTGTGTGCGTGTGTGTGTGTGTGCGTGTGGGGGGGGGGGGGGGCGTCGTCAACAGATCTGACAGACGGAGATCATCGAGCGCAGAAGATGCATGTGAAACTAGCAGCCTCACCTGTGGAGCGCATTCAGATCATGACATCATGGATATGATCGGATATCATTTATGACTATCATTCTGGTGTTTAGAGTGTGTCACTGACGTGGGTTGAATTTTTATTTTTTGATGTCTGAAAATAAGTCACTTATTTTTTTGTCTCACTATTCTGTGTTCTTTTTTTTTCTCTCTCTCTCTCTCTCTCTCCTGCCTCTGGGTTGTGACCCACACACACACACACACACACACACACAGCGGGAAACACGTGCGCAGCCATGCCTCATAAAATCGGCCGGATCATCGAGTGCAGTCCGGCCGACCGCTGCGGGAAGCTGAAGGTGGGCGATCGCATCCTGGCGGTCAACGGCTGCTCCATCACCAACAAGTCGCACTCGGACATCGTCAACCTCATCAAAGAGGCCGGCAACACTGTCACGCTGCGCATCATACCCGGAGACGGTGAGTTCGTGTCTGACATTAGCGCTGCGGCGGTTTCTCACATTGAGATCTCCACTGGGACTTTCGTTTCTTTCTTTCTGCTCTGTTCCTGTGTGGATTTGCTTGCTTGTTTTGGGTCATTATCAAACTGCATGGTTTTTACAGATGGCCTCATGTCCTCCTCAAGCTCTCTTTGCTGTAACGTGGAACTCGTAGGTGTGATGGCAATTCGGAGTTATGATGGGCAAGTGTGCTGAAGCATCAAAACAGGTTGTTGAATCACGTCAGTCTCGTCGTCTGTGCGGCGGTGCAGGAGTACGGGAAGCAGCATTTTTACGGCTTGATAAATATAAGCACATAGCTTCGTGTGCTCGTCCTCTCCTAATTAGGACCCGCGATAGATCAATAGTCATGTGCTTATGACTGCTTTTTAAAGCAAGGAGGATTGCTAGTATGTGCATCTTGAAACGGCGGGAAACTTAAATCAAGTCAAATCAGAAAAATCAGATTAGAGCGGTTTAGTTTCGTCTGTGTGGTTTCATTATGAATATGGCGCTCAGAACCGAGAGCTGAATCCAGTCCAAACAGAGCCATAAAACGCAGCACGATGATGATGATGATGATGATGATGATGATAGTGTGAGTATCGGCAGCAGTGACTCTCCCTGCAGGATAGGGTGTATTTTCCACCACTCCATCATAGGAAAACACAATAGATGATAAGAGACAGCAGAGAAGTGGAAGACGGGGCAGCGCTCAACCGAAGCTTTGTGTGTGCATGCAGGTCTTTAGATGTAATTCTTTATGAATTGGCCATAAGGTGGTGCTGTGATGAATAATTAACTTTTTTGGCTCATGTTTGAGGTGGCTTCTGGCCTAAAATCTGAATCTGCAGATAATACAGTTTTCCAGTAAATCCTAACCCTGGCATTCCCAACAGACTGACCCAGTTTGGAAGTGTCTCTAATTTAACAGTGTTGGTGGGACTCCAGCATCAGGGATGGAAACTTTAGACTCTGCTTTAGACACAACTAATAAAAAGGTCTCAAAACAATTAGATGTCGGCCTAATATATATATATATATATATATATATATATAAAAATTTGGCACACTTGGAGAGTGGAATCCCATCAAACTTCAGCTTCTGAAGCAAGGCGGTGTTGTAGCATTACAAATACCCTAACCTAACCTACATCCTTGGGTCCTGATGACAGCCACTTGTAGCTGCATTTCATGCATTTTCTCTGCTTTCTGATTTAGCAGCGCTTTTAAAGCTGTGCAACTGCCTTTGTTTCTTTCTGACCGAACAGAGACGTCTAACGCATCACTACTGACCAACGCAGAGAAGATCGCCACCATCACCACTACACACACACCTCAGAGCAACACAGAGCCCAGGTGAAACACACACACACACACACTTCACTAGTATGTGTAGAACACTTGTATGTATGTATGTATGCACTGATTTAGTATCGATACTCATAAAAAAAAGTAAAAGGTCATTAGTAGCCTGACTTTGTTTCTGTTCATCCAGCAGGAATAACAAATCCAAACAAACTCTGACCCAACCAGCAATCTACAGTCAGGTGAGAGACTCATACATTACAGCAGAAAACAGGACTGGTCTGACTGTGCTTCGGTCTGTGTCGAGCAGTGATACTCACAGTATCTAGATGTTGTGGAGTCTTTCTTAAACTGGGATGCAAGTGTTTTCAGGGATCAGGACGACTACTCCTAACAGATTACTAGTTGGTTTGTAACTTTTTTTCTTTTGTACCATCTGATCTTAAAGCTGAGCGTATTTCTAAAGTAATCCCCTTTAAAAAAAAGAACAAAAAA
The DNA here is from genome assembly GCA_036247105.1 of Cirrhinus mrigala. NCBI lineage: Eukaryota > Metazoa > Chordata > Actinopteri > Cypriniformes > Cyprinidae > Cirrhinus > Cirrhinus mrigala. The sequence goes on from CM070014.1 coordinate 1,770,935, forward strand.
AAACATGTTGCAGCTTTATGCTAAAATGCCTAAAATGATTCTTTTTTCACACCAGTCTTCACTCCATAGTTCATAAGTAGGGGTGTAAGAAAATATCGATACACGCGAGTACCACGGCATTTTGTTTGGCGATATTGTATCGATTCTCACAAACGCAATATCGATATTCAAAAAAAAAAAATAATAATTCATACAAGATTCATGTCAGCTGCTTCATTTTGAGTTTATATCCTGACCGCTGGAGTGCAGTCTTCTCTTATCTCCGAACTTAAACAGTGACAGGAAATACTAGCGTAAAGGCACGCCGCTAATGTTAGCGTTAATATAGTTCTTTGTCAGTAATGAAGAATAAAAGAAGAAGAACGCTCCCGCCTCGGTGTCCAAAGCTGAAGCGTGGCGTCATTTCGGCGTTTTGGTAGCTTCCGCTGTGTGGAGGGGTCGCCGCGTGGTTCTCTCATGGTGGGGGCGTTTCGTGCAGTTGGGCCGGTGCTCGCGTCGCGGCCTTGGCGAGTCCACATGGAACATAAATACAAACTGAAGAACTCAACTCAAGATTCAACACCTGTGTTTACTGTATTGTTGTACAATTATTTTGTTTTCTTTAGGAATCTTGCAAGCACTTTTTTAAATGTATTTTTATTGATATTAAGCAGATGTAATTCTTAAGGTCGGATCAAAATGTTATGACATTGTCCCCAGGCTTCGCAGACAAGGCTTAAAACCTAGTCCCAGACTAAAATGAAAATCTGAGCTGTTTCAACTGAAAGAAACTTGCACTGATTGATCTTAAAACATGCCAGTGCCTTTGTTTTGTCTCAAGATGTGCACAGGTAGCATTTTTTTCTTCAGCACGTTTATAAATATTATTTAAATGTCCTAATGGAACTGTGGCCTAATCCTGGTTTAGTCTAAGCCCTGTGAAACCAGGCCTGTATGTTACAATTGTAAACTTAAACTGTGAACCTTTAAAGCAGGGTCTAAAAATATACGCTCAGTTTATAAAAGCTTGCATTTTATACATTTAATAACTAAAGAGTCCTGCAAGCACTTTATTTTCCATCTTTACTGCACAAAAAGTGGTTCAATAACATTGAATGTTACAGGGACTGATTAATGCCATTACAGATCCCACTGTCTTTTTTATTTATTTTTTCTAAAATTATATCCTATTCTTAAAATAAGAAATATCCCAATATATCGCCTTGCTTACATTATCGCAATGCATCACAACATATCGCACTGCGACCCCTGTATCGTGATGCGTATCGTATCGCCAGATTCTTGACAATACACAGCCCTATTCATAAGGACAACAAAACACAGACTTGCTGATTTATTAAAAACAGGCAAAAAAATAACTCATGTTTAACCCTACACTGAAAAACATACTGTAAACCCTACAAAGTAACATACTCCAGTGATCGCACCAAAATACTATAGAACCCGTTATAATCGGTGATGCTGTCTACACTGGATGCGTAAGGAACTGTCTGTTTATGACACAAAGTTCGCATGATTCGCAATGCTCTCTTTGTCGCATCCGGTGCAGACCGACTCGGACTGCTGTGGCGCTGCGTGCTCGGTGTATTTCTAAAGAGCAAAAGCGTCCATCTCATCACAATGCTGTCTAAGAAAAGATATATCATAAAAGGAGAATTTTAAATTTTTTTTTTTTTTTTTTTTACATGTCTCTCAGAAAAATCCTGTTTTATTATGTTCATGTGTTCTCAGACCTGAACCTGCCCCTAACCTGATCCTAACCACAGTAGTTAGCTTGTATTACTCTGTTGGAGAAGCACACTGTAAGTGCACATACAGTAAAATAGGTGTCACTTTGTTTAGTGATTTTGTTGTGTTTGTGTGTGTTTAGGAGGCAGAGTATTATTCGGTTGATCTGGAGAGGGAGAGTAAAGGTTTCGGCTTCAGTCTGAGAGGCGGAAAGGAGTACAACATGGACCTGTACGTGCTGCGCTTAGCCGAGGACGGAGCCGCTGTCAAAAACGGCAAGATGAGGGTAAGACGGACCCACTGACACACGTTCTGCTTTGACATCTGTTATGCGAGTGCCTTAACCAGCGTGAGAAAGTAATGCTCGGTCTTCATCGCCGATATGTTCTGTCACTGTCCTGTTTCTGTTAGAATCTGTCAGGGCGCAGACGAGATCAAATCTCTCTACGTCAAATTTGCACAGAACTTTTACCCAATCTTTGTCAAAATACAATTTCTTTCTTGCTCACTGGTTCATTTCTTGCTCTTTTCAACTAGCAGTCCAGTTCAGCTCAGCTCTGCCCTGCCTCGTCTCCGTCTCCTCTTTCTACTCTTTACCTTTTCCTTTTCCTCTCAAGCCATGTCATTTGATATAAATAAATACTTAGTGTTTAGGAAAATTGCATGACATGGAAAAAATCCCCAGGTTGTTCAGCCTTACCTGGACACCTGTTACTTTTCAAAATGTTAATGCAATCCATCAACTCCACAGCGACCAGTTCCTTAGCGCACAGAGTCTGCAAGTTCTGATGTGTTGTTTTACGATCACCAAAAAATTGCTCTACAAATGCATCACTGTTGGAAGTAGGGGAGCGCGGGGCACAACCGCACGCTTTTTGAATCTCTCAGTTTGTGTAAATCCACGTGGGGTTCACATTATTCACGTTATTTTCACGCTTGTCTTGTACAAATATGTAACTTTGTTTCATGATTACAGTGTATACATTTTTCGTTATTTACCTCAAAAGAAAGGAAGTGAAAAGTGACAACATGCCCCGTATGTGGGGTTGTAACATGACCATATGACAGCTTAAAATGTTGTCTGATCAAATGAAAAAAATATACACCACAAACTAAAATATTTTGTCAATAAAATAAAATGATTTAAATTTTCAAATAAAATAATAAAATTATTTAAAATTATTTAATTTTATTATTTAATAAAATTAACTAATTTTAATTTTAAGAATTAAAAAAATGTCTAATCACATTGAACACATCGCAACCATGCGTGGGACGGCCCTGATCGCAAAACGCAGCTATACAGTATAGTTGAAAACAATGTGCACAAATAGATGAAACACATCCAGACATTCAGAAAAACACTTCCCTCCCTCCCTCCCTCCACACAAAGCTCTCATAGAACACGAGACACATAAACCAGCCAAAATGCTTTACATTTCTTGAAATAATAATTTCTCAACATTAAACATCAATTGTCAGTCTTTATTCATCTGTTTCTTGTGGTTTCTTTTTAAAATCCATAAAAGTAAAGCGTGAAAATTACATTGCTAATGTCATAGAAAAGCATAGTTTAATAATAGCGGGGCAGATTGTAACGCAGTGTTACGACGTTCCCCATCAGCGCGACTGGAATATAAAAGTGGTTCGTGTCTTCTGATGGTTTGCCAAGCATTAATAAACTATCTAAACTGATAAACAACAGATTGGCGATTAATATAATAGCATATTTGTCTCGTTTTAAATGAATACTAAAAACTGAGAAGAAAAATTTACTTCAGCCAGAAATGCACTTTTACTATGGTAAAATAAATATTCAGCAATTATTATCAAAAGGCTTTTAAATTTTGCCGCACTTTTTTCTCTGTATAGTGTTGCCATGGCAACTAGTAAGTACCATAAATGTGGTTATGCTAGCGTGTGTGGAAATATTTAAACCAGGTGTGTTACAATTCACCCCGCGTGAGTTAGTGCCCCGCGCACCCTACCCAAAGTTGAAGAAAACACATTACTAAAAACTGAGCAACATACTTTAAAATAACAAGTAATTCACTTATTTTCATTAATCATTAATTCAGTTTGTAAAAATCTAATTAGTATTATTTTATTTGACATGGACATCACAGTTACATTGGACAAACCATATGCATTTGCTTAAGTGTTTTAGCATACATGCTAATTCTCAACACCTGTCCAAGGGAGGCTTAATGTTTAAAAAAAACAAAAAAAACCAATAATAATAATTACAATACACAAAAAGTAATAGTGACAATAAAATAACAATACTAACAATAGACGAAATGAAGAAGGGACCAAAAAAAAATAAAAAATACAAAATAAAAATAAATAAACATATTAACATACATAAACAATGAAGCAAAGGCAACATGATCAAACAGTAACCTGACAGTAGACTATTTATGTAAACACTGTTGTTCAGTTTTTAACCATCGTTTAAGTCCTCTATTAAAAGCATTGCCTTTATCTTCTAATTTTAAATTAGTTTTGGAGTTTTGCCCCCTTCACAGAGAAAACAGACTGACCGAAAGAGGTCTTATATTTAGGAACAAGAGGATCAGCACTAATAGAGGCTCGTGTGTTTGCCCAATGAGAGGTCTGACGTCTGCTGATTAATTGTGAAAAAAAAAAAACAGCAGTGATGCATGATTCTTCAAACATTTAAAAACCAATGTAAGATAATTCAAATCAATGAAGCTATCAAAACTAAGAAGGTTATGCTTTCGTAGAACACTGCAATGATGCCATCGCATAGGTTTCTGGTCCATAACTTTTATTGCCTGTTTGTATATTGAAACAATAGGCTTCAGTGTAGTTAAAGAGGCTTGTGACCATGATGTAATACAATACGATAAATGTGAAAATATCATTGCATGCATGTAGAATTTTGCAGTTTGACATGACAAATCCCTTCTAATATTACAAAAACAATTTAGATTTGGTTTGCCCTTCCAGCAAATATTCTTAACTTGACTATCAAATTTTAAATTCTTATCCAGAATGATGCCAAGATACCTGACTTCATTCACTACTTCAGTTACTTCATTCTTGATCCGCACCTCATAAACATCCCTTACAGGCCTATTTCGTATGGAGAAGCATATGGAAACTGTTTTCTTAACATTAAGACTTAAATGAGACAACTCAAGCCATCTAGAAATATTCTGCAATGCCCGAGTCAGGTGCCCACCCGCCAGGCTGGGCGTTTTAGCAGAGACACGGACGACAGCGTCATCCGCGTACAACTGGCAGCAATTAGGTAGGTCGTTTATATACATGGTAAACAACAATGGGCCAAGGACAGACCTTTGCGGTACTCCCATGTTGTTAGCACACACAGGTGACTTGGCCCCATTGACCCTTTTAAACCGACATTTTAAACTGATTTGATTTAATTTATTTAATAAAATACTGTGATGAACAGTGTCAAAGGCCTTCTTTAAGTCCAGAAACACTGCCCCTACAACATTTCCTTTATCCAGTGAGACTTTTATTTTTTCCAGCAAATAACAGTTAGCTGGTTCAGTGGAACATTTGTCTCTGCTGTGGATGAAGCAACTGGTTAGACTCGTTCCATTAATTGCTCGGCGACAATCTTCTCCAAAACGTTTGAAACTACAGGTAGAATAGCGATAGGCCTATAATCACTAACCACCTCCTTATTGTAGCGGAGCGAGGGAGACGGGAAGCACGCGGATCCAAACGCAGAGCTCTATTGATCGAAGACACGGTCAAACACAGGCAGGGTCGAACGTCGGCAGACAGGTGTATTAGAGCAAGACACGAGAGTGATCCGAAAGGCAGGCGAGGGTCGATCAGCGGCGAACGTAGTCCAAGGGACGAGGCAAATGGGAAATCCCAAAAGACAGGCTAGAGTTCATTCGGGGGGCGAGCAGAGTCCGAAACGACAAGGCAAAGGGTTAAATCCACGACAGGCGAGAAGTCCAGGGCAGGCGGAAGGCAGACAACACGATATAACCAGGCTAGAAAACAAGACTAGGATTAACTGACTAGAAACACGACTGAACTAGACTAAGGATGAAGAAGGTGGTTCCGTACGGCAGCTAACACAGAGAGAGCGCTAAACGCAATGCACACTACTCGGCCTCGTATTCATGTGAGCGCGGTGAGTGAGGTGGAGCATGGGAAAGGTAGTCCGGGGTGTAGCGCAACAGTCTGCGTAACGTGAAACAACAAGGCGAGCTCTGGTGGCGAGCGGACTGACGAGTCAGGACCAGATTCGTGACGCTTATCTCCCGATTTATGTAATAATTATTGCTGGGAATGGTTTTGTTTGTATTGACAAATTTACTAAATAAGTAATTGGCTCCAACAGACAACTTTGATATCTCTTGACTAATTCAGCGCTACTGTTATAAATGTCCTTAGACATGGAATTTCTCATATTTGCAATCACTTTTTCCACTTTATCATGAGATACCACTTTCATATAAAAGGAGCCTGTGTGAGCAGAATCAAATTCTTCAGTCATTCTTACTTGCTAATTCTTGTATGGACTCAATAATAAAAAAAAATTACTATAGCCTCATTACTATGAATCATATTATTACTAACTTTAAGACAGTGTATTTTAGAAAATGTTTGCCTATTTGATTTGGATAGTCTGTTTCTTTAAGTCATGTTCAAAATGTACTATTTTCGACTTTGGAATTCCTGTTGTTAAAATCAGATTTTCTGTTTTATTATGATGAAGTAAACGTTTTTTAGCTAATTTTCCTACAGTCAATGTCATATTATGATCTGAAAGCCCAGTAACAAGATTGTATATTTTCGTTACTCTCTCTGGTCTATTTGCGAAAATCAGATCTATAGGAGTTAGGACTCTTTCTGGTGATTCGAGTGGGTCTATCAATCATTTGTTTAAGATTAAATTTCTCCATATTTGATTTCAGTTGTGATTTACCTTTTTTAACCATCCAATTAATGTTAAAATCTCCAAACATCATACATTCACAGCGATTGTCAGCGAGTGAAAGAAGATTCTTCAGTTTTACATCATGACATGGAGGACTATAAAGCACAACTATGTTAAATTTCATATTTGAGGAAAGAATTGCATTCAATCCCAGACACTCCATGTTCACATTCAGTTCAAGTTGCAGACATCTAAAATGCTCCCTTATATAAATTAAAACACCACCACCCCTACCATTGACCCTTTATGATACATGCAAACACATGCAAACAAACAAACAAAAAAAAAACATTGATTCTTCCAAAAAGTTGCATCTGAAGAACACACAAAAATCATATATATGTGTATATATATATATATATAGAGTTTGGTTCCAAAATGCGATAAGCGCCATTTTTTTTTTTTTTTTTTTTTTTCCTTACAAAATTGAGTTTCTGCCAAAATCAGTATTGTATCTGGTCGGTATTGAAAAGGCAGTTTTTAATTTTACACAAAATGTGATATCCGCCGTGTTATTCTGTCATGTTTTCTCCCTCTCTTTCCAAACCGCGACAAACGCCAGCCTCCCTTCTCTGCAAAATGCGATACATCCGCTCAGCCAATCACAGCGCATGATTTCACGCATTGTATACCATAAAGGCTGCACTTTGAATACACCCCGCATCCTAGTTTTCAACGTGGAGTAATGTGTCACAGACAAATCTGACCAGTCCTTTCATAAACAAAGTGTAGAGCGAGTGTAAATAAGAGATTGTGATTGTGCAGTGTAGAGAGTTTCGTTGATTATAATGGAAGTTTGTCAGATTGCGATGAACTAAGATGCGTGACAGCTTTTAATGATTTTTAAGGGAGTTTGTAAATGAGATACTGATTTAATACAACAGTTCAATAAACAAGAAGTTAATATTAAGTGACTTACATTGTCTGACTATAACATTATTGCCTGATTCTGCTCTATTTCATCGTCAAAAATAGTCAAAAATGAAACAGTCACAACTGAGCCTCTGCGCATCTCCAAAAATCAAATCAAATCACCTTTTTTTATATACCGCCTTTAACAATACAGAATTGTGACAAGGCGGCTGTACAGTATTAAATAGGAAATAGTACATCAACAATGCCAAGGGCAACAGTGAACACTCAATTTTCAGGTAGAGGTAGTTAATCAAATACAATAAAATAAACTGCAATATTGTGTGAAGATAAAGTGAAGATAAACACAGTGCTGTTTCGTTTACGAATGATTGAGTGCATTTTCTAGTGATTCAATGAATCAGTTACCCATTCATAAAAAGAGTCACTTGCTTTATTCCTGAATGAATCAGCCGTTCGAACGAATCAAATGGATATGATTCAGAAATTAAATCAGTGACTTGCCGCCACCTACTGGCAGATTTAGTTTCATTTTTATCTTTTAATTTTTAGTTATTAAAATCATTTAATATTTCTATGTTCAAAATTGTATATTTAAAACATTAATCTCAACAAGAGTTTATGAATTTGATTGCACTTATGCCATCTCTGAGCCTCATTAAACATATGAAAACACACCTAAAAGCCACTTTTGTGTTCTTTTGTGCACCTCTTTACAAATGAATTTTATTAATACTGATTTCCTTTGATTGTGGAATTTTGACTGTGTTCCTAAGTTTTTCAAGTTAGAAGCACAAGTGCTCCTAAAAAGAAAAGTAAGCGTACACCCCTAATGGATTTATTGCATTTTGGGAAAAAATAATCAGTTTTTGTAATAAAACTTTGAAAATCAAAATCTGGATTTGAATTTTTAATGTTATTATAACCTAAAGATGCTAAGCTGCTTAAACTGTTAAAATGAGACAATATAACACATTGCTTTTCGTTCAGCAGATGTTGTAACTGCACATCGTCTTTAGAAATGACCAGCAACCGCAGTCTGTGATGACTGTCAGTCTGTTGAGGCCACTGATCGGTCTCACATCATTCTCCAAAGGCTTTGGTCTACCAAAGGAGCCACTTTTGTCTCGTCTTCCTCGCTTGCTCTTTCCACAGCTGGCCAGAGTCAAGACCATGCTGCCGAGTCGAAAACTATCCGCTCCTCTGTAAACGTACGCGCCGGCCGCTCATTCGTTTTCTTCTTCATTTGTTTTCACCAGATGTGCATTTGCATGAAAGCAAAAAGAGACTGACCCAAACTGATTCTACATAAAACTTTTTTTCTTTAGTCTGGTCTGAGCTCATGATTCAGATATTGTTCAAGGACAGACAGGTTTGTTTTCGCTTGGTGTGTTGGCTTTAGAAGCGTGTGTCAGTAATGTTTCACGTTCTCTTTCGCTTTTAACAAATAGCACTTTCATTTCTGAGAAGCACCCGGTTTTGTTCCTCGGCTGAGAAACGCTGCTCACGGTGCCATCTTGAGCCTCCCGTAAGCTAATGCTGGTGTCCGCCTTGTTTACAGGTCGGTGATGAAATACTGGAGATCAACGGTGAAAGTACAAAAAACATGAAGCATTCCCGCGCCATCGAGCTGATCAAGAACGGAGGTAGACGAGCTCGACTGGTGCTGAAGAGAGGAGATGGATCCGTCCCGGAGTACGGTGGGTACCAGTCAAGTTAACCTGCTGTCTTAATGCTTTTTGCCTTTTGTTTTAAGGTGTTCAGTCTTCACGTTTTCATCTCTCCTGAACTGTTTTTTGCTCTTGCTCTCTGCCATAAAATCAGTCAGCCTCTGTTAGGTAGTCTGATGTATTCATCAAGAGAGTGAAATCACCTAGTCCATCAAGTTCTTCAGTCAGCAGATAAAACTGTTGTCGTTTGTCTGAGTGCTGCATGTTTCCTTTCTCTTTATTTATCTCTGTTTCTTTCTCTTCCTGATCTCTCGTTCTCTGGCGGGCTCCTCAGCTATGATGGGCCCCCATCTCGCTGCCTGTCTGAGGAATGATAAGTTGGGCGAGCCCTGCTTCTACCTAATGGGTCAAAACCAAGCCACGGTTTGTAAAGGACGTTCTGTGTGTCAGCCCTGCTTAGGCGCACGTGTGTTGTAGCCCTCACCCGCTCCCATGCCACGCTCTCGTCTCACCCCGGTGAATCCACTCAGCCCATCGCATGCCTGATGGATTCGTGTTCCCGACGGATGCTGTCAGTGGCGTGCTCAGACGCCCGTGTGATGCACAGTGTGTGGATGTTGTTGACCCTGCACTGCTCTCATATCGCTGATGGGTGAATGTTACAAGAACTTGCCTTGGTCACAAAAAAATAGCATTACAAAACAATTAAAAATAATACTAAAATGTATGATTGATGCAAAATATCATTTCTTTTGTTGATGTTGTTGTTGTTGTTGATTGTAAGGTGAAATGTTACCCAAATAACAAGTTTTGGTAGATTCACCCAGAAGCAAGTAATGAAATGAGTGTGATTTATTTTTTTTTATTTATTTATTTTTTTCTTGTATTCTGGCCTTGTGATAAAAAAGATATAACTTATTCCATAAAGACCTATGCTCATCTACAGATCAGTGGACGTTTATTAATCCACGTAGCATGGCATGAAGTGGTCAAACAAAGTGTTGCGGTAACGACAAACAGTGCCCTTCGCGAACATTAGCACCTTTGAGAAATGTAGGCAAAACAGGCCATGTGTCAAAAATCTAAGTGAAATCATTGGAAGAAAAGAAGGCCTGTATTCAACGGACCAGGAACCAATTTACATTTTAGACATGAAGAGCCAAATGATAGCTACTGTACTGTGTAGGTACACCATGATGTGAACCAGTGGATGAGAACAGCTCCTGTAGTTGCACACGCGGCTCGTGACCAACAATTTCCTGAAAAGTAATCGGCTGCCTTAAAGACGCATCTGTTAGGATTCACCGTCGTCAGTGGTTTCAGACATGCACGTTTGGCACCCATTTCACTCTGTCATTTGGTACACTTCATTGTGAAGATATATTCTTTACCACCCCATCTTGTTGTTACATTGACTAACTTGAACACCTTTGTCCATTTGTCCTTGCATATCTTTGTTGTCTCAACATAATGGCATAGTGTGTGCTCTACAGCAGTGCTTCTCAGTGAACCCCAGCACGGCACATCCTCATCGGACGCAACCAGCTCAAGTCTCTACACGGCACGGCCTCGTCTCTAACTGTGACGTTTGAAACTCAGAATGTCGGCACCCAGCCGGAGTTCAGCAAGTCCTGATAGTCTGTCCTTCTGAAAGAGTCTGGAAATCGAGTGAGGTTCCGATTCTTCTTTCTGAGTATGGTTGTTGCCATGCTGCGATAAGGCGCGAAGTTTTGTGTAAAAACGGACATATTCTGACTCTTGGGTGGCCCGTTAGTCCCCACTCGCCATGTCTTCGTCATGCCAAGGCACTAAAAGACAAGCTTCTTGCCCATGTGTGCAGCCTACAACATTTGCCTATAGGCTAATTAGGATTTAGGAGTACACGGAGCATGCGCAGATTTACAACGACCGTCTGTTCTTGCCTAGCAATCCTACAAGTGAAGGGGGAACTAATAAAACTACATAAAGACCTTTCTGATCTTGGTTCTAGACCTGTGATTTGTCTCCTCTCTGGAGGTGGTTTGCATGTATCCTCACCCTGATTCTGAGAAATCTTGACATATAATGCCCATTATGCGCCTCAGTGAGATATGGAAAAAGGACTTAGACCAGGTCTGCCAGAGGTCCACAGGTGTCCTGACTTACACGTGACCAGTAAAGTGCGTGCCGTGAATAGAATGGACGGTGCGTGCAGTTCCCTATCTGCCGGTTCGCTGTGCCTTTCTTAATGGGGGAAGCTTTAGCCCACCTTGAAAACATCTCGGCTATGAGCGAAACATCCTGATTATCCTTGCGTTTAGGAAGGGTTCGCTGGAGAGTGCGGGTATTCCTGCGGCAACCAGTGGAATTGGGCTGGTGAAATGTGTACTGGGTCTTGACGTTACACATCAGTAAAATGTACAGCTTTTTGTTCACCGAACTGTATTAAAACATGATCACGTATTAGAAACACCAAAAAGTGTCAAACACTGTGTGTCGCCAGACGCAAGGTTTTTGGAGCTTCTGTCCATTGTTGATGCCTCCAAATGATATCATGTGACAGCTGCCACTCCTGTTTTCCAGGAGCACCCATTTTGCGTCTCGCCGATGTCTGTAAATGACACGCTCGAGCAGTAGAGATTTCTGCGGTTCTGCGGATGAATCAAATCACAGTTTGTACACTTAGTACTTTGCAGAAATCTCCATTAATGATTATAAGACAGTTCAGCGTTTTCTTGGTCATTCCGTAATTTCCAATTGTGTAGTTGTTCGTTTGAACATGACTTGCTTTAGTAAAAAAAATGAGTGGGTGCGTCCGAACCCTTGACTGCTCGTATGAATGTTGTGTCAAATGTTTGCTCTTATGCTCGATTACATGAAGTGCTGTCTGTTTTGTGTGACGTCTTAACTGTTAATAGCTGAGGGTTTTTCAGTGGCCTAACGAAATGCCTTTCTTCGTTTATTTCCAGACGGCCCAAATGACAGCTACCCTCCCTCACCCGGGCCACAAAATAATTCGGAAGTGAGGACCTTGCTGGCCAGCGGCCCCTTTCATCATCCGTCCGAATCCAGCTATACATCAGAGTATCACACACCATTCCAGCCCAAGCAGCACCAACCGAAAGACAGGCAGCACGACCAGGCGAGAGAACGAGAGAGGGACGGCGGCACAGGACCGTATTCCGGCGCTCCGCACCACCCTTCCTGGAACAACCGTCCCAGCCCCTCGCCGCCCCCCGACAGCAGCAAAAACGGCTCCCACCGCAAGGTCAAGAAGTCCGAGTCCGAGAGCGGCATCGCCAAGCTCTTCAAAACGTTACGGAAAGAGGGCGGATTCGGGAGGAAGACGTCCAATCAGGATCCGCCGGGGCGAGGCCGCAAAGCGTCCGTGGACGCACAGAGCGCCGCCGGATCTCAGGCGCGGAGCGGGTCCTTGGATCGCTCCTCCGGCCGGAAGCGCAACATCTCTCCGGACCGCCGCAGGGCCAAGTCCGTGGACCGGCGCGTGACGCGCTCGTATAAAGACCGGTCCCCTGAGCGAGGCTATCAGGGCTCCTCCCAGGACCTGCTGTGCCAGATCTCCACTCCAGAGAGGCATTTCCGGCCCCAAAAAGAGCCCCAGACTCCCCGCGGGAACTACGGCAAAGAGGGCTACTTTGCGTCCACCCCTGAGCGATCCCACAAAGCCCCGGCCCACGCTCTCGCTCGCACACCTGAACGCGGCTTGAAGAACAGGAACGTTCTGCTCAACGGCTCTCCATCCAGTCAGGCTGACAGACAGGGATACTTCATCAACGGAGCCTCGGAAAGACACTTCCGCAGGAAATCGGACAGCAGCGGCGACGGAAGTTACCTGGAAGAGGGCGCGACTCCACAACTTAGGGATTATTACAACGCGCTGAAAGCCGGCGGCGTGAACGGGACCGGCGCGGGCCGAGGCCTCGGTCAGAACTCTCCGAGCAAGAGACGGCTTCACAAGGAGAACCACGCAGACCTCAGCATCTGAGCGCTCCACGGGGCCGAGCTTCGCCACCGCCGAACAACGCTTCTCTTTCTAGTTTCATTCCGTCCCTTCGTTTTTATATGTTGCGTTGCGAGCGAGATCCACGTTTTGTTTAAAGATAGACAGATTTTTTTCTTTGTGTGTCCTCTTTTCTCCAAATTGAGATTTACTGAACCAGAGCACAAGCATTCAACGTTTGTTTCTTTGTTTGTACATTTTAAAAGACGCCTGAAGTCAGACTACGAAGCTACTGTTCAATTGAGTAATATATATTTAAGCTGTATATTTATTTTGAAAAAAATGAAATGTAACTTGATGGGATGAAAAAAGCATCTTTCAGTCTTGGTCTGTTGTGTAATCTCTGATGTGGTTTGTCCCAACACTGCACTGGACTGAGGCATGAGCTGCCCATTAGCAAAAAAGAGGGGGGGGAAGAGAGCGGAGAAATGTTCTTCTGGTGGCACAATGTTTTGCTTTCTCTCTGTAATCACCAGAAATTAGACTAAAGGCACATATGCACAGCTGACCCATCAACATCAGCTTAGAGCAAGTTATTTTATGAATGAATCGGATGCTCTTAGAAAGTGAGCTACGGGAACACGGCTAATGCTTTCATCAGCAAACGCTGGATCTATGAAATGTGAGCAAATGTCATTTTAAGCAAAAGTCTGAAATATTTTGAACGGCCCCTTACACAGCCACATTTACCTCCATGAAGTAGAGTACCAAAGGCGATTGAAGCACTCTTGAATGAGTGGAATCCCGTAACGAGCTTGTGAAGAAAAAAAAAAAAAAAAAGAAGTAATGTGACACGTCGACGCAGCACACCTTTTGAGCCGAATGTAGAGTTACACAGCACGGAAGGTTCAGGTTGCCGCTTCTGATCCAAAAGACTACGTGAAAGCGGCACCCGGCGCCCCGATCTGCCAAACTGAGCCAGCGCTCGTTTTCGGCCCCGCTCTCGAGAGCCACTGAGCTTCGCTGATATGCATACGCAATACGTGTTTGTTTGGGAACACAGCTGTTTCGTGCATTTCGACAGGACGTCATCTCTCGACCAGGAACGAGAACAGGGAATTCCTTCAGCGTCATCTGAATAGTACTGTATCTGTAAATGAACGTATCAGCTGCTGTCTTTTGTACAAATTTTATTACTGTATGAACTTCACACCCATGTAGGTAAGGTTACTGTTGCCTTTTCTCTGTACAAAGAAAGAATTTATGAAAGATGTCCACCTAGAAGAAGATGCTAATATGTTTCTACTCTGTGGATAAAGTGTGTACTCCGAATCAGGCATATGTAAAGTTGTATTTTTTTTCCCTCTCTCCAGGAAGGATGATGGGAAACTGATGCTTTTCGAGGAAGGAGGTTGAATATCTGTTGTGATGGATAGCCTGCTTTTTTTTTTTTTTTTTTCTTTCTAGAGATCTTGTACACTGTCTGTGGTCTCTGAAAAGTTATATGGATTTGAAATGCTTTTTTTTTTTTTTTCTTGTCGATAAAAGCAGTACATGTATATGGTCTATTTTTTTTTAATGAAACTATGCATATATATATATATATATATATATATAAATTCTGCATTGTCCACAGCTTTATTTGACTCATGAAGTTCTTCATAACATTAGTCTAAGTTCAAGTAGACGTGGACTCACACAGTAAAGCTTTTTTTCTTTTTGTTTGGATGGATCACAATGTATATGTAGCTATCGAAAAGAAGTCTGTGAATGCTATTTTTATTATCAAATAAAGTTTTCCATACAAATTCGCAATTATGTGTTCGTCGTGTTGGTATGAAATTACACCGTACATTTAACAAATGTGCAGACACCGAAACCTACAGAACGCACAGTGCAAACGCTGTCCATCTGCAAAGCTGCGTTGCGTGTATTTGTAGACTTGAGCTTGTCCACGCATGGCTATAATCTCCTGTCTGACCTTCTCAGACCTTCTTTGGTTTTCTTTTATCCATGTGTTAGTTATATTGTCCAAGCAATTTTAGGATTTCACTGAAGGAAATTACCTGGAATGTAATACACACCTAAAACATAAATATGCATAAACAAAATACGTTTTAATGTCAGCAACGGTCTGGAACAAGCGCAAGTGTGGTAATAGTTTTGGTCACCACAGACTCATGATGATGGCTCGTGTCGGCAATATTCCATGAAAGGTGTTCTCAAAGCAAGCCGTGTTCCTAACACTTTAGATCAGGGGTGCCCAACCCTGTTCCTGGAGATCGACTTTCCTGCAGAATTTAGTTGCAACCCTAATCAAACACACCTGTCTGTAATTATCAAGTGCTCCTTGAGATCCTAATTAGCTGGTTCAGGTGTGTTTGGTCAGGGTTGGAGCTGAACTCTGAAAGTCGATCTCCAGGACCAGGGTTGAGCACCCCTGCTTTAGATTAAGGAACACAAATTCACTGCTGACTAGGAGCTTCCCCGCCGCTCGTTAAAGGTAAGTTGTTCGTAATAGTTAGGGGTTGGGTATGGGGCAGGGTTAAGGGATCTAAAATATGCTCACGCATTAATATGTGCTTTATAATTGCTGATGAACAGCCAATATACTAGTAACATGCGTGTTAATAAGCTACCGTTAATGAACGTTACCAAATAGTTTTCCTTGATCTGAAGTGTTGCCAAATGTGTGAGGCCGTGCGCTTGTGTCCCTGTTTACACAGATGCCAGTGAAAGGCAAACTCTACATAATCATAATCTATTTTCACCACTCCGACCTGAGCTGGATTAACACGTCAGTTCTGATCCTAGCTAATTCGTCCGTACATATCTGTCAAATCATCCTTCATAAAGCCTTTAATCCAAGGTGACAGTGAGGGTCGCTTGCACCGAATAACACACTGAGCCTGTTATAATATCCATAACTACGTTGCTGCTACCTGAACGCGTGTGCTTTTTTCAGCTCCAAAACTCTTTCTAAGCAAAAGCGCTCGAAGATAAATTTATACACCACATTAAAGCTCTCATCACAAATCAGCATCGTTTATTTGAGTCAAAACGCTATTTCGACATTTCACTCACATCACAGCGCAATCAAAACATAAGCAGAGCGATTTAATTTGCAAAGTGCTTTTTATTGTTACGTTGCCTTGAATACATGCCTCTACAATCACAACAAAGCCAGTATAAGGAGTCCAACAGTAAGAGAGTTAAGATATTTTTCCTTTTGCTGCATTTTAGGAGGAAAAAACAAAAAGAATCTTAAGAATCGTTACGCTGGACTCGCTGGATGTACTGAAACTGGGACATGGTCTGTCCTCTCTCAAAACTGTCTTTTGGTTGAACCAATTGGGTTTTGTAAAAATACAAAAAGGAAAACGGACAGACATTTTTTTTCTGCAAGTGGTAGCGGTCGCTCGTTTCCCTGGGCCGAACACTTTGTGGCGTCTGTGTCGTCGGTTGCCATCGAAGCCCAGCGCGCGTCGCTGCTCGTCGTGCGTCTCGGGCGCGCGTTTACGCGGGGGACACGGAGCTGGAGGACACGGACGAAGCCTCGGTCTTGGACGCGGTGGTGGAGGCGCCCTCCTCCTCCTCGAAGGGGTTCTTGCCGCAGCACAGGGTGGTGATCATGCAGTGACGGAACTGCTTGTTCATGCAGATGTAGATGCACGGGTTGTAGACGGCAGCGGTCTTGGCAAAGAAGGCTGGCAGCGTCATGAAGACGGGCCCGAATTCGCTCCCCTGGTGGGTGAAGATGTACCAGGCCACGCTGGCGTAGGGGATCCAGCAAATCAGGAAGGCGATGACCATGATGATGACCATGCGGGTGACCTCGCGCTCGGCCCTCTGGGTGGTCTCGGACTCCTGCTGCTGGGCGGCGGCTTCTTTGACGGTGCAGACGAGGCGGCCGTAGCAGAAGAAGATGACGATGAGTGGGATTATGAAGTGCACGATGAACATGTAGATGACGAAGGACTCGTTGTTGTAGCCGGGGGCACGGGTGTAATAGTCGACTCCGCACGAGCACTGCATGCCCTCGGGGATGTAGCGGGACCAGCCGACCAGGGGAGGCACGGCGCAGGAGCAGGCCATGATCCAGGTGAAGACGACGCCCATGATGGCGTGGTTCTCCCCGAAGCGGAAGTTGCTCACGGGCTTGCAGACGACCATCCACCTCTCGATGGCCAGCACGACCAGGGACCAAAGCCCCATTTCACCGCCCAGGGTAGCGAAGAAGCCTTCCAGGTTGCAGCCGACGCGCCCGAAGACGAAGTAGCCGTGTAACGAGGTGTACATCGTCGTGGTGAAGCCGCCGAACACCATGAAGAGGTCGGCGATGGCGAGGTTCAGCAGGATGTAGTTGAGAGGTGTACGCAGCTTCTTGTGCTCGATGGTGACGTACAGAGTGAGGAAGTTGACGGGGAAGCCGGTGATGATGAGGAAGAACATGTACGCGGCCAGGCAGCCGTACGCCCACGGCGCCACCAGGTAGTACTGGGGATAGTCGTACGGGCTCCTAACGACGCCGGTGGCGTTGGACATAGGCACGTAGAATGCCGGTCCCTCTGTACCGTTCATGGCTGCGGTTGGATGTTGTGCTCAGCCCCTTCCGCGGTAGTCTTTCGATGGCTCGGTAGGACTGTGGAGAAACGAGGCAGGACCGTGCTACGACTTGACGGGCCGTGCGCGCACCCCGCTTTATAGAGGCTCGCTCGGGATTAACCGATGTTTCCAGGCCGTCAGCACCAGTCTATTTAGGCCACGGCTAATAAAATAATCCCAGCCATCATTGCACTGCATATCTGGCAACTTATCAAGTTATTAAGGTTGCACCTGACCAGCAGGTAAGCAGTGGAAAAAAAAAAAAAACCCACAAAACTTCCTTTGGGACACAGTGGCACATTCAAGCGTCGACTGCTCCCCATTTCGGATCGCAACACATCACGTAAGGAACAACGCAGATGCCCCGAATAGGATTTGGACCCATTTCAAATAGACTCAGATATCAAACCAAGGGCTACTGCTCGAAGATGACACGCTCGAAGGTTCGAAGTGATTCGATACGCAAACTACTCCAACCACAAGCAGTTTAATGTCCGTGTGCTGCGTTAGTACTAACGAGGCACGTTGGGATAATATAAGCTATATGCCTGAGGAGAACCATAGGAAAGCAGGGTCACACACTACAAGATCCCCAACGAGTGCACTAGTGGAATGTCTCCATACATATAAAGTGTACACGTCTAGCTCGTTTGTCTGTGTTTCCTGAGAAAGTGCGCTCATGACCTTGGGTTGATCTAAAGGAACCAGAATGCTGCAAGGCTCTTCAGCTACTGGTCTTGATCATCTAACCAAGCACATTAATTCAAGAACCAGAAATTCATTCAGCCGTCATTGGTATCCAGGATATTAAAACCAACCCAAGAGTACTTGTTCTAGTACTTATTTTCACTCTTCGGTATATTCCAGGTGGACTAGGGCTACCCTTGGCGCTTTGAAAGGCCTGGGTAGACGTGCTCAAGGCTCAGCATATTTCACACAGGTGGGTTTTATGAAGAGGATTTACAGATTACAGGAGAGTTACCCTACAACGAGGAGCCTTAAGCACATTAGCTGCTTGCTAGCCTGTCTACAATCCACACTGCATGGGCTGCAGAGGAAAGACTGGCTGTAATTGCTCCGTGTTCTGTTCAGTAATTGGGAAACATTTCAACAGAAAAGATTCACACAATCTGAAGCAGGTTACAATGTGTTGTACTGAAGAGAAACCTTTTGCCAGTAATTTTACTGGGGCTGCATTTTATGAGCTCAGTTTGGATTTACTCTGAACGTTCAGATTTTACCATGAAACAATAAAATAAATGAATAAAATTTCAATCCGAGCCTTCTGTCTCGTTCTCTTTTCGACTGCAGACTCTCCGCAGTTTAAGATTTCTCACTTGTGACGACAGGTTCCACGGATGTTAACGCTGATTGCCATTTAAAACGTTCCTGATTAAAAGCAGCTGTCAGGATGACAAGTTCAAATTCTTCAAAGTGACTCTAAAAAACAATTCTTACATCACACACACATGGCACACAGTAGCTGGGTCTTCCTCCTTCTATTTACGGATGCAAACTCGAACGATGTCAAACTGATATTTCCCACAAAACTGGACCCGACAGCTCAACAGCAATTCAGACCCAATAGGAAATTATAATTTTACTTGTTTTAAATCGGAACAAGGTGACAGTTGTGAACACTGATGTTTCTTGCACTTGCTCAATAACTGATTTTAGTTCATTTAGTTCATAGAGACATAAACTCGAAGTTGCAAGAAATAAAGTCCGACTTGTGAGATAAAATCAGCCTTCTGAACTATTAAACTCGGTTGTGATTTTGCCTTGGTTAAAGCTTTGGTGAAATAAAGATAAGAGGAAGAGGAAGAAATGGTAATATGTTAACCACACTATAAAGCCATTCCGTCTCCAATGACAATGATTTTGTTTGCTTTTTTCAGTTTGTAGAAGAGGATGTGTGTTGTTCTGCAGAGAGAGTACCGCATACACAGGGACACAGAAAGACATTCTCAACAGAGGCTAATTCCAAGAGTCACCAGGGAATTGGACGCTAAGAACAAAGCTGCTTTAAGGCAAGCCTCCAAGGTTAGCAAAAAAAGCACCTGGGAGGAGAAGGTGTTCTAAAATGAAAAGGCACAGTCCTCCCCCCCAACTTCATTCATTTACAGTTCATGTTTAGATTTTCCTAGTTAAATGGGCATTACTTAAACTGACAAAACAAAAACTTACACTGTCTTCTGTCATGAACAAGGTAACTGTTTTCAAGTCAGTGTTTTTCAGGCATTCCTCCATTTATTCCAGAATAATGACTTGAAGAAAACAGTTCGTTACAATCCGGTTCGAACAAGTAGGGCTGTATGTACAATTCCACGTCATCATCAGCATTGCAACTTTTACATTGTGAACTGTAGACACTGGTACTGCTGGTGAACGTCTGCACATGGTTCTCCCTCTGTTGTAAACAAACAGTGTCGGCTCACGTATGAGTATATGCACCCGCACATATGACATCATGCAACAAGACAGTTTTGAACACGCTGACAACCGTTTGCTGTGGATTCTTCCTTTTCGGTTTCTTGCACAGATCTGAATGTATTGTCAGGAACCATGGGTATTAAATTGTATTAATATTATTAATTAATAGTAGTAGTAATTCATTTATATAATCTGTAGCTTTTTTTTTTCTTTGGCCCTCAAAACCTGGAAGCCACAGATGTTTCATGTATAAATTGCCAAGAACAATGGATTCAGCTAAAAATCTTCTTTACTCTTCTATTAAAGAAAAAAAGTCACTTACATCTTCAATGACCTGAGGGTGAGTAAATTACCAGCAAATTGTCATTTTTGGGCAAACTATTTCTTTTATAAGAACATTGTTTCACTGGACAACACCGGGCAGAAGTAATACATGTTCTTATTATTTTAGTAAAATACAGTCTTGTGAAAAAGTTAGGACACTCTTTTGAATCCCATGGTTTTCCATATCAGGACATCATTAAAAATAACTGGTCCTTGGCTGGTCTTAAAATGTTGAAAATAAAACCTCAGCTGAACAACAACACATGACAAATTGCACTGTGTGATTATTTACTGAACAAAAAAAAAAAAAAAAGCCAAAATGGAAAAGCCATGTGTGACAAAGTTAGGACACCCTTACTGTTAACATTGGAATTAAGAGGGTAAATAACAGTCAAGCAGTGCTAATCAAATACCTTTGATTAACTGATCATCAGTAAGTCTGAGCGCCTCTATAAAAGCATAAGCTTTGGCAGTTTGCTGGTCTGGAGACTTCAGGTGTGTGTTAACACAATGCCAAGGAGGTAAGACATCAGCAATCATCTTAGAGAAGCAATTGTTGCTGCCATCCATCTGAGAAGAGTAATACGGCCATTTCCAAACAATTTGAAGTTTATTCACAAGTGGAAGACATTTAAAACAGACACCTCTCCTTCCAAGAGTGGACATCCCAGAAAATTCACCCCAAGATCAGACCGTGCAAAGCTCAGAGAAACTGCAGACAACCCAAGAACTACACCTCAGACTCTACAGGCCTCAGTTAACATGTTAAATGACAAAGTTCATGACAATACCATTAGAAAAATATGGGACAAAAATGACTTGTTTGGAAGGCTTGGCAGAAGAAAGCCTCTTCTATCTAAAAAAACATTGCAGCACAGTTTAGGTCTGCAAAGTCTTCTAGAACAATGTCCTTTGAACAGACGAGACCGAAGTGGAGATGTTTGGCCATAAATCACAGCGCCAAGTTTGGTGAAAACCTAAAGAGCATATCAGCACAAACACCTCATACCAAAACACAAGCATGCTGGAGGAGGGCTTATGATTTTGGGCTTGTTTTGTAGCCACAGGACCTGGACACCTCACAGTCATTGAGTTGGCCATGAACTCCTCCGGATATCAAAGTACTCTAGAGTCAAATATGACATCTAAAGTTGATCCAAAATTGGGTCATGCAACAGGACAGTGATTCCAAGCACACCAGCAAATCTACAACAGAATGGCTGAAAAGAAAAGAATCCAGGTGTTGCAATAGCCCAGTCAAAGTCCAGAGCTCATCCTGACTCAAATGCTGTGGTGAGAGCTGTGCATAAGCAAATCAAAACAAGCCCAAAAATCAAAAACCTCAATAAGCTGGAGCAACATTGAAAAGAAGAGTGGTCCAGATTCCTCCAGAACGATGTGATAGACTGATAAAGTCACACAGAAAATGAATGCTTCAAGTTATTGCTGCTAAAAGTGGATCTACAGTCAGTTGAATCATAGGGTGTCCTAACTTTGTCACACATGGTCTTTCCCTCTTGGCTGTATTTTTCTTAAATAAATAAATGACACTGTGCAATATTTCATGTGATGATGTTTATCTGGGGATTTATTTTCCAAATTTTAAGACCTGCCAAGGACCAGATAATTTTTTATTATGTCCTGATACAGAAAACCATGAAATTCAATGGGGTGTCCTAACTTTTTCACATGACTGTATATATATATATATATATATGAAATCAAATTGAAATAAAAATGTTTTAAAATTGCGGTAACACTTTATAATACTGTTCAGTTGTAAATCATTTATAAGTGATTAGTTAATGATGAAATAATCATTTACAAAAATGACTATGCATTCATAAATGATTAATAAGTGGTATGTTAGTATTTTTATCTATGTTTTGTAGATTAAGTTATAAATCATTTACAAATGATTAGATGATGAAAATATTAACATATCATTTATAAATGCATAGTCGTGTTTAGTAAATGAATAGTTCATCATTAACTAATTACTTGTAAAATGACTTGTGAATTAACAAAACACACACAAATTGTTAGCATATCGTCTATTAATCATTTCTAAAGGTTTTGTAAATGATTATTTCATCATTAACGAAACGCTTATAAATGACTTACAACTGAACGTTAGTATAACGTGTTACCAAAATTGCTCCTCTAATGTCAGGTGGGAGAGAATTCCAAGTGCTTTGTACATCAGCAAAAGAATCTTAAATCAACACGATACCTTACAGAAAGCCAGTGCAAAGACCGACCTTTGTCCTAATCAAAAGTCTGGCTGACAAATTTCGCAAATATTGTATTTAGCTTAGAGAGGATTTAAAGACCCCAACGAAGAGACAGCATTACAATAGCGTCACCGACTAGTTTATAGTAGTAAATTCTAAAAGACACAAAAATGAAGAGGAATACAAAAGAATCAAGTTAACTTTATTTATAGAAAAAAAGCAGCTTTACAGTATTACACAGAAAAATTGTGTCGATAATTCAAACAATTCAGTTCAGTTGCAAGAAAAAACACAATAACAAAAGTAACGGTTAATTTGCTGGTTAATGTCAGTTAATTTAAAAAATATACATAAATGGAGAAGTTCTCCTCTGACAAGATGAAACCAGCATTGTTTTAATTTTAGGGTCCAACACAAATCGGACTCGTCTGGCTCTTGTAGTTGTTGCTTTGGAATTGTGCCGACGGCCGACGAGGACTTCACAGGGGATCTGTCTCTAGGGTTCGTCTATTTGTCGGGGTCTCCGCTGACATTCAGGGATGTATTGCGTCTAGCTGCCGGTCCACCATCTGGTCTGGTTTCGGACAGGATCCGGGTGACCAGGGGCGCATCTGGTACTCACAAACAAAACTATGGCTGCTTCAGAAGGAGAACAAAATGACGAATAGGTAGATCCTGTTGCAGAACAAGAAAATCCACATCAAAACACGTTATATGACAGGGCTACATCTTCGACACCACTGCATATCAGCTTAAACAGGCCTTCGTCAGGGCGTCACCTTTCTGTGTAAATGCCTGGACATGGATGTTCTGCAACAGGATCCACCTACCATTTTTAAACTAATATTAGCATAGATCTTACAATGTAAAAAGGACATCAGCTGTTATAGTAAGTGTTTCTGGTTGCAGCTAATCTAATTAATGCAGCCTAAAAATCCTTTAACAGATCTGAATATTAGAAATGTGACAGTGTGTTATGTGTAAGCCAGGTTAAAGAGACGGGTCTTTATCTAGATTTAAAAAGACAGTGCGTCTGCCTCCCGAACAACACTAAGACGGTTCCAGAGTTTGGGTGCTATTAAAAAAAAAAAAAATTTGCAGATCCGAGCGCCCCGATGAAGCTGACTGAGGATGCTGGCTGATTTTGGAAGAGGCGGGAGAGGGAGGCTGGCTGGGATTAAGCTGGACAAACCAGTGGAGATGCAGGAAGCACAGGCTGGTAGGAACCAGCAGAAATGCAGGAAAAACTTTCTAAGCAATCAAACAAGGAGACCAGGCACAGCTCACCCTCTGTGGTGGGAGTAGGGGTGGGGCTCTACTCCATGCCCCTCTTAAACGTCACAAAAACAGCCACAGGAACAAACAGTGTTGCTGGCTCTCACACCTGGTCAGACTGTGTAGGGGGATCCGCAGCGCACCAGCACCCACTCCGCATAACGTATGGGTCTCCCTTCCATGGCCAGGTGTGCCTTTAAACGCACACGAGCACATGGTCAGGTTAGCGAGTGAGGCACGCCAGATCCAGAAAAATCCCTCATGTGGTCCTCGAGAGAATAATCCCCCAGCTTGAGCTGAAGAAACTGATCAGCTGGTAAATTTGTTTTCTTCCATTTTAACCTGTGCTGGTATAATCCTTTTAGCTTTTTGCGTTCTGTCATACGCTAGCTGTGTAGCAAATTCTAAAAGACACAAAACAAAGAGGAATCCGATGAAACGCAGGACAGCAGGACAAGGAACTGAAGAAACTCAGGGCACATATATACTCGCAGGGAGTAATCATAAGAACAGGGAACAGGTGTGAGCTAATGGAAACAAACAAGTGGTGGGAAAATGGAAACACTGGAAACTAGGACAAATCATGGAAACACTAATGCCTAGTTTTGTCATGAAAACACATGCGAAAAGTTGAACGACAATGACGTGAAACAAGTCAAGTCACCTTTATTTACATAGCGCTTTTAACAATACAGATTGTTTTACAGTATTAAATAGGAAAACAGTGTGTCAGTAATGCAAAAGCACAATGGTAAACACTCAATTTCAGTAAAAGTCAGTTCATCGTTGATTCAGTGATGTTATCATCCAGCTCAGTTCAGTTCAAATAGTATCTGTGCAAACATATTGCTGGAAATGAGGTGTTCCCAACTAAGCAAGACAGAGGCGACAGTGGCAGGGAACCAAAACTCCACTGGTGACGGAAATGGAGAAAAAAACCTTGGGAGAAAGCAGGCTCAGTCGGGGGGCCGGTTCTCCTCTGGCCAGACAAAACCAGCAGTTTAATTCCAGGCTGCAGCAAAGTCAGATTGCGCAGAGGACTCATCTGGTTCCCGTGGTCTCGTGCCGACGGCCGTCTAGGTTACGAGGTCTTCGTTGGGTATCTGTCTCTTGGGTGCTTCTAGTTGACGTTGTTTCTGCCGTTGTCTCTCGGGGCTGTAGAGGTCGTTCCGTGCTGATCCACCATCTGGACTGGATAATGTGATGTATGACAGTAGAGAAAGTAGAGTAGTAGGGAAGTAGAGATGAATATTTAACCTGTTCAAAAAATACCAAAATGTCAATGATTGGATAATAACTTGTTGTAGTAAAAGGAATGTATTATAGAGTTATTGAGAAAAAAACAAACAAACAAAAAGCACTTCATTTAACAGTTTGTCCATATGCGCTCTCATCATCATTGCACTAAAACGCATTTCCTAAATACATGCAAACACAACCGCACTAACGGCCGAGTCTGAGAAATGGCCGCGGCTAAACAAACAGTTTGCTAACAGTAAGCTAATGCTTTAAATATTCCCTGTCATTGTATTATAATTATATTATATATATTGTATTGTTTTGCAGTTTGGTCGTGTTAAAGTTAATTTTAATTATATATACTGTTGGGTAGGTTAATCTGTATAGAGATACTGTGAGCTCATCGTTTTTACTGGATAAGCAATGCCACGTTTGGAAATGATTTAAAGCTGTCTGACAAAAGAAATGGATGAAAATAATAATTTATCTCTGAGATGTAGTCTAGGCTAGACTAGAACTATAAACTGCACAAAATGGAATTATTTAAATACAAGCACCTTGAACTCATTTAGTAAATTACAGTACTTGGTTATATTGCACCAAGTGTCATTAACATGTCAGTGACGTGCCTAGAGTGGGAGCACAAGCACATGCATGGGCATATCGCATTAAGGTACAGTACACTAAAGGATGTGATTGTGGGGGTTTAAAAATATGGTTAACCTAGTAAATGTTGTCCATAGCTTTGCTGATAATTGTGCTATTCTTGTTTGTGTCCCATGAAAAGGTAATGAGTCCTGAAATTCTCCGAAAATAGAAATGGAGGCTGAACCTGCAGATGTGGATGGCAATGATGGCAATGATGGAGCATCTCCACAGAAAAAGGTTACATATTTTATTGAAACCCAAACTAGCATCTAAATATGCATGTGTATATATACATGTAAACAAATCAACTGCCCTTTTTAGTGGTGGAACTATGACATATAGGCAGATCAGCTGTTGGCATCACACCGGCTCCCTCGAAAAAAGCCAATGGGATTTTTCCATGGGCTTTTGGATTATCGCAAAAAAAAAAAAAAAAAAAGCTCAGTGTTCAACTATAGTTCATGAAACTTACACGTTTTGTCCATCAAGATAATCATCACAAAATAATAACATTTTATGAATTTTGAAGCCTAAATAAAAGCACCAGAACTTAAAAGCTAAACTTAGCTTAAGTTTATATATAAACCTAAATGAACAGCACGGTCGTTCGCCTTCAACATCACCGCCACCATGCTTCCGACAACTTGAATTTAAATCTACGTTACATGAACCTTTTCACGTAAAAACTGGAATAAATACAAAACTAGAGCCAAACTAAAATGTGACATTAGTAATAAATAGTACAGTGAAAAAATGAAATAATTAAAACTCAAGAAAGCATGTTTTTCTGTACATTTGAATTAAAAACGTGTCTCCATGTACTGTTTAATAAAATTCTAGTGCATTTAATCCATTGAATAACAGAAGAGTGAATGCGTTTTTGGATATGGTAAGATTAAACTTATTTTAGTGAATGAAGCTATCATGACATGCATCTTCCATCAACTTGTGTTGCATTTCAGGGCAAAGCAAAACAAAAAAATGCAGGAAACTATTAATTGGTTATTCTACCATTAATTCTACTATAAATTCTACTACAATTGGAAAATACTGTGAATTGAAAAACTGTTCAGCGTGATGACATTTAATGTCTCCGACAGGGCCTGTAGTCCCATTTAGCAGCATGTTAGCAACCGTCTTTTTTAAGAAACAAACAGTTTAAAAAAAAATCAATAGTGGGGTGTAACTGGTGTGTTTTATGTCATTGAATAAAACGTGAAAGTATTTTGATCTTGTGTGAACTGCGGACCTTATTTTAGGGGATTTAATCAAAATTGCCTTTAAAAAACCCATGTCATAGTTCCACCCCTCTATTTCTTTTCTCCAGGCCAAAATGATGCACATATTAGGTATTATGAATGTCAACTCTTTCATTGATGCTAAATAGCAAATTAAATTAAATTGTAACTAAGTTGTGAACTCTGTCGTTGAACATCTGTGTTACTATACTTTAGTTCTTCATGTATATAGAGACGTATTATTTGAATGGGCATGTAGGCTGTGCTCTGTTGTTGTTCTGCCGTGTCCTTGTGGTATCTGGGAACATTTTACAACTTATTTAATTTTACAACATAAATAATTAGTATTTGGCAGTTTTTAAAATAATCTTTAACTTTACCAACTATGTTTAATACTCAATATATTTGTCATTTTATAGTAGTTAAACACTTTAAAATATAGGCACAGTTATAACTTAAACGCAAAATTAAACTTTGGTACAATGTTGGATTGCAAGACTTAAGCAGATTGTATATTTTAATATCATGTTGACTAAAATCAAGTTTAGTTTACTGTCCACCCAACACTACCAAAGTTAAAATGTTGCTTTTAAATGGTGTGCACTTCCTGAAATGCATATATGGTTCAGAAAATCAGATTTTTAATGAAACGTTTAAGTTTAAACGTAATTCTGGGCCTTGTAAATCAATTTATTGCAATTACATTATAAAAACCTAACTTTTCCTTTTTTTTTATTTTTTTTATTTTTTTTGCTGGGATGCAGAAATTTCTTCACCTGGGTACTACTGGGGATGGCAATAAACCAAAAACAAACCAAGCTGTGGGAATACAAACGTGTAGACCCTTAGCTGAACCACTACAACTGATGTTCTGTTTCCTATGCCTGTTCAGTGTTTTGATCAGTTATTATTGTAATTATTTCTTTTTTTTTTCTATTTGATTTGTGCAGCTCAATAACATTTTTTCTATTTAAATAAATTCAGTTAAATAAAGATGTTACTTTGTGTAGCTTATTGTACCATCACAGCGCTTAAGGTGTGAAATGTGCACTGCACTGCAACTTTGTAGAGTGTCTTGCATGTGTCCACAACCTGTTAGTTAAAGATCAAAGATCACATATTAAAATATTAAAAATATGAAACCATATATTTCATGCATATGTCTAATTTGTATTATACAAATACATATATTTTTGTATGGGGAAGACTTATATGTCAATATATGAAATTGTTCCATTTTCTAATAGGAATCATATATGGATATGGCATATATAAAACATATATTTAATATATGGGTATTTCATATAAGCACATATATTACATTTCCGTGTGGGAATTAATGCAGCCTAACAATCCCTTAACAGATTAAAATATTATAAATGTGTGAGACAGGTTAAAGAGATGGGTCTTTACTCTAGATTTAAACTCACAGAGTGTGTCTGCATCCCGAATAGTGTTAATTAGATTGTTCCAGAGTTTGGGCACTAAATAGGAAAAAAATCTGCCACCTGCTAAACCATTCAGGGCTTGTTTTAAAGGGGTCATATGATGTTGCTAAAAAGAACATTATTTTGTGTCTTTGGTGTAATGCAATGTGTTTATGCGGTTTGCGGCGTAAAAAATTATTTTCCACATACTGTAGATTATTTTTGCTCCTCTCTGCCCCGCCTTTCTAAAACGCGTCGATTTTTACAAAGCTCATCGTTCTGATAAGCGAAGTGTGCTCTGATTAGCCAGCTACCCAGTGCATTGTGATTGGCCGAATACCTCAAGCATGTGACAGAAAAGTTACGCCCTTAGCATGTTGTGATGCCGTGTCCCAGCGCGACGAGACAAAAACAATAAAACCTATTATAAATGAGGCATTTGTTGCATCCAGTGAGGACATAATGTTATATTTTTGTTTAACCCCTTGAATTAAAGCTTAAAGTCTGCACTTTAATGTTTCCTTTTATTTTTATTCTGGTGGCATACAGAGCCGAAATTATGAAAATTGTGTCAGTGTCCAAATATATATGGACCTGACTGTATATATATATATATATATATATATATATATATATATATATATATATATATATATGTATATATATATATGAAGTGTAATTTTAAGCAGAATCAGAATCAGAATGAGCTTTATTGCCAGATATGTTTACACATACAAGGAATTTGTTTTCATGACAAAAGCTTCTACAGTGCAACAGAATGACAGTGACAGGACAAAACACAGATAATGAAAGAATAAAAATAGAACAAGTAAGTAGGGAATAACAATAAACAACCTGACAATTATATGTACAGGTATATTACAACAGACAATTTTGTATGTACAGGTATATTATGTGTAAATTCAAATTGTAAACCAAGTATGTGTGTAAGAATTAATGTATAAGTGTATAAATAGTGTTTCACAATTATTGTCAAGGGTTCATAAGATGGATTGCCTGTGGGAAGAATCTGTTCCTGTGCTTGGCCGTTCTGGTGCTCAGTGCTCTGTAGCATCGACCAGATGGTAACAGTTCAAAGAGGGAGTGTGCTGGAAGTGAGGGGTCCAGAGTGATTTTGCCAGCCCTTTCTCTCACTCTGTGTAAGTGCAGTTCTTGGAGGGTAGGGAGGGTTGTACCTGTGATTCGCTCAGCAGTCCGGACTATCCGACGTAGTCTTCTGAGGTGAGATTTGGTAGCTGAGCTGAACCAGACAGTTATTGAAGTGCAGAGGATGGATTCAGTGATGGCAGAGTAGAACTGTTTCAGCAGTTCCTGTGGCAGGTTGAACTTCCTCAGCTGGCGAAGAAAGTACAGCCTCTGCTGGGCCTTTTTAATAATGAGGTCAATGTGAGTGTCCCAATTCAAATCCTCAAAGATTGTGGTCCCCAGGAACCTGAACATCTCCATTGTCATTACAGTGCTATCCATGATGGTGAGTGGGGTGAGAGCAGGAGGGTTTCTCCTGAAGTCCACGAAAATTGAAGAGCTTGACAGAGGGGTCCTTTGAAGTGCAGTCATTCGTGTAGAGAGAGAAGAGCAGTGATGAGAGGACGCAACCCTGGGGGACGCCAGTGCTGATTGTACGGATGCTGGATAAGAATTTTCCCAGCTTTACTACCTGCTGCCTATCTGTCAGGAAGCTGGTGATCCACTGACAGATGGAGGTGGGCACGGAGATCTAAGCTAATTTGGGCAGGAGTTGAGCTGAAGTCCACAAGCAGGATCCTTACATAAGTCCCTGGTCTGTCTAGATGTTGCAGAACATAATGCAGTCCCATGTTGACTGCATCATCCACAGACCTGTTTGCTCTGGAGCGTCCAGTAAGGGTTCAGTAATGTCCTTCAGGTGGGCCAGCACTAGTTTTTCAAGTGCCTTCATGACCACAGACATTAGAGCCACAGGTCTGTCGTCATTTAGTCCTGTAATTTTGGGTTTCTTTGGGATGGGAATGATGGTGGAGCGTTTGAAGCATGAAAGGGACTCACACAGCTCCAATGATCTGTTGAAAATCTGTGTGAAGATGGGGACCTGCTGGTCAGCACAGGATTTCAGACAGGCTGGTGTCACACAATCTGAGCCTGGTGCTTTTTTCCTCTTCTGCTTCTGGAAGACCTGGCGCACATCATCTTCGCTGATCTGAAGTGCAGGTGTGGGGGAGAGGTGTTAATGGTTGTGTGGAGAGGTGTTCAGAGCAGGTGTGGGGTGTTTTTTCAAACCTGCAATAAAACTCATTCAGATCGTCTGGCAGTTGTTGATTCTCCACAGTGCTGGGGGATGATGTCTTGTAGTTGGTGATGTATTTCAGACCTTTCCACACTGATGCTGAGTCACTAGCAGAGAACTGAATCCTTAACTTTTCAAAATAATTCCACTTTGCCAGTCTGATCTCCTTTTCCAGTGTGTATTTGGCCTGTTTATGCAAGACTCTATCCCCATTCCTGTAAGCCTCTTCTTTGGCATGACGGAGTTGAGTTTTGATAGAGTTTTGCAGTGAACAATGCTTTCTCGTCGTTGTAAGATTAATGAGTCCTGGTAGGGATGCACATATCTTCACAGAAACTATTATATGAAGTTACATTCTCTGTGAGCTCGTCCAGATCGTTTGCAGCAGCTTCAAAAACACTCTAATCAGTGCAGTGGAAACAGGCTTGTAAAACCCGGTCTGTTTCATTAATCCATCTCTTTACAGTCCTTAATACAGGTTTAGCTGTTTTCAGTTTCTTCCTGTAGGTCGGTATAAGATGAACCAAACAGTAATCAGAGAGTCCCAAAGCTGCCCGTGGGACAGGGTGATATGCATTCTTTATTGCTGTGTAACAATGGTCCAGTATATTACTGTCTCTGGTGGGACATGTAACATGCTGTCTGTATTTTGGCAGCTCACAAGAGAGATTTGCTTTGCTAAATTCCCAAGAACGATTAAAACAGAGTCCGGGTGTTGTTGTTCTGTCTCTGTGATCTGATCACCGAATTTTTGTAAAGCCAGGCTCATGTGCGCTTGTGGAGTAATGTAGACGCTTACGAGAACGAACGAACAAAACTCTTGCGGTGAATAGAACGGCTTACAGTTAATATTGACTAAACTAAATATAACTGAATATAACTAAAAACAGGACAAACTAACAAAAACAAAAACAACTGCAGAGCACGACACAGAGGCAGCCATCATCACACATCAGACAGACCACATGTCAAACAGAGACAATAGTAAATACTAGGGGTGCTCCGATTGATCGGCTACCGATCATTATCGGCCGATAATCCCTTGGGGATGTTTGATCGGCGGTCTCTAAAAAGGTCGATCTCATAAACCGATCTAAAGCTGATGACGCGCCTGCCATGAGAGGTTTGGTACGACATGCAGCGGCACCGTCTCAGTCTCTTTTTGGCGCGGGTAAAACAATTATAATGCTGAAGGCGAGGTACAATTCATATTTCTTAGTTCAATAACTTATAAAGTAATTTGCAAACCTTATGTGAGCTGTAATTTCACAAATGGCACGAGTGAATGACCACGCGCCCTCTATCTTTCTCTCTCAAAAGTGCGCACATGGCATCTCCTCCCAGACCTGGACTAAAGCATCCGCCAACTCCTGGACAGTCTGTGGTGCAACGTGGCGTCGGTGGATGGAGCGAGACATGATGTCCCAGATGTGCTCAATTGGATTCAGGTCTGGGGAACGGGCGGGCCGGTCCATAGCATCAATGCTTTCGTCTTGCAGGAACTGCTGACACACTCCAGCCACATGAGGTCTAGCACTGTCTTGCATTAGGAGGAACCCAGGGCCAACCGCACCAGCATATGGTCTCACGAGGGGTCTGAGGATCTCATCTCGGTACCTAACGGCAGTCGTTGTAGACTCCGTCTCATGCTACCACTAGAGTGAAAGCACCGCCAGCATTCAAAAGTGACCAAAACATCAGCCAGAAAACATAGGAACTGAGAAGTGGTCTGTGGTCACCACCTGCAGAACCACTCCTTTATTGGGGGTGTCTTGCTAATTGCCTATAATTTCCACCTGTTGTCTATTCCATTTGCACAACAGCATGTGAAACTGATTGTCAATCAGTGTTGCTTCCTAAGTGGGCAGTTTGAGTTCACAGAAGTGTGATTGACTTACATTGTTACATTGTGTTGTTTAAGTGTTCCCTTTATTTTTTTTGATCAGTGTATATATATTTATTTAAAAAAAAAAAAAAAAGTCTAAAAAATGCTCCTCTCTTTCAAAAACAACAACAACAACAACAAAAAAAAACATCTGGCCCTGAATAAGTGCCTATAAACCCTAATTTGAGTGTCTCTATAAATAATTCTACATGATTAATAGGAGGGTTTAAAAAGATCGGTGTCAGTGATTGGATCGGCAGATACAGCTTCTTGTGATCGGCCTCAAAAATCCTGACCGGAGCCCCCCTAGTATATACTATTACGATGCATTGAATCAGGAATAGGCAACGTCGGTCCTGGAGTGCCGATGTCCTGCAGAGTTTAGTTCCAACCCTGAAAAAAAACCCTCACCTGCCTGTAGTCCTGAAGACCTTGATTAGCTTGTTCAGGTGTGTTTGATTAGAGTTGGAACTAAACTCTGCAGATCATCAGCACTCCAGGACCGACGTTGCCTATCCCTCCATTAAACTTATGAAAAAAGATCCTTGGCCAAAGATACATGCATCTTACAAAGTCTGCCCACATGCATGCTTGTATGTTTTTTCTTTTTTCTTATTTATTTTTTTTTTAATATTTAAAAATGGTGTTAATGCTCTTTTACCACTAATTCTTTGTATTGTTTGTCTCTCTCATGTTTTAGTTTAGGTGTGTTACATAAGAGAGAACCATTATGCAATACTGAGTGTATGTGAGGTGAAACAAGGAAATGGGCCCCCCCCCCCAACTTTCTAACCATTAGGCCATGATCATGTACAGCTTCCCAAGAAGTTATTATTTACAGAAATATATAATATTTACACCATATGGTTGACATTACACTATGTGTACTGCAGTTAGTAGACCACAAGGTGATCAGATGCACAGCACCATTTTGCAAACAAAACACACATCATAGGAAACACCAATGCTCACAGAGCTCCCCCCAGAGGTCTTAAGGATGCCTTCATATTTATACTCCTAGAGCATTTTCCCACCATTCACCAGCAAGGTTGAATTAACTCTGGGTCAAATACAAAGAAGGAAGAGAGTACACATACAGCACACACACATTGCGTTTCCATGTTTTATGGATTCATTCCATAGGTGTTCCATAGGTTTCTCTACTGTACAAACTGTACTTTCTATCCCCTAATGATACACCGGGCAACTTTTTGAGCAATTTTGCCACGCAACATTTTTGAGTAGTGTTGCTTGGACACTTTCCCATCGAGAATGGGTAACAAATTTCTGTCTAGATAATTTTGAATTCATACTAGCATTTCTAAAGTTGTCATTCTTTAACCTGCAAGAATTTGATCACAAGTTCAACACCGTTTAAACCATGGAACCATGTATCTGGACGCCGATTCAACAGCCAAGGCAATTAAACAAAACAGAGGTTTAGTATAAGCGGAAGACCCCAATGTGAATTTGATGTGATGTGCATTAAGCCCATAATGTGGTCTTCTGCACTTCATTAGCTGATGTGTGAGCTGGCAAAATGGAGATGAGCAAAAGTAATCATAACTCAACAAAGAATACAGATCTGTCACAGGAAACACATTCCTCAGAGTCTGAGATTAGATGAAAGTGTTTTTCAATGGTTTACATAATCCATGTACTGTCGCAGGAGATGGGTTATTCATGTATTGATAAATATTGTTTTTACGCACCTTTTTCTGAACGCGGAAGTCTCGACAGACTGGAATGGTGTTTTACATTGACGGTGTCTGGTGTTTCTAATCAAATGACCGTATTTTCCGAGCCGATAACATGACATTGCACCTATGAAACTGGTTTTAAAAAGCACAAGACGCCATAGTTTCATCACTTTACAGTGTCTCAGTGACTATTTTTTTGCAGTAACTTGCCTGTCATAGTTTAATGACTGATGACATGGAGGGAACTGCGGTTTGCTGCACTGAAACCGGATTGAAAACACATTATTTTATTATATCATGCACAGTATTTTAACTTAAGCGCTGCAAGCCATGCATGCAGTGCCGGACATGGACAGGTTTACTGGTAAGTTATGCAAAACAAGTATTTTATAGTACTTCCTTTACTGTTGCTTTGCCAGCCAACAACAACACAGCTTAACCCTGCGCACATTTTTTATTTTATTTCATTAAATAAAAAAAGTTTCAATTCATAAGCCCCAAAGCTGTGGAACAGTCTACCTTTTCGACATCAGAGCTTCTCCATCACTGGATGCTTTTAAATCCGGTTTAAAGATTTTTACTCTCTAGCATCTGAGTGACGCTGTGTATGTGCATGGAATAGCTGAACTGATGTTAAATTGGGGTTTTATGTATTTACATTTTAACTGTTTTTGATGCTTCTTTTCTTTTGTCTTTTTTTTTTCTCTTTTTCTTTTTCTCTTTTAAATTCAGATTTATTTTTTATTGTAAAGCATTTTGGATCAACTACGGTTGTGTTAAACGTGCTCTATAAATAAATTTTGCCTTGCCTTGCCTCATGAGTGCACCGTATATTGGTAAAGTCTAGATTTGGACCTTCAATACATAGGCATAACCATAGGATGTATATATGTATACGTTATATTATTATTATTATTATTATTATTATTATTATCATCATCATCATCATCATCATCATTATTATCATTATTATTTGCACATCTGGTCTCCTTTCGAAGCTTTTATAGTCTGCCCGGCCCACTTCTATCCCTCAGCAAGCCTCCTTGAGATTCTAATTAGATTCAGATTCTCGGCGTCTAATTGGTTGAGAGCTGATGACTCCTACAGGCTATTGGGAGGGAGGGCAGTGCACCCAGAGAGGAAAATGAAAGCATCTTCCTCACCGCAAACAGCCTGCATATCGCTGAATTCTACACAAACGTAATAACAGAAAAGAACAGATCAAGGGAAAACATATACAGAACGTCAGGCGCATTCCCTTTCTGAGACAAAGAAATACTGCAACCTGCTACCGCCCATTTAACAATCATAAAACCTGCAACATAGAGACGAGAAAACACCAACAAGCAAGATAAAGGGAGAAAGAAAAATCAAGGTAAGTATAAAAACCCTCTATACTTAATGATACGGAAAGTATTGCAGAGATAAATGAAAACAAACAAACAAACAAACAAACAAATAATAATAATAAAAAAAACAGTCCTTATAATTCTATAATGCTGTACTGTGTGTGTATGGAAAGAGATAAAAATGCGTTACGAAATAATACGTTATATATGTATGCTATGCAATATAAGTGATGTTTTAAAAACATGTATTTGTGTTATGTGTGAGTGTGAACTGCAGCTGGTTGTTAAAATAAATTCTGCATATTTCTGTGATTTACATATCTCGGAGGTGTTTGCAGAACATATTGCGCAGTTACAAATGCTTTTAATGGAGAATATGTTTGTGTGTGTGTGTGTGTGTGTGTGTGTGAGAGAGAGAGAGAGAGAGAGAGAGAGAGGGCATGTTTCCCCATGTGAGTGAACATGCGCTTTGAATGTGCCAGCGGTTGTCTTTATCTCGGTATATATTTTAGGTTTTCATCACTGTGACCATAATGTGACATGACAGTGTGAGTTTGATATTTGTTTAATAGTTTGCGATGGTTAAAGTTTAGGTGTGGTTTAATGCAACTGGGCATTAAAATGGCCCAAATGTTGTTAATGCATATTGATTTAAAGCAGATTGTTTGGGGTGCGTTGTGTGTGTGTGTGTGTGTGTGTGCGCGTGTGTGTGAAAATGTAATATGATGTATTTGGATGCATACTTTAAACTACAAATGTATTCTTTTTGAGTGTGTGTGTAACTACACATTGTACTTGCATGTGTATGCTACACACTTTGTACAAATGGTGTGTAAGGTGCAAGTCTTTGCCTTTGAGCACAGAGATACTTGTGCATGCAAGGGGTTTGTGTATGTGTAATGTGTGTGTGTGTGTGTATGTGTATGTGTTCATGCCTGCACAGCTCAGTAATAGAGTGGGTGGCAAGTGAGAGATGGTTCAGCTTGTGCAAGAGCAGAATGTTAGTGTGAGTGTGTGTTTGTGTGAGAAGCACATAAGGGAGAGATGCTGTGAAAACGACACACAGCGAGTGTTAAATGAGCTGATGTGAATTTAGCATGTTACCCTCCTCCTCATATCCTCAGTATCTTTTATCTAGAAAGGAAAGATCTTTGTGTCTTCTATCGTCATTACTTCTACCTGCTTGACAGTTTTCTTGGATGACCATAGACACATTGGTTGGACATTTCTGGATTCGTTAAGGGGGGGTCAAACGTTTGGATGGAGAGCTGCTGGATGAAATCATAAGTTCTAACGTAACTTTTCAGTTTGGTGCATTCAATGTCGTGTGTAAAATGTAATTTTTGGTAACCAGGTGTTTGACATTGTGCAAATACTTTATTCGATGTGCAAAATTAAGAATTATTTGATAAGTTAACAAGTGAGTGAAAAACATTACTGACCAATCCTACCTCACTAGTTGTTGCTATCCACCGTATCATTAGACAAGCATTTGATCCTTTATAAATCTGTGAAACCTTGCAAGTTTAGATCATTTTCAATGTAATTTGAAAGAATTTAATATGGTAAAACATTGCTGCTGGGGCACTTACTTTAGGGGCAAAAGGAACCCGAAGAGGATGCAGTATTTTGTTTCTCTTTCAGATCTATAAATCTGCACATAAAGCATATAAAGTGCATGTTGTGGGTAAACTACCAACCCTTATTCCCAAATTAACATGTATAACATCAGTAAGGAAGCCTATGTTTGCACCAAGTTAAGTTAAAATTAATAGGATAGGGTGAATATAAGTATAAAAGGTGTGTATTCTTAAGACCTACTAGCTCTAATGAGCAGTTGCCTTGATGTAGGACCTGTGAGAGAGCAGGGCAAATGTAATGTGGCCGAACATGCTGTACTCGCTGAGAAGAATAATTAAGGATGCCGTCTCCATCACCTTGTTATTTTTATGACAGCAATGTCTTATTTATTGATTTTAATATATTCTTTTCTCAATATTGTTGACTTCGCCAGACCCTCTATATAGTCACATTTAGCTAACAAATCTAATAAACACATGCCAAACCTTGGAACCATTTGTAAACTACATATTAATATATTTTTCATGCATTATGGAAACAAAACTAAATAAAACCTGTAAATGTAAGTACCGTTTTATTTTATCAGAGAGTTGAAATCGGAAACTGACTTTTTTTTTTTTTTTTCGCTCCAAACACACAACAGGCAACCGGCTGGTTTTCGGTTTCATTTTGGCCGATCTCTGTTGCGGGATTGCACACGAACTGTACTGCAACCATTTCGTACAGTGCTGTTTGTTTGGAAATACTACAAAGTCTGTAAACAGGACATTAACAGAGGCCAGAGTTGCTGAAGATGGATGCAAAAGAGGAAAAAATGTACCAGGCAGAGCAAGATCACTGTTGCTTGAAATATAGGAAGAAGAAAAATATAAATATTGAATTGGGGGTGTATGCATCAGTGAAGGGAACTGTCTTTAGAAAAGTTTCAATGGCATTTTCTTTTCCTCTTCCACATCAACCTTTTTCTCGAAAAAGGAAGTCCCGCAGACGTCTCATCCGACTGGAACAATGCTTTACTTTTCCAGTCTCTGGTGTTTCTAGTCAAATTAACGTACTTTCCCCAGACAAAACTATAACTTTAAACCTGTGAAAATGGGAAAATGGGAAGATGACATGAAGCGACCGAGTGCACATATCCTACATACAGTTCCTGAGTGAGGTGAAGTTCAAAATCAGAATCAGAATCAGAAAGAGCTTTATTGCCAGGTATGTTTACACGTATAAGGAATTTCTTTTGGTGACAGAAGCTTACACAGATAATAAAAATGGGCTAAGTAAATATACAAAAAATATTTTTAAAAATACACAATATGCGAAATACAACAGATGGTATTTGTGGGTACATGTATGTTTTGTACAAATGCAATAAGAAATGTAAATTAATTAATTTAATAAATGTATAAATAGTGTTGTGCCCAAAAATGATCACGATAATCTTTTTTTCGTATTAGTTGATATCGATAATTATCACGATAAATGTCACATTTTTATTTCTTTCAAGGTTAAAGGCAGATTTTTGCTATAATGTAAAAGTTGTAAAAACCAGACGGTTAGTTATGGCTTTAAAATATTCTTTATGGTCAGAACCTGACAAATACTTCATGTTTTTTGAATTCTTCACACTTTTTCCAGTCATTTTTCCTTAACAAAATAAATATCTTAATAGAAAAAAAATATTTGTTAGTTTTGCATGGTTTAATGAGTAATATTGTTTCAAATCAAGAAACAGGTTTGTGTTATCTGATAATATTAATAAGATAACATTATTTTTTTTGTCCCTTAGAAATACACATTTGATATAGATGTAGATTTTTGTTCATTATCAAAATTGTTGTAGCAACCTCATTTTTATGTGGTGAAATTGAATTATTCTGACTGTTTGCTCATTCCATAGTATCATCCATAGATCATGATAATATAATAATAATAATAGATTCTCTGCCACCAGAGGTCGCCTTGCCATTACACAGACTGTTGCACTACATTTCCAATGCTCCACCTCACTCACCACGCTCACAGCTGCAGCCAATCACGAACGGTATAAATACGAGGCCCTTCCCAATATTCTGGGCCGAGCACCTAGTGTTAGCGTCTTTACGGAACCACTTCCCAGTTTACCAAGTCTAGTTATTTCTTGTTTTCCTAGTTTTTGTCATTCGAGTCTTGTATTCTAGTCTGGTTATGTTGTCGTGTCTCGTCAGCAGCCTGCCCTGGATTTATTATCGCCTGTCGCGGATTTATCCCTTTGTCTTGCTGTTTCGGACTCTGTTTGCTCCTCCTATGAACTCTCGCATGTTTATCGAATTACTCTTTTGCCTAACCCCCTGGATTATGTTTGCCGTTGATCGAACCTCGCCGGTTTCACTGAGTCTCTGTCTCAGTACAATAAAGATTTGCATTTGGATCTGCTCGCTTCTTGCCTCTGTCACTCCGTAAAAATTTGTATAAATGCTTAATCACAAAAAATACTGTAAATATATTCCATTACTCCTCCTTCAATACATTTAATACATTTCTACGTTAATAATATAATAAAATTCAACACAAATATACCCACATATCTGACACAATACCACTGTGCAGTTAGTGTTACTACAGTAAAATCTATGGTAAATGATGCCGATTTGTAGATTAAAAAGGCTTCTGACTATATCGTTGCGCACAGTGTTTCTCCTGTTTGTCAGCGCTGTTTCATCTGGCTTTACACCGAGTCATTTGTGTTCTTCACTGAACACACTGGTGCTTCAGTGACCGAGACTCATTATCAGCGAGTGAACGCATCTGCTTGTAGTGTGGGTTTTGTGTTTTTTTTTTTTTTGTTGTTCTTGTTTTCATGACTTTTATTTTGAAGTTTTGCCATGGTCCTTGTCTAGTCATGTGCTTCCCTTGCCCTTTTGTATTCCTGCTATTTGTTCCTCTCTTCAGTGTGTCATGTTCTGATTGGATATCCAAGTCATGTGTCTTGTTTCTCATCGGTTGGTTTGTGTCATGTGACCCTCTTTGTTTGATATAAATAGTCCTCATGTAGCCATTGATCTTTGTTGTGTATTGATGTTTTAACCTGCTGTTGGTGAGTCTGTGTTTCTGTTTCATGCCAAGTCTGTGTAAAGTCAAGTTTGTTTCAAGTCTGTCCATGCCAAGTCAAGTCGTCAAGTAATTGTTTTGGATTTTGGATTTCATGCGTGTGTAAATAAAGCTGCACTTGGGTTCATTCATAACTCGCCTTCAACTGGACTAATCATTATATTGCTCTAGTAAGTGACGCGCTTTGACTAGCACTCTTTTGTTCTGCCTTTGCCACATAAACATTATATCGAACATTTATCAAACTCTTGTTAATGTTTATCGAGGAAATTCATACCGCACAATAATTGTCGTTATTGATTTATCGCTCAGCCCTACTTGTGTATTGCACGTTTATTGCCAAGTTAATTGTTCATGCAATGGATTGCCTGAGGGAAGAAGCTGTTCTTGTGCCTGGCTATTCTGGTGCTCAGTACTCTGTAGTGCCGACCAGATAGCAGGAGTTCAAAGAGGAAGTGGCCTGGGTTTGAGGGGTCCAGAATAATTTTGCCAGCTCTGTTACTTTGGATGAGCACAGGCTTTAGAAAGTGGGGAGGGTTGTACCAGTGATTCACTTAGCAGTTTGGGCTATTCGCTGCAATCTTCTAAGGTCTGATTTTGTAGCCAAGCTGAACCAGAACACAGTTATAGAAGTGCAAAGGACGGATTCGATGAATGCAGAGTAAAACTTTATCAGCAGCTTTTGTGGCAGGTTGAACTTTCTCAGCTGGCCTTCTTGACAGTAGAGTCTATGTGGAACTCCCACTTCAAGTCCTGAGAGATGGTGGTGCCCAGGAATAATGAGTAGGGGGTAGTGCAGGGGTTTCTCCTGAAGCCCACTGTCATCTTCACTGTTCTGAGCCTGTTAAGCTCCAGGTTGTTATAATTTCACCTGACAGCCAGCTGCTCAACCTTATTTCTATATGCAGACTCATCACCGTCCTGGATGAGGCTGATGACTGTGGTGTCATCTGCAAATTTCAGGAGCTTGAACAAGGAGAAAAGCAGTGGGGAGAGAACGCATCCCTGGGGGAGAGGTGCAGGTGCTAGATAAGAATTTTCCCAGCCTCACTAGCTGCTGCCTGTCTGTCAGGAAGTTGGTGATCCACTGACAGATGATAGTGGGCACATGATAGTGGGAGTTAATTTGGACAGGAGAAGGTTTGGCATGATAGTGTTGATGTCCAAGCAGAAGTCCACAAACAGGATCCTCACGTTAGTCCCTGGTTTGTCCAGATGTTATGGTATCTTGTAATTGGTGATGTCTTTCAGTCCTTTCCACTGATGTAGGGTCACTGGCAGAAAACTATCAGGTTTCTCAGCTTTTCGGAATAGTTTTTCTTAAGCCAAGTTCACACTACACTACTTCAAGCTTCGGCAGATCAATGTGCTGTTCAGACTACGTGACTTCTTGTCTGTCTCGAAGTCGTTGTGGTGTTCACACTACGTGACACTACGTAAATGATCCACAACAGGAGGTCATACACTACTTGAGTTGCCAATAATTCTGTCACCCAATGACTCTATCTGGTTTCCAAACCATGTTTCGTCATGAAAACACATGTGAGAAAAGGAACAGGAATGATGTGACACAACACGTAAAATAATAGTTGTTTGTTTGAAAATGGACATTGTGAAAGAAATTAGCGCTTCAAGCTGTTTGCACATGGTTTGTTCTAAAAAATTTAGCTCCATTTCTTGTGTCCAAACTTTTCTGAAATCGGGCTTAAAATCTTTTAGTGTGAACTTGCTATTAGTTACCCTGATCTCCTTGGTCTATCATTGGCAGCAGCTTCAAAACCACTCCTATCAGTGCATTCGAAGCAGGCTTGTAAACCCTGTTATGCTTCATTAGTCCGTCTTTTTAAATTCCTTATTACAGGTTTAGCTGATTTTAGTTTCTGCCTGTAGGTGAGTATAAGATGAACCAGGCAGTGCACAGAGAGCCCAGCGATATGCGTCCTTTATAGTGGTGTAACAGTGGTCCAGTATATTACAGTCTCTGGTAGGACGTGTAACATGCTGTCTGTATTTTGCAGTTCACAGGAGAGATTTTCTGTATTAACGTCCTGGGGTCGGCTAAGGCGCCAACAGGAGCACTTGCATATTTTCCCAATGACAGCGAAAAGAACTTAAACTGGTCCCTCAATTTTGATTGGACACATAAAAGTATTACATCACTTGAATCTGTAAAAGGTCTACTTTTATGTGTGTATGCTCTAGGGGCTGAACGACTTAGAATCGACGGCGACTAGCCGCTAGAGCCCTGCACGGGCCTCAAAATTTAAGCCCTGGCCCGAGACGCTCAAGCCCTTGCCCGGCCCGTCTCCGACAGGTTATCAGAATTACTGGCCTGAGCCCGGCTTTTCCCCCCACCTTCTCCCAA
The DNA here is from genome assembly GCA_036247105.1 of Cirrhinus mrigala. NCBI lineage: Eukaryota > Metazoa > Chordata > Actinopteri > Cypriniformes > Cyprinidae > Cirrhinus > Cirrhinus mrigala. The sequence continues at coordinate 1,813,771 of CM070014.1, forward strand.
AACAGCTTGTACTACTGTTTTCAGCCGTTCAGTTTTGTAATGGCAAAGTGATTATATTTTGTTTCATTTTTTTTATTAAATGAATTTCAAAAAACGTTTGGAGCATTTTTTGTTCGTTAATATAAGTTTTTTTTTTTTAAGTAATGACCAAGCGGCCAGCAGCAAGCTGAACATAGCCTGTTTGATCGACATGAACACTTCACAAAAATGAACCGAAACTCAGCGAAAACATGCCTTACAGACATGATAAATACATCTATAGAAAGCTTTAAGGCATAGGCTAGCTACACTACTTCAAGTCAGATGCTGACTGATCTGCACAATTTTATGCTCTCTGCAGAAGGTGCGCCCATGCTCCTCCAATTAATTATCCATTAACGGTTTAAATAAACATGGCCGTTAAGTGAACTAAAGGGGGCACAAATTCTTTCTGAGGGGGCAGTTCCCCCCACATAATTCCTCAACTCTGACAATCAGCACAGGAGTTCCTCAAGGATGTGTGCTAAGCCCATTTCTCTATTCTCTGTATACATACGATTGTATACCATCGCATAATATAGTGTTAATTTCGTCACCTATTTTTAATTTAGTCTTAGTCTTAGTCTTGTGCCAAATGTCCTTGTTAGTTTTAGTCATATTTAGTCATTCACATATCTTTTTTTGTTAGTCAAGTTTTAGTCGACTAAAAGTCTCGTCATTTTAGTCTAGTTTTAGTCAAAAGAAAACTCAAGGTATCTTAGTCAAGTTTTAGTCGACTAAAAGTCTTTTAATTTTAGTCTAGTTTTAGTCAAAAAAGAACTCAATATATTTTAGTCTAGGTTTAGTCAAAAAATTGTAGTCTTTTTGTAAAATAACACATTATTACTGAGATTATTACTGATACACATTTCAGTAAAAAAAGTGTTTCACATATCTCAAACATTGGTTAAATGTCATAATTACCTGACAAAATACACTTGTTGAATGATTTTTGTTGAATGCAAATGTTAAACGTGTCTGGTTTTCAATTTCTGATTTAGGAGACACATCCACAAATGATTAACCTGTTCTGAAGAGATATATATATATATATATATATATATATATATAAAGTAAATTACCAACTGAATGCAAGTTATAAATGGTATTGCACACACCATTATTGATGATATTTGGAGGAATATTAGCCTACATGTAATTGTTCAACTTGATTCCCTTACATATACATTTGCTTCTAAGCCTAATTACATTAATTTTGATTATGATGTGATTGTGACAGGGCGTAGGAAGAGGTTTCAGGTTGGGGGTGCTGAGTTTTTTCTGTCACCACTTTTGAATAAGAAACAATATCAAGGCTATAAAACTTGTCAAAACTCTGCAAATCACAAAAGTATCAGTGAGAACACTCATTTAAACAGCGCTCTGGAGCTTGACTGCAGTGCACACCACATTTTTTACTTTATTGATACTGCTTTTAATCGTAATGCAACGGACCTGTCATCGGGACGTCATGTACAATAAAAGAGCCTGCGCAGCGACAGGAAATATAATTTAACACAAAAAGCCTGCCTAGACGGTGGACTTGCGCGGCGTGTGGATGAATTCTTTCTACGCACACACTATTTTATTTCTTGATAACAGACCGCTGCTAACTATAACACACCGTTGCCATGAAAAACAGAGCGTTGCCATGAACACACAGGATTCTAACCGTAGAGACGGAGCGCACTATCTTCTTTAGCGGAAGCAATACAATCGTTTTTAACTCAATAAACTTCTTTTTAAATCATAATTTTGTGTTAAATTATTGATTTATTTGGTAGGTAGCCATGTAATAAGCGGGATCCGCTTCGCGTCGGGGTCCTAATCAGCCTGTTGGTGTTGTATTAGCTAACGTTACAACCGCCTCGTTCTACATTATCCTTTACATAATTTAACATAAAAATAAAACTTTTTAAATAGCCAACTCAAAGTGTTTATTACAAATAAATGTTAATGAAAAAACATGCATTTACAGCACCCCCACTTTCCGCGCCCGTGATGTGAAGACCCACACATGCATGTGGCAAAATAAGTTAACATAAAATATATATAACCTGCTTAATGTGCTAAAACACCATAGCTAACTAGTTGATTTACAGCGTAGATGCCTAAAATCAGCATTAGCTTATGAGACGTTAATTTAGGTTAACTTACCTGAATGTGTGGGTGGTTAGCCTTTAGATGTCGTTTAAGGTTGGTGGCGTTTTTTCCCCGAAATTCTTTGTCCGCAGTTATTCCCGTCAGTTATGATGACACATTCTGACTTTTTGTCAGTATCATTGCACTTAAAATGCGACCAAATATCGAGCCTCTTCCTTCGACCTAGCATGTCGTCGTCGCTCGTCACTCGTGTTCGCTTTGTGTGTTGTGTGTTCAGCAGGAGTATGAGACCTGTAACTTGAGCAACAGCGCGAAGCCGCGAACTCGTTCTGAATATTTTAAAGCCGTAACAGCTGATGAAAAAGCAGAGACGATTGTAGACGAAAATGAAGAGAGATTTTATCTTAGTTTTTATTTTATGCAAAACATTTTCGTCTCGTCTTTTTTCGTCAACAATAATGCATGTTAATTTAGTCTTAGTCAGCGTTTTTGGACAGTGGTGCAGTCTTGTCATCGTCTCGTCTTAGTCATGAAAAAAAAGGTCGTTGACGAACATATTTCGTCTCGTCTCGTCTGACGAAATTAACACTAGCATAATACTAACATTATCATCAAATTTGCAGATGATACAACTGTGGTGGGGTTAACAACCGGTGGTGATGAGTCTGCCTACAGAGAGGAGATAAAGAGACTGATGGTGTGGTGTACGGAGAACAATCTGGACCTGAATATCAAGAAAACAAAAGAACTTATTATCGACTTCAGGAGGAACCAGGACGTACATACACCTTTGTATATCAATGAAGAGATGGTGGAGAGAGTGTCCTGTTTTAAATTTCTGGGCACACACATCTCAGAGGATCTCTCATGGACGAAAAATATCATGGCACTGGTTAAGAAGGCACAGAAGCGGCTATACTTCCTAAGAATGCTCAGGAAGGTAAACCTGCCACAACGGCTCCTAGTGTCATTCTACAGTTGCTCTATTGAGAGTATCCTTACATATGGTATGCTGGTATGGGATGGAAGCAGTACTGCAGCTGATAAAAAGGCTCTGCTGAGAGTTATAAAGACTGCACAGAACATCATCGCAAAACAACAGCTACCTACCTTGGAAAACATATTTACCTCTCGTTGCCTGCGGAAAATACACAATATCCTGAAGGACACATATCACCCTGCACATCATTTATTCGAATGGTTGCCATCTGGGAAACGTTACAGAGTTATCAAGACCCGCAGATAAAGATTCAAGAACAGTTTTTATCCCACTTGCTCGGGACCAGTGGTCCATAGCTGGAACCTCATGGCCATAGCCCGGTACATTATGAACTGAGCCCAGAAGGGTTTGTCATTGGGAGGTGGGGACATAAGTCTTCCCTTCTGGGCCTCCCAGTGGATGTCTTCGGAGATGTCCCACTGGATAAGGGCTGGAGGGAGAATGGGCTCTGGTTCTCTTGGTGTGTCTGGAGAGTGTAGTCGTGATAAGGCATCAGCTTTGCAGTTGTGGTTTCCGGGTTAAATCGGGAAAAGAACAGAGCCCAGGGTGCCTGAAGGGCTTCCTTGAGCCTCTCGAAGGCTTTGTGGGTTGTAGTGCTCCAGTACAGGGACTTGGGTTTACCTTGGAGCATGGAGGTCAGTGGAGCTGTGTTCTTGATGAATCTCCGGTAGAAATTGGCGAATCCCAGGAGTCTCTGCAGCTCTTTTCTGGTTTGTGGAAGGGGCCACTCCTTAATAGCTTTTACCTTCCCCTGGTCCATCTGGATTCCGAGTAACCTCACACGGTTCCCATCTGACTTCAGGTTGAGCCAGGGGCGTCCCAGGATGATGTCCACTGTAGACCTCTCTAGTACCAGAAAAGTGGTAGTCTCTTCATGTAGGCAACCAACTTGAAGTCTCATTGGTGGGACTTTGTACTTCAGCCACCCACACCCTAGCGGTTTTCCCTGGATGGTTTCAACTCGGAGCTCCTGGGCATGGTGTTTGCGGGGCAGGTGGAGACGGCTCAAGAGGTCTTGTGATATGAAATGGTCAAACAGGTAAATTTACTGACAGATGCAATGAGCAGATCGTTAAAGGCAGATGACAGGTGAGTAATGAGCAATGTAAACAGTTGGCAACCCTCTAAATTTCTTAAGGATTGTTTTATGGTAGGGTGAAAACAGTTTATTTTGGTGAGTGCAGACATTTCTCCTGATGAGTCTGTGAGCACGGCTCTAGAACTGCTGACTGATCGGATCACACACACGGAGCAACGTTACCTGGACTCTTTAGTTATCATTGGGACAGCAGGGACAGTAACATACTGGACCACTGCTACACTGCTTTAAAGGATGCATACCACTCTGTTCCCTAGTAGCTTTAAGACTCTCTGATCACTGTTTGGTTCATGTTCTACCAGCCTACACTATATGTGTGTTCCTACAAGGACTTCTTTAACATATAACAATGATAAACCCTGGTTCACTGCACAGCTCAAACAGCTTTGCCAGGCCAAAGAGAATGCCTACATGAGTGGGGACAAAGCCTTGTACAAACAGGCCAAATGCACAGTGAGTAGGGAGATAAGTGTAGCTAAGAGTAGCTACTTTGAAAAGCTGAAAAACAAAAAAAAAGTTTTCTATCAATAACCCTGTATATGTTTGGAAGGGCCTGAAAGCCATCACCAGGTACAAGACACCATCCCCCCAGCACTGTGGAGAATCAACTGTTAGCCAACAATTTGAATACGTTTTACTGCAGGTTTTAAATGGCTCGTCTCACACCCTACACCCACTCTGACCATCTCACCACACAGCCATCAACACCCTCCACCGTACTGCTTCTCAGCCTGCACTTAAGATTTGTAAGCATGATGTACGTAAAGTCTTTTTGAGCAAACAGGTTTCATTTAGGTTTCTGGGTACCACCATCTCCAAGTACCTAAAGCGGGAGTTCCACATAGACTCTACTGTGCAAAACAAAAACAAAAAAAGCAGCAGAGGCTGTACTTCATTCATCAACTGAAAAAGTTCAACCTGCCACAGGCGTAGATGACACAGTTTTACTCTGCTGTTAGTGAGTTGGTTTTGTACACTTCTATAACTGTCTGGTTTGGGTCAGGCAGCAAAACATATATAAGAAGACTGCAACAGACAGTTAGGATGGCTGAAAGAATAATTAGTGTGCACCTGCCCAACCTTCAGGACTTGTACAACTCCAGAGTGAAGAAACGGGCAGGTAACACCATCACAGACCCCTCTCCCCAGGCCACAACCTGTTTGCACTTCTCCCCTCAGGCACATTTTACAGATCTCTGTGCACTAGAACATCTAGGCACAAAAACAGTTTTCCCTTAACAAGAGAAGGCGGCGCATGGATGGAGATCGGCTGGAAATCCCCTTCTGCTGAGACAACACCGCTCCTACCCCAGTGGTAGAGGCGTCCACTTCCATGACAAAGGGCTTGTTGGGGTCTGGGTGGGCGAGGAGTGGTGCACTGGTGAATGCCTCTTTGAACTGTTGGAATGCTTTTGTGACCATTGGAGATTGAGACACGTGTCCTAGTGTTTGTGGAAAATGTCTCAGGTTATGCTTGCACCCATGGTTTCCTGAGAAGAGGAACAAGACACTGCATTCTCTGTTTGGACACCATGGAGAATTCTTTGGCGTGACTGGTTTGTGAAGTATCCAAATGTGTTTGAATTCTTTGTCTGAAGGAGACATGCACAGAAATACCTGAACCATGACAAGGGGACACATTGTCTCATTCTCTTTACAAGGGATTTTTAGCACAATTAGTAGTAATATCTTATTACTTTTTTTTTTTTTTAGTAAAACACTGAATGACCAGCAATGTCTCAAGCACCACCAGCCCTAAGTTCTTTAAAATGTTAAACATGCATTCATACTTTTTCATTCATACATGGTTACTACGTTTTAATTATAATTACTTTCTTTAGCTACATCATTAAAAAATACTTAACTGACTGATGTCAAAAGTCTACTTGCTTTGCTTTCAGATCATATCACATATGACTGTATCATATGGCCATCTTACATTTCATACAGTTAATTGGTGACACACATGATGCAGGACAATCTCACAACTCACTGTTTGATATAGCTTACAGAATGCCATTACATGTCCGTATCATACAAGGCCTGTTTTTGTCCTGAATAGCACAAACGCAAATGTGATATTGTGTATGACAGTTATTTGTAGATGTTACAGTTGTTAAAATGGGGTCAGTACAGGTTTGTGTATTGGGTGCTGTATTAACAGCCGTATGAACGAATATGTACATGTATTTACATGATATCTAATTATTGCCTTGCTCTTATGACATCGGCAACAGGGAACTCCTCACGATCAGCTGGCCCTCGAGGAATGGAGGCATTGGTTGGAGGGGGCACAGCATCCTTTCTTCGTCCTCACTGATCACAAGAACTCACAATACGTGCGAGACATAAAGAGACTTAATCCCCGCCAGGCATGTTGGGCACTATTTTATCATGCTTCAACTTTAATATCTCCTATCGTCCAGGCCCAAGTTATAAGAAGGCGGATGCCCTCTCTCGTCCCCACTCGCCAGAGGAAGTTAATGAGGAACCAAAGCCTATTATCTCTAAAGAAACTCATCATAAGTCCCATTCAGTGGAACCCCAATCCTGAGACCTCCTCCAATGCCTCCACCGCTACTCCGCTGGGCTGTCCACCTGGACTGCGGTATGTCTCCAGAACACAACGCACTCTTCTTATTCACTTCGCTCACTTCTCTCTGGGCACTGGCCACCCAGGGGCCAACAGCACCCTCTCGCTGCTGAAGGACCACTTCTGGTGGCCCAACATGGCCAGGGATGTGAGAAGGTTAGTCCAGGGTTGTTCTGACTGTGCCATCTCAAAAAGCCCTCGCCACCTACCATCTGGCAAACATGGTCCATGGTCACACCTAGGAGTAGGTTTTATCATGGACTTACCCATCCGTGATGGCAACACGTTTCCTAGTTGTGGTTGACCATTTCTCTAAATGCTGTCACCCCTGGATGGCTACAAAGACCATCTGGCCTGGAAACTGACTGGATCCGGGTGGCTACAGTGACCTTAGAATAAGACATAATAAGAAACTAATGTTAGCGTAGATGGCATTTTTCTTACAATATAGTGAGTACATCGGGTTTTATGGTAAGTGTTTCTGTTCTGGTTGACCAAATTAATGCAGCCTAACAATCCTTTAAAAGAGACCTATTATGCCCCTTCTTAAAATATGTAATATAAGTCTCAGGTCTCCATGTGAAGTTTCAGCTCAAAATACTCCACAGATCATTTATTATATCAATTTGAAAATGCCTATTTTGAGTGGAAGCAGAAAGACGCTGTTTTGTGCATGTCTCTTTAAATGCAAGTAACCTGTTGCTCCCCACGCCCTTTTCCGGAATAGAGCTGTGCTATTATAGGCCATACCTCAGATATTCTGCCAAAAAACCATCTGTTTGGTTTTAATTATTGCGCTGATATTATGTTTTAAACCATATTAGTTTAAACTTCTGATATGGGCCATTCTACAATCGGAAACATCTTGGAAAAAAAAAGTATTTTTACCAAAAATGTATGATAACCATTACACATTTCTAGTAATTGTGCAGTCAGTTCTCATATTGTATTTTCAGAAATTTTTGGAATATTTGTCCTTTCCCCAAATTTGTCACTATCAAAACACAGTAATAATATTGACCTATTAAGATATTGACCTATATTGACCTATTAAGATTTTGCTTACATCTAGATTGTAAATATATATATTTATTAACATTTTTTTTTCCAGAGGTAAATCCATAACAATTAAATTAACAATATTTCAAGTGTAGTTTATGAGATTTGGTGTATTTTAAATCCTTTTTTTTTTTTTTTTTTTTTTTTTTTTTGTAAACGGCAAACAGTTGATCATACTAATTTCAATGTAAAGGATTCACTAGTTTGAATATACATGTAACCAAAAACTATCATAACATCTTAGATGATGATTCAGTATCTTTTACTTTTGACTAAACATCCAATTTTTTGGTAGTGACAGCACATTTTCGGTAGTAACAGTGATGCAACCATTACAAAATTTTAACTCACATACTAAAACACTACTAAAACATAGTGAAATATATATATAAAAAAACTGTACTAAAATTTAGTTTATTTCCCCCAAATATGAGGCATAATGTTTTCCTTTGTGTCACTTTTAGATAGTGACAATTTTAGATACCTTTGAACCTAGCTCAAAGATGCTAATCAGCACATGGTTAGCTAGCACAGTTATGAACATATAAAAACTAAATGTTATGGAATAACTATCTACTCACACTTTGTAGCTATGAGAGAGGGGACACAGGAATATTTCCTGATCATAAATTTATGGGTTTAGTTAAATTCAGTCTTGGCCAGTGGACTAAAACATACAGTTTCAGTAGTGACATGAAAAATGCGGGAGACATTTTTTTTTTTTTTTTTTTAACATATAGTTTCATCATTTACAAAGAAAATATAAAATATATATTTTTGAACTTCTTTTCAAAAGAATCAAAAAGATACTTTTAAAAGCAACAATGGAAAAAATACAAAAAAATATTTCAATAAAATTGCAATGAGTTTAAATTTAGGGGTTTGGGTTAGGGACAGCCACCTCCCAATTGAAAGTACCCAATAGATTATGATTTTATTATATATATATATATATATATTAAGCTTACTAAAATGTTAAATATTATTGTAGGTTTCAATATATAATAGAAAGATCTTAACCCTTTAACTGTCACCGTCCACTCTGTGGGACGCCTAAGTTTACATTTTACAAATAAATCCTAATCTAATCATGACAAACTATATATCCTTGGGAAGGTCTAAGACTCCTAAATAGATATTTTACCACTCTTCTGTGTTACAAATTATGTAGGAAAAGTAATAGATTAATTTATGACAAGAGTGCACCTCAAAAATCTACATCATAACAGGAGTTCTGACCTTAGTGTCTTTTATTACGCAATAGAAATCTTAAGAAATGATATAGCACCTGAAAACTTAAAATCTCAAAATTCATCCTTTGAAAACCATTTGAAAATCAGGCATTGCATTACAATGGAAATTGTACATCAAAATCATATTACAAAAATGTTTTCATTCACGAATGATAAAAATTTAACTCTGGATAGTGCATTTTCATGTCTATGTTCAAGATAGGGAGTGACAGTTAAAGGGTTAATAAACATCTAAGAATTAAATACTTAAATGCTTTTCAAATGTGTTTTTTTGGTTGTGGGACAGCAGTTTGCACCAGTTCTGTAGAATGGCCCACATACGGTTTTCGAGCGCACACATCCAAAGTATGCTAAACTGAGTAAGTATTAAAAATCTTCTTATTAATGTCCTACTGCTTAAACTGTCAAATACACACAGGTTTATGTTAAAAGACACAGGAGTTACAGTTATGTCAGCTGATATTCTAGGTATAATCAAATGTCCTGAGTTTTGAGATTGCAGTGGATGTGAAGGACTATAATGAGATGTGAGGTCGCTCAAGTACTGAGGAAATAAACCATTCAGGGCTTTATAAGTAATTTGCAAGATTTCACAATGTATACGATGTTCAGTTGGGAGCCAGTGCAGAGTTGACAGAACAGGCTAATATGGTCATACTTTCTGGTTCTAGCAAAAACTGCATTTTGGACCATCTGCAGTTTGTTTATTAAGCATGCAGAGGAGCCACCCAAAAAAAACATTACAATAATCTCCTTGAGGTTTTTCAGGGCCAATGCCTGCGATTATAATGTGATTTATTACAGATCAAGTAGACCGATAATTGATCATTTGAACCAATATATATGTCTGGAATATAATTAAAATTAATGTCCAAATTTAGAATAAAACTGCCTTCCCTGGTGTTGGTTGAGTGTAGTACTCCCACACTGCACTTCTTACTCTTGTCTTCCTCTGCATCCATCTACAATAAGGGTAATATAAAGAGAGAGGTAAATGTGGGGCCACCTGCATGATTAAGCCTATGAATACTATACTGCAGCTGAACAGCTTGGGAAAATAGTATTTGGATGAAGTATTTGGCTTCAATAGTTTACATGTTAGAAATGTATGTGTAATAGCATAACCTTTCATAATTCCTCATTAATTCTTTTCTGATGACTAAAACATAACTTAAAATAGTAGAGGTGAATATTCAATTCATAATCGAATGCACATCAATGGATAAACTTAAAAAAACAATGTATATAATAAGTGTAAGTAATTGTATTTATAGCTCCATTGCAGTAGTTGTTAATGTCACGCTGTCGTGGTTTGCGAGGAACAAGGAGCATACGAGAGAGTCCAATGCACACACTTTATTTAATAGTCCACATAGGAGGCAGGAACGGTGGGGAAATCCAAACAAAACTAAACAAAAATGAACAGCAAGGGAAGACAATACAATCACCGACAAACTAGGAGAACACAACGAAACCTTAAATACACAGAACCAACCAATCAAAACAGGACAGGTGTGAATGATTAGACAATGACATAACTAACGAGGACAGGAACAGGAAGACCAAATATGGGCAAACACTGGGAAAAGAACACACAAAGCAGTCCAAAAGGTACACACAGGTCTGACAGTTAAGAAGACTGCAACTATTTTCATGAAACTAGAACTATAACACTAATAGCCTATCAAAGGCACCCTTAGTTCGATAGACTATTGAAATGTCTCAATTTTTTGTCATCCTAATCCTGGCCTATGTGACACTAGAAATTTCAGTTTTAATTTACAGTATAGTGCAAATGAAGGGATACAACAATTTCATTTACCTTTCAATCAAATGAGAGTTAAACTGTTTTTTTTGCGAGCAAAATACTATTCAAATTAAAACATGGACGAAATAGTGTATTGTTTGATTATTCTTTTAAACAAAAAACTTTTAATAATTGTAGTAGTAGTAGTAGTATTGTAACGCGGAGTGAGAGACGTGAGGCGAGCGGATCCATATGCGAGCTTTTATTGAAACTACTAGACAAAGACATGGTCGTACAGGCAGGGTCGAGACGGGAGCAGATAGGAATATCACAGGCAGTAGGAGAGAACAATCCAATAAACGAGAGCAAGAGTCCAAAAGGCAGGCGGCTAGACAGTCCAGACGAGATAACCAGGCGGGAGAACAAAACCAGGAACCAGGAACGAGGAAACTAGGAAACGCTAACAATAACAACAATACAATAATTCAACCAACCGTGAAGTGCACTGAGGAGGACCGGGGTTTTTATAGAACGCCTGATTGGTCACGGGGGCTGACGCAATCAGAGCGGTGGAGGATGGGAGATGCAGTCCGAGATGCAAAGTGACAGTCAGAGTGTGTAGGTGAGGCGAGAGTGACATCTGGTGGTGAGTGGACAACGGGACACCGACCAGATTCGTGACATAGCCCCCCCCCAAGGAGCGGCTTCCAGACGCTCCAACAGAATAACAGTCCAGGGGAGCGGTGGGGCGGGAGCGAGACAGGGCGAGGGCTGGAGGACCAGGTCCCTGCGGAGGGCCTGGTTGAGGCAGGACCGGCAGGGCAGAGACCCACCAGGGTGGAGCTGGAGGCACAGGAGCCCTCCAGGGCGGTGCCGGAGGAGGAGGCGTAGGAGCCCTCCAGGGCGGAGCAGGAGGCGCAGGAGCCCTCCAGGGCGGAGCCAGAGGCAGAGTAGGAACCCTCCGGGGCAGAGCCGGAGGCGGAGCAGGAGACGCTAGAGCCCTCCAGGGCGGAGCCGGAGGCTGAGCAGGAGGCGCCGCAGTAGGCGGAGCGGCCCTCCGGGGCGGAGCAGGAGGCGGAGCAGGAATCCGCGTCACGGTCTGGGACCTTGGGAGAGCAGGGACAGAGGAGGCAGACAGAATAGGGGAAGAAGGTGCAGCAGCCCTCCGGGGCGGAACAGGAGGCGGAGCAGGGGGTACCGCAGCCCTCCGGGGCGGAACAGGAGGTGCAGCCGCCCCCCGGGGCGGAACAGGAGGCGGAGCAGGAGGTACCGCAGCCCTCCGGGGCGGAACAGGAGGCGCAGCCGCCCCCCGGGGCGGAACAGGAGGCCGCGTCATGGACTGGGACCTGGGGAGAACAGTGACAGAGGAGGCAGACAGAATGAGAGGAGAAGCAGAGAGTTTGAGGCAGGACGCCGCCTCCCTAGGAGGATCTACAGCCGAAGCTGACACCTCAGGAGGCATTGGCGCGGCTTCCCCAACTGGTGAGGCCTCTGGGTCTGTCTCGTGGTCAGACGAGGCATCGGGAACAGACTTGAAACCAGTCGGGACCTCTGGAGCAGGCCCGAGACCAGATGGGAACTGGGACGGAGCAGACTTGAGATCAGACGGGAGCTCTGGAGCAGGCTTGAGATCAGACGTGGCCTCAGGGAGTGATTTGGGAACCGATGTGACCTCAGGAGCTGAGTGTGCAGCCCACACACACCAAAAGGCAACTGCCATCATGGGAAGAGCAGCGGTGGGTGGCAGGACCTCTTTAATGGTGGTTTTAGAAGGTGTTAATGCCACTGGGATGTTTGCAGCACTCACTGACACTAGTGGTGGGTCCAGCAAGCTGGCCGTCATGACAGGCCGTGACCCTGAGATGTCAGATGAGACATGGCGTGGCTCTGGGCAGTCGGGCGGGACGTGACTTGACTCTGGGCCGTCAGGCGGGACGTGACTTGACTCTGGGCCGTCAGGCGGGACGTGACTTGACTCTGGGCCGTCAGGCGGGAAGTGACTGGACTCTGGGCCGTCAGGCGGGACGTGACTGGACTCTGGGGCAGCAGCAATAACTTTGTTGGGCTCATGAAGATCAGCTGTGGTTTGACCTGGTTCGTGGAAATTGGCTGTGACTTGACCTGATTTGTGAAGATCAATAGTGAACTGACTTGACTCTTGGAGATCAGCAATGACTTGACTTGGTTTGTGAAGATTAGTAGTGACTTTACTTGACTCAGGAACGACAGCCTTGACGTTGCTTGACGCAGGGACGACAGCCTTGGCGTTGCTTGACGCAGGGACGGCAGCCTTGGCGTTGCTTGACTTGGAAGCTTGACTGGACTTGGAGGTTACAGCTGTAGGCTGACCTGACTCCGGAGCAGCGGCTGAAGCTTGACTTGGCTCTGGAATTACAGCAGCAGCTTGACTTGGCTCATGAGGAATTGCTATTACCGGGCCTGGCTCATGGAGATCCGCTGTACCGGGACTTGACTCGTGAACGACATGGCTTGGCTCAGGAACAACATGGCTTGACTCAGGAAGAACAGCTGTAACGTGACTTGACTCAGGAACAACAGCTGTAACGTGGCTTGACTCGTGAAGAACAACTGTGACTTGGCTTGACTCGTGGGGAACAGCTGTCACTTGGCTTGACTCGTGGGGAACAGCTGTGACTTGGCCTGACTCGTGGGGAACAGCTGCGTCTCGACTTGACTCTGGGGTAGCCGCCGCGGCATGAAGGAGCGCCATTTTAGCTGCCCATACCGTCACTAAAGGTGTGTCCAGCACGTGGGCCATCATGACCACAGGTGGCGTCCGGGTGCTGACCACAGGTTCAGGAATGGCGGCCATCTTGTGGAGTGGCTTAGAGACGGCGGCCATCTTGTGCGGTGGCTCTGGTGTGGCAGCCATCTTGTGCGGTGGCTCTGGTGTGGCAGCCATCTTGTCAGTGCTTGGCTCAGGAAAGATGGCGGTACCTTGACTTGCAATAGCTCTGACTTGACTTGACACAGGAAACACAGCTTTAACCGGACTTGAAACAGGAACAAGGACCGTAGCTTGATTTGACTCAGGAGACACAGCTGCAACTTGACTGGACTCGGAAACTTGACTTGACTCAGGAAACACAGTTGCAACTTGACTTGACTCAGGAAATGGAACTGTACCTTTGAATGGCTCCTGTATGGCAGCTGTGACGTGACGGAGCTCTGTTCTCACCGCCATCTTGTGAACGGGCTCAGCTGTCGCCGCCATCTTGTGAGCGCGCGCCGGCGCCGCCGCCATCTGGTGAACGGGCACCGCAGTCGCCGCCATTTTGTGCACGGACTCTGTTGTCGCCGCCAGAGCATGAATGTGCTCCGGCGCGGCCGCCATTTTGTGAACGGGCACCGCTGTCGCCGCCATTGCTCGAGCGCGCTCCGCCACAGCCGCCATTTCCCGCGCGATCCAGGCGGTCAGCGGTTCCGTGACGTCGCGCTCCCCATCCGCGACACCCACGGTAAACGGAGAGCCCACACACAATAGTGCAAAGTCCATAAAGGCGGCCAAAGATGAACGCGGACCCTCGCGTCTCATCTTCGCCTTTAAAGGCTCATTAATGCCGTCACAAAAAATCTCTATAATCGTACAGTCCGGGAGGGTGGAATGATTGGCAATGGCCAGAAACTCACGGATGTATTGTTCGAGTGTACGGGGTCCTTGTTTGATCCTGAATAAAATCCTGTCTGTGTCCATATCGGTTGAATGTCCGGGGGTGAAGCTGCTGGATCCTGTTGTGACGGTTGGTTCTGTAATGCGGAGTGAGAGACGTGAGGCGAGCGGATCCATATGCGAGCTTTTATTGAAACTACTAGACAAAGACATGGTCGTACAGGCAGGGTCGAGACGGGAGCAGACAGGAATATCACAGGCAGTAGGAGAGAACAATCCAATAAACGAGAGCAAGAGTCCAAAAGGCAGGCGGCTAGACAGTCCAGACGAGATAACCAGGCGGGAGAACAAAACCAGGAACCAGGAACGAGGAAACTAGGAAACGCTAACAATAACAACAATACAATAATTCAACCAACCGTGAAGTGCACTGAGGAGGACCGGGGTTTTTATAGAACGCCTGATTGGTCACGGGGGCTGACGCAATCAGAGCGGTGGAGGATGGGAGATGCAGTCCGAGATGCAAAGTGACAGTCAGAGTGTGTAGGTGAGGCGAGAGTGACATCTGG
Organism: Cirrhinus mrigala; assembly: GCA_036247105.1. Taxonomy (NCBI): domain Eukaryota; kingdom Metazoa; phylum Chordata; class Actinopteri; order Cypriniformes; family Cyprinidae; genus Cirrhinus; species Cirrhinus mrigala. Next base: position 1,828,843 of record CM070014.1, read on the forward strand.
TGGTGAGTGGACAACGGGACACCGACCAGATTCGTGACAAGTATTACATATATTTTACTGCACCACAGTAATAATATATTTCTGACAATTTCTTTAGGCTAAATGGAACTTATATTTTGATTTTGAAGTTTCTGTAGCCTATTATATGATATGACGATAGTTTTACTCAAATTAAACGGTCAAATGCTCATGAAGTGACTCTCAGAGCAGTTTTGGAGAAGTTGTTCATGTGTTTATGTCCTCATTTAGTGAGATGACAGACGCTAAAATCACCACGAGCGTCACGGGCTTCTGTATGTGTAGTAAACAAAACCATGCCATTGCATACAGAGAGACAAGCAGAACATGCAGGACTCATATTTAAACAGTGTTTTTGTGGCTTAATATTTACAGATACTAGTCCATATCATGACTCAATTTAAGTGTACTGACCTACTTTTGATTAATTCATCCAAACTCTCCCCCCTGGATTACGCTCGCCGTTCATCGACCCTCGCCTGCTTCACGGACTATCCTCACATCTTGTCTACGTTGTACCTGTCTACCATTGTTCGACCCTGCCTGTGTTTATGACTATGTCTATATCTCAGTCACGTTACAATAAAAGCTTGCATATGGATCCGCTAGCTTCACGTAAGCTTTGTTTTGTGTGGGCTCGTCTTTCACTGTGGGTGTCGCGGAGGAGGAACGCGACATCACGGTTGGGACAGCTGCGAAGTTTAGTCAAGTTACAGATGTTGCTCCTGAGTCAAGTCAAGTTAAAGCTGCTGTTCCTGAGTAATGCAAAGTCACAGCTGTTCTACATGAGGCAGGTCAAGTCACAGCAGCTATGATGCCCACCGCAGTTTCCCTGGAGGCGGCGGCTGAGGGTGCGAAACCTCATAAAATGGGGACATCTGCTATAATTCCCTGCACGGTGGTAGCACCCAGTAACGCACATCTAGCCTGCGTACTCATGCCTGGTCCTAAACCGGCCACGGAGGCCGTTTATGAACTCTCTGTCCATCCTGTTCCAGCCATGTTTTAACTCTCTGCTCCTCCTGTCACGGCTATGAAGGCCACCAACGAACTCTCTGCCCGTCCTGCCATGGCCACGAAGGCCGTCAGCGAACTCTCTGCTCATCCTGGAGGGCTCCGGCTCCATCCGCTCTGCCCTGGGGGGCTTCTGCTCCGTCTGCTCTGCCCTGGTGGACATCAGCCCCACTGCTCCCCTGGATTGTTTGTTGTTTGGAGTGTCTGGAAGCCGCTCCTTGGTGGGGGGCTCTGTTATGAATCCTGTCCGGTCTGCCCGCCACCAGAGGTCGCCTGTACAATTCACTGACATTTCACACTACACAGACTGTTGCATCACACCCCGGACTACGTTTCCCATCACCCTTTGCACTGATTGCTCGAACACCTGTATCCAATCAGGTGCTCTATTAAAGCCTCGGACTTCCCCTTGCATGTTACAGAGTATTGTGGTGTATTGGATTGTTGTTTCGCGTAGAGTTCCCTAGTCCCCTAGTTCCGCTTTCTCACCTGGTCATCTTGTTTTGTCTGTCTCGCCGCCTGCCTTGTGGACCTCTTGCTTGTTTATCGGAATATCCCTTTGCCTTGCCCCCTGGATTACGTTTGCCATTCATGGACCCTCGCCTACTTCACGGACTATCCTCACGTCCTGTCTACGCTGTACCTGTCTGCCATTGTTCGACCCTGCCTGTGTTTATGACTATGACTATGTCTCAGTCATGTTACAATAAAAGCTTGCATATGGATCCGCTCGCTTCACGTCTCCCTCACTTCGTTACAGCACCATATCAGTCCATTATATGGAGAAAAATCCTGAAATGTTTTCCTCAAAAAAACAATTTCTTTATAACTGAAGAAAGAACGACATGAACAACTTGGATGACAAGGAGGTGAGTACATTATATGTGAATCTTTGTTTTGGAAGTAGACTTCTCTTTTAAACAAATATGAAAAATATGCAGTCTTTATGTTGTTTGTACATTAATTTGAAGATTGACTGTGAAATTATTGCAATATAAAAGTATAACTGAAAACTTTAATGTCAAATGGAATTAATTGTTTTTAATTGTTTTCAATTGTTTTTTAATTAGTTTCAAAAACAAGTACACCCTCCTGAAAGTTACTACATAAAACAAACAAACAAAAAAAAGTGTTTAAAAAGGTTTAGAGCTATTTTTAATCAGCAGACAAGTATTTTGAACCAAAACTTTTAAAGACAACTAATTTGTCTTACAACACCTAATACAACACAGCCTGCAGAAGTGACATGCATGGTTTGGTTGTTGTCACCACCTGAATTACCTACTGTAGCCAAAGCACAATAAACTCATTTAACCACTGGCAAAGCCCATATTTACAAAATAAAGACACACTCTGGTCTCAAGTGACCAAGTCAATCATTTCGGATCCAAAAGCATCCACAATGTTGTGGTGTTGCTAGAGGAGGAGTACAGTGAGAAGTACCTGCTTCCCACAGTGACGTTCAGTGGTAGTAAAGCTCTTCTATATGGATGTATGAGTACTGAAGGTGTGAGGGAGTTGTGTTTTATCAGTGCTGTCATGAATTCACACACCACTGTGTGATGGAATACAAAAAAACTTGAAACAGAAAATGCTACCCTCCCCTCATTCCCTGCATTATTGGGCATTTTTTCAGCATGACAATGAGGATATTCATTCTCCCAAGGTGAAAATCCTTCAGTGAACATGTATTTCACTCAGTCTTAACACTCTTGAGCGGCTGTGGGGGATTCTGTAGAGACGAGCTGAGCAAAACTCCCCATTAAAGAGCAGGGCATGTAGGGAGGTCGTCCTCCAGGAGTTAAACAGGACGGATGTGAAAATTTGTCATGAACTTGTACTCTCAGTGCCTCTCTCAGGACATACTAAGTACTAGATATTTAAATATAGATATATTATACATTTACTGAATTAAACCTAGGTTGTACTCATTTCTGCAATCCTTCATTTAAATAAAATTGGCTAATTTACTTATCTTACAGAAAATATTGGCATATATTTTGTTGTTTTTATTAACTGTATGTTTAATACAATTTCAGTTTTGCCATCTTTCCATGAATTATATTAGTGATCATTAAGAAAATACATCTTTTATATTTATTTAGAAGAGGTGTACTAATTTATGCTGTGTGCTGTATACATATATATTTATTGTTTAGCACATTAAACATCTATTCGAGAACAGAGTATTACTAATAAACATGGTCTAAACATGCACTCTGTCGCGAATCCTGTCTATGATCTTCAGTGTGCTCGCCACCAGAGGTCGCCTTGCCATTCTATTGACACTCACACTATACAGACTGTTGCATTACACCCTGGACTACATTTACCATGCTCCACTTCACTGTTTATGCACACAGCTGTGAGTATTTTCTAGCGTTTATCACTCTCCAAGTGATAGCTACATTACGGAGCCACTCCGAGTATTCCAAATTTCCTAAGTCTAGTTAAGTCTTGTTTCTTGGCTAGTTATCCGAGTCATGATCGGATGATAAGAGCAGATCATTTGTAAAGCTGATAAGAGCAGTCTCAGTACTATTAACTATGGTCTAAATCCTGATTGGAATTCCTCACAGATACTATTTCTCTCTAAGAAGAAACATATTTGAAAGAATACTGCTTTTTCTAGTATTTTCGACAAAAAATGAAGAATTGAGATTGGTCTGTACTTTTCTTTATGATCAAGTTGTATTTTTTTTTTTTTTAATGAGAGGCTTAAAAACAGCCAGTTTGAAGGTTTTTGGGACATATCCTAATCATAAAGTCACTACTGCTATGCTTTTGGGAAATGTCTGCGCCTATTGATGCTTTATTTTTCATTAATTTAGCCACTGTATCAAATAAATGCCTGGGGTTGTATTCATTTTTCTTCTGAAGGAGACGAAAAGTAAGCAGATCTAGCAGTTTTTAGAGCTTAGTAGAAGTACTTTCCCTCCATGCAATATGAAATACCTCTAGTTTTGTTTTCTTTCAGTTGCACACTATTTTCGGGGCTGCTCCCTTAGAATGCGTGTGTGCTCGCTATACTACTGTTACAAGTGTTCGTGCTGTAAAGAGCACAAGACAATGGAGATTTACAAATAACAGTCTTTTAATAAACCCACAGGAGGAACACGGGGAAACTCATGGAAGCCACGACACAACAAACATCCAACATTAGCGATACAGGACAAAGGAACTCAGGGGCTTAATGAATGGAGACAAGATAATTAATAAACACAGGTGGAAATAAATGAACTAATTAGCAGAGGTGGGACCAAGTCATTGTTTTGCAAGTCACAAGTAAGTCTCGAGTTTTTGCATTCAAGTCTCGAGTCAAGTCCCAAGTCAAGACGGGCAAGTCCAAATCAAGTAGCAAGTCCTCTGCTTTAAGTGTCAAGTCGTAAACAAGTCATTAGTGCTCTTTGCCCAAATTAGTGTCTCTGCATTAATTACTACAGTAAATTTAAAATCAATAATAGTCTATAGTAAGTATAATTATAAAAATATAATAATTAGTGGTGTTTCATTGATGAATGAATCATTGTTTGTGAAGAAATATAGACCTAAGTGAATAAATAATTTATTTTAAGTCCCCTGTTTCATTTGTTAATGATTCTGTGATTTTAATGAATCAACTGAGTCAATAATTTTGTAACGGTATTTAGCCTTGCATTATAGGGTTCGGGCGCCAGGGGTAAAAAACCACCATAATAATTCATTACACAGCGTAACAATGGACTATAAGACGTATTACTAAATTGAGTCAAGAACAACCAGACAATAGCTTGTAGCTCGTATCTATTTAACTCCAACTCAATTCATTGTAACAATCCAATAGGTGAACAAGCAAACAACTAACAAAAAAAAAAAAACAAAAAAAAAAAACAGTACTTCCAGGCCCAGGAACATTACCTTTTAATACCCTACACAAAACAACAACGGGTGAAATATTGCAGAATATATCAACATAGAGACCAGTCCACAAAGCTCCAAAGGGAAATAAGATTTTAGTCCATTTAGTCCATCCACATTATGAAAGGTCTCTACACAAGCACATTTTAGTTGACTTCATCACATGCACTATAGTAGTCTTCAGCATATGCACACTATAATAGGCCTCAACACATGCACCATATAGTATACTTCAACATATGCACATTATAGCACATTATAATAAATATATGCACATTATAATAAAGCTTCAGCATACACGCATAGACTTCAATACATGCACATTATAGTAGACTTCAACATATGCACATTATAGCAAGCTCCTATCACCCGTTGGACTACTGGGCCCGGAAGAATAAACACACAACAGTGAACCTCAATATTTACAACGAAACAAAAAACAAAATCTTCAACTTTTTGCGCTCCGAAAAAATAAACAATTGAACAGTTGCCTGCCTTTAACATGCTACATTGGCGTATTAACTATGCACTTTCACAAGTTCAGCGAAAAGATCGCTCACATTCTGCTCTCTATGGAACAATTCTCTCTATAAAACACACTTTATTAAACAAAGTTTAATACTTAAGCGGGTTTCACAGCAACCAAGCAAGTGAATCATGCTTCCATCAGACTCACGGCAGCGCAACGCACCGCACGCTCCGACAATGGGGAGAGAAAGCGAGAGATAGAGAGAGAGAGAGAGAGAGAGAGAGAGAGAGAGATAGCGAGCATTCTCACCCAACTTCCTTAAATAACTTCCTGTTATCCCACAAATACACACAACAGCGCTAAACAGTAAAAAAGGAAACAAAAACATTGACAACTGTCACAATTTAATAACTTGCTAATATGTAGTACAGACGCTCATTTATCGCCACCTACTGACGTAATATTAGGTCTACAGAAAAAGACATGGCTTTATTGACATGATTGACGGGTATCATTCATAATATTTACAAAATATTTATTGTTCTTTAAGTCCTAAACTGATACGTTGATACAGAACGTCAATTACTGAGCAAAGAGATACATGAAATGAAGCGGAAAAGTAAATATATAAGAATAGTTATAATGGTGTAGTGGAGGGTATACACAAGTACAGTATACGGCGTATACACTTCTTTAACAGTCGGCTTTGTGTAGACCTATACCCACTTAAACCCCCTCTGATGCGCATCATTCAGTAGTGTCCTGCATTAGTCAAAATCATGACAGTCCACCACATCCAGTCATGTGTGAATAAATGTGTCACACCCCTGTGGACTGTTTATGTTGGTTTCTCCCTTCTGTGCCCATATATGGTCTTTCCTGTTCTGTTCCTTGTTAAGTCCTTATTGGTTAATGACCCACACCTGTCCTTGTATCGTTAGCACCCCTTTATAAAGTTGTATTGAGTTCTGAGTTATTTGTCGGATCTTAAAGTTATGTTGGTGTGTGTTTCCCTGCTGTTTCTGTCTGGAGTTACCTTTTGTGGATGTTATTAAAGACTTATTGTTATATTTCATCTTTGTACGTCTCATTCTACACACAACCGTGACAAAATGCAAATATTCACTAAAAACACCCAGTAAAGACAGTTATGATGCGGCCAAGACCGTGGCACCAGCTTGCTTTGAAATATGTTTGATGATTGCGCCTGATGCGCCCGTGCCCGCTCGGTCTCCCGCACCCCAGATGCTGCCTGTTCATACGCGAGAGCATGCCGCGTATATATTCTTATTGATTACTGATTTAAATCAGTGCATTATAACGAAAACAATACCTTAGAAATAAAAAGAAGCAAGTTTTTAGGATCAGAAATTTCTGAAAGCAGTGAACCCCTGTAAACTTTTCAGTCCAAGGATCCAGTAACTGAATATGCTCAAATAGTAAGTTTAAACCGTCACACCTCTGTGGACTGTTTTCGTTGGTTTTTCCCTCTGTGCCCTTATTTGGTCTTTCCTGTTCCGTTTCTTGTTATGTCTTTATTGGTTAATTACTCTCACCTGTCCATGTCTAATTAGCACTCCTATTTAAGTTTGATTCAGTTCTTTGTTTTTTTGTCCGTTCTTAATGTCGCTTTGTTACCCAATGTTATTTTCCGTCGTGTGGTTTCCCTGCTGTTCCTGTTTGTTCCTGTTCCCGTTTTGGATTATTTAATTAAATGCACGTATTGTATGATTTCCTCGTCCCGGCTCCTCTTTCCCGCACACGACCCCTGACATAAACGGCTCTATAAAATATTTTATATTTTATGTTCTTATATAGGCTATTCCTTCAACAAACATTCATAATAACAAATTATTTAAATTTCATGCTGTCACGGAGATGATCGAGAGCAATATCAGTTAGAATCTTTTTTAGTCTTTGTTATTCTTCATTCAAAATAAAATTTTAATATTGTAATAATTTGAGGGGATGAGTTAATATCTCGAGTTTACAAATTAAATGTCTCTTGGCCACAAGTAGCCAGACCGAACATGTCTGGCACCACACCGTTCAGGGTTTAAGAAATGAAGCATCCAAAATTATTCACGGTAAAACTGTAGCTATTCAGATAAACAGATATATGTGAGTAAATGTATTTTGTGTTTTAAACAAGTTCATAATGATCACAGTTGATGGCTTGGTTTAGGAGCTATATGTGCACTACCATGTAGTAACCTGTTGGATATACAACACGTGAATTCATCCATTTCTTATGAAAGACATGAAAGTGAGTGGCTGGTAAACAGGAAGAATAGAGTGAACTTTATATGTAGGCTACATACAAGCTTTCACAAGGGAAAAAAAATATGTGAAAGGTTTAGCCTATTATTAGGCTACTGCTGTTTCAATATATATCAGTATTTATTCTGTATCTTCGTCTTCTTATTATTATATGTGGTTTATAGTGATTATGTGCATTTTAAATGTCTAAATGATTAAATATCTTAAACATTATGTGGGATGAAAACACTAAGAAGCGCTCGCTTAGTGTCTTTGGCTCACTGCCAAAAGCTGCGCTAATCATACCAGTGTGATCATATGCTTCAGTAACCAGCCTACTGATCAGAACCGTTTGGTTTTTTTTTTCTGATTATTATTAAATATAAGGTAAGCCATAAAGACATGCTGAGTCACAGGGATCAAGTCGTCTCGAGTCATTGTTGTCAAAGTCTAAGTCGAGTTGCAAGTCTTCCCTTATTATGTCAAGTCAAGTCACAAGTCCTCAAATTTGTGACTTGAGTCCGAGTCGAGTCTCGAGTCATGTGACTCAAGTCCACATCTCTGCTAATTAGAACACAAGAAAACTAGGTCACAGGCAGGTAGAACAGAAAACACAATGAAAACAGACTAGACATGTTACAACCACAGTGTTGGGCAGTTTTCCTTAATGTTCTTTAAGCATGAATGAGTGTTACCGGGAATGAGAGGCGAGAGGCGAGCGGATCCATACGCAAGCTTTTATTAAAGGAGCGAGACAGAGACATGGTCGTACAGGCAGGGTCAAACAGGAGCAACAGGTGAAACACAGACAAGACGTAGAGAATAATCCATTAAACAAGCGAAAATCCAAAAGGCAGGCGGCTAGACAGTCGAAAACGAGAAAACCAGGCGGGAGAACAAAAACTAGGAACTAGGAACAAGAAACGCTAAACAATGGGAAAACACTAATAATACAACAATCCGTAAAGTGCACTGGGAAGGACCGGGGCTTTTATAGACCGCCTGATTGGTCACGGGGGCTGACGCCATCAGTGCGGTGGAGGATGGGAGATGCAGTCCGGAGTGTGGTGCAACAGTCAGAGTGTGTAGGTGAGGTGAGAGTGACATCTGGTGGTGAGCGGACAACGGGACACCGACCAGATTCGTGACATAGCCCGCCCCAAGGAGCAGATTCCAGACGCTCCAACAGAATAACAGTCCAGGGGAGCAGTGGGGCGGGAGCGAGACAGGGCGAGGGCTGGAGGGCCAGATCCCTGCAGAGGACCCGGTGATTGAGGCAGGACCGGCAGAGCAGGAACCCTCCAGGGCAGAGCCGGAGGCGGAGCAGGCGACGCAAGAGCCCTCCAGGGCGGAGCCGGAGGCGGGACAGGTGACGCAAGAGCCCTCCAGGGCGGAGCCGGAGGCAGAGCGTGAGGCGCGGGCGCCCTCCAGGGTGGAGCAGGAGGCGCAGGAGCCCTCCGAGGCGGAACAGGAGGTGGAGCGGCCCTCCAGGGCGGAACAGGAGGCGGAGCAGCCCTCCGGGGCGAAACAGGAATCTGCGTCACGGTCTGGGACCTGGGGAAAGCAGGGACAGAGGAGGCAGACAGAATAGGGGGAGAAGGCACAGCAGCCCTCCAGGGCGGAACAGGAGGCGGAGCAGGAGGTGCCGCAGCCCTCCGGGGCGGAACAGGAGGCGCAGCAGCCCTCCGGGGCGGAACAGGAGGCGCCGCAGCCCTCCGGGGCGGAACTGGAACCTGCGTCATGGTCTGGGACCTGGGGAGAACAGGGACAGAGGAGACAGACAGAAGAAAGGGAGAAGCAGAGAGTTTTGAGGTTAACGCCCCCTCCATAAGAGGTTCTACAGCTGACGCTGACACCTCTGGAGGCATTGGCGCAGCTTCTCCGACGGGGAAGGCCTCTGGGGCGGACTTGAGACCAGACGCGACCTCTGGAGCAGACTTGAGACCAGACGGGACGTCTCGGACAGACTTGAGATCAGACGGGAGTTCTGGAGCAGGCTTGAGTTCAGACGGGAGCTCTGGAGCAGGCTTGAGATCAGACGGGAGCTCTGGAGCAGGCTTGAGATCAGACGGGAGCTCCGGGGCGGACTTGTGAACAGACGTGACCTCAGGAGTGTAGTGTGCGGCCCACATACTGAGAATGGTGTTCGCCATCATACTGGCAGACATAATGTGACTTGACTCTGGGCGGTCAGACGAGACGTGACTTGGCTCAGGAACAACAGCAATACCTTGACTTGGCTCAATAAGTGCTGCTGTGACTTGACCTGACACGTGAAGTCCAGCGATGATTTGACTTGGCCTATGAGGATCAACGGTGACTTGACCTAGTTCGTGGTGACTGGCTGAGGCCTGACTTGACTCGGGAGGATCCGTTCTGACCTTGCTTGACACGAGAACCTCAGTCTTGACCGTACTTAGCTCAGGAACAGCAGTTTTGACATTACTTGAATCAGGAGCGGCCGCAGCTCTAAATCGGTTTGACTCAGGAACCGTAGCTTGAACTTTGCTCGACTCAGGAACCACGACTGTGACTTTGCTTGACTCAGGAACAACCGCCTTGACGTTGCTTGACGCAGGTACGACAGTCTTGACGTTGCTTGGCGCAGGAACGACAGCCCTGACGTTGCTGGACCTGGAAGCTTGACTGCACTTGGAAGCTTGACTGGACTTGGAGGCTACAGCTGTAGCCTGACTTGACTCTGGAGCAGCAGCTGAAGCTTGACTTGGCTCTGGAATAACAGCAGCAGCTTGACTTGGCTCTTGAGGATCTGCTGTAACCTGGCTTGACTCATGAACAACATGGCTTGACTCAGGAACAACATGGCTTGACTCAGGAGCAACAGCTGTAGCGTGACTTGACTCAGGAACAACAACTGTAACGTGACTTGACTCGTGGGGAGCTGCAGTGACTTGGCTTGGCTCATGGGGCACAGCTATGTCCGGGCGTGACTCATGGAGAACGATAGCTGTGTCTTGGCTTGGCTCATGGAGAACAACAGCTGTATCTTGACTTGGTTTATGGGGAACAGCTGTGTCTTGGCCGGACTCATGGAGCACAGCAGCTTTGGCTTGACCTGACTCTGAAGATGCACCCGCAGCTTGACCTGGCTCTGCGGCTTGACTTGACCCTGGAACAACAGCTGCAACTTGACTCGAATCAGGGGTAGCTGCCGTGACGTGAGGGAGAGCCACTTTAGCTGCCCATACCGCCATTAGGGGTGAGTCCAGCACGTGGGCCATCATGAGGCGTGGCTTGGAGACGTGGCGTTAGCGGGCGCTGGCTTGACTGACGTGACGTTAGCGGACGCTGGCTTGACTGACAAAGGAAACATAGCTCCAGCTTGACTTGACACAGGAAACACAGCTGCAATCTGACTTGACTTGGAAACTTGACTTGACTCGGGAAACACAGCTGCAACTTGACTGGACTCGGAAACTTGATTTGACTCAGAAAATGCAGCTGTAACCTTATATGGCTCTAGTATGGCAGCTGTGACGTGACGGAGCTCTGCTTCCGCTGCCAACTTTTGAACGGACTCCGCCGTCGCCGCCATCTTGTGAGCGCACGCCAGCGCCGCCGCCATCTTGCAAACGGGCACCGCAGTCGCCGCCATTTTGTGCACGGGCTCTGTTGTCGCTGCTGTATCATGAACGCGCTCCGACGCGGCCGCCATCTTGTGAACGGGAGCAGCTGTCGCCGCGATTAAATGAGCGCTCTCCGCAGCCGTCGCCATAGCTTGAGTGCGCTCCTGCACGGCCGCCATTTCACGAGCGATCCAGGCGGCAAACGTGTTTGAGGGATCGTGCTCCGGCATGACCGCCAATCTGCGGGTGGGACGCGCGGTCGCCATTACCGCGTTGTCGCGTTCCCTCTCTGCGACCCCCACGGTGCACGGCGGACCCTCGCGTCTCAACAGCGTACGGAGGGGCTGGTTTACGCCGTCACAATAAATCTCAATTTTAACACAGTCCGGGAGAGTGGAATAGTTGGAAATGGAAATAAACTCACGGGTATACTGTTCAAGTGTGTGTGATCTCTGCCTGATTCTGCATAGAATTCTGTCTGTGTCCATGTCAAACGAATGTCCGGGAGTGAAGCTGCTGGATCCTTGTGTGACGGATTGTTCTGTTACCGGGAATGAGAGGCGAGAGGCGAGCGGATCCATACGCGAGCTTTTATTAAAGGAGCGAGACAGAGACATGGTCGTACAGGCAGGGTCAAACAGGAGCAACAGGTGAAACGCAGACAAGACGTAGAGAATAATCCTTTAAACAAGCGAAAATCCAAAAGGCAGGCGGCTAGACAGTCGAAAACGAGAAAACCAAGCGGGAGAACAAAAACTAGGAACTAGGAACAAGAAACGCTAAACAATGGGAAAACACTAACAATACAACAATCCGTGAAGTGCACTGGGAAGGACCGGGGCTTTTATAGAACGCCTGATTGGTCACGGGGGCTGACGCCATCAGTGCGGTGGAGGATGGGAGATGCAGTCCGGAGTGTGGTGCAACAGTCAGAGTGTGTAGGTGAGGTGAGAGTGACATCTGGTGGTGAGCGGACAACGGGACACCGACCAGATTCGTGACAATGAGCAACCATATTTAATGTGCTAGAAAAGAGAGAGGAATTGAAACAAGTCTTGAAGATTATTTACAAAGTTTACTGTGATATAAGTGATGGTTCTACCACATTTGTAACAAGGAGCTAATTTGAAGCTGTAGCTAAATGGAGTATACATTAAATTAGATAATGATCAGAGATATTTATGATCATCGCTTTGCTGCAGAATTTCAATGCCATTAACATCAATTCCATGTGACAGCATTAAATCTTAAGTATAACTGTGAGTAGGTCCTGGCCTGTGTTGACTTGACCTAAACAGACTCGACATAAACAAACTTGACATGAACATAAAACTTTTCTGACGCCTTACAGATGCAATGAAAGGTTGCCTGTAATATTACAAAATGTACTCGATTTCTCACATTCTAGTCAGGAATTATAGTTTTGGAAAAGTTCAACTAGTACATGCATTCAAGTTTATGTCACAACAACACATTTTCTAATGCCAATAAGAAATAGTACTTACACATAAGAGATCCTCCACTGGCTGCAGCCGTGCTCACGTTCTGTTTGTGAGATAAAACAAGTTTAGCCTGTTCCTCTCAGCGAGTCGTCTTCTGGGGTAAATACGAGGCTTATTCCTCTCAGCACCTTCTTCCAAAATCGAAAGTATCTGAAATGAACACGTTGCTGCTTTGTTTAGGATTTGATGTGGCCGTTCACGTCACACGTCTTTCACGCGGATGTTTGTAATATCAATGGCGCCAACAGTGTGTGGGCGTGATCTAATTAGAGGTAATGAGCTCTGAGAGGAAAAACAGGACACTGCGTTGGTTTCATACGGATTACTTTAAAACAGAAAATGTATTTATTTAAAAGTAGACATTTCAGCAGACATTCTCTCATGTCTGTGTGTCATGTATTCGCTGAGCTTCAGTTCATTTTAGTGACGCATTTCAACTGGATATTCACAGAGACTGAGAAGTTTTTATTTTAAGAAACCACAAAAGTTTGTTGATATGGTGAGTGTACACAAATAAAAGTAGTAGGGCTGTCAAACGATTAATCGTGATTAATCGCATACAAAATAAAAGTTTGAGTTTTCCTAATATCTGTGCATGTACTGTGTGTTATTATTATGTATATATAAATACAAACACATCCAATTATATATTTACGAAATATTTACAAGTATACGTATTTAGTATAATTTTTATATAATTTATATTATATATAAATAAAAATATTTTGTACATAAATATCATATTTCTCTTAAATGTATACATTAATTTGTGTGTATTTATATATACATAATAATTACACACACTATACACACATTTATTAGGCAAACTCAAACTTCTATTTTGTATGCGATTAATCGCGATTAATCATTTGACAGCCCTAAAAAGTAGACCCTTTACAGATTCAGGTGATATATTACTTTTATGTGTCCAATCAAAATTGAGGGAGCAATTTAAGTTCATTTTTGCAGTCATCTGGAAAATATGCAAGTGCTCCTGCCGGCGCCTTAGTCGACCCCAGGATGTTAAACTAACATTTCTCTGCCTTGAGGTATATATGGAACTCTCTCAACTTTTGGAGGACCTCTGAAATGTGGTGGCAATGTTCAGCCACGTTCCGGGAGTACACTAGGATATCGTTGTAATGGATTTCGCAATGAAATCCTAGAAGACTGCCGGGGTAGACTGAAAGGCCATACGGCATGGCGCAATACTATGTGGCCAGTGGGGGTCATAAAAGCAGTTTTCCATTCATCCCCTTTGAAAATTCTACCTGGAGGGCCACAGTCCTGCAGAGTTTAGCACAAACTTGCCTTGAAACACCTGCCTGGATGTTTTTAACATGCATAGTAAGACCTTGATTAGCTGGTTCAGGTGTGTTTAATTCGGCTTGGAGCTAAACTCTGCAGGACAGTGGCCCTCCAGGACCAACTTTTGACACTCTTGGGATAACAGAACTCGACTCCCTGGTAAAAAAAAACAGCATATGCTGGTAGGTATGTTTTGATGCTGGTTTAAACTGGTCCTTTGCTGGTTTATGCTGGTCCTTGACCAGCAACATGATCAGCAAAGGACCAGCATAAACCAGCAAAGGACCAGTTTAAACCAGCATACCAGCATCAAAACATACCTACCAGCATATGCTGTTTTTTTTGACCAGGGCTGTAAATTTATCGAGATGGTAGTTGATGCAGGGCTGCAAATGGAGGCAGCAGGGGAGGAGGGTTGTGAAATGTATTCTTGCTGAAGTGCTTCCTGTATATACTCCTCCATGGCTTTGTGCTCTGGAATGGACAGTAGGTAGATCTTTCCATGGGGCACTGGTTTACTCGGAATGAGGTTGATTGCACAGTCCCGTGGCTGGTGCAGAAGCAGTTGGGAAGCCTGTTTTAGACAGAACATGTCACTGAAGTATTAGTAGCACTCTGGAATGTCCACTGATTGTTACTCTACTGGTCCCTCGATGAAAGTGGAAGATACAGGAACAGATGGTGTAGGAGCTTGGAGAGGAAGCTTTGGGAAACTGGTAGGAAAACACTTCATGATCTCGCCACTCTGCCCGAACGGCACCGGCTGATGTTTGATTAACCACAGTTGCCTTAAGATGATGCCACTGTTGGAATTCTCCAGAATCAGTAGGCAGATGTTCTTTTGATGGAGTTGTCCAACACAAACTTGAATAGAACCCATTTCATAACTGACAAAACTTTGGTTGAGGGGTTTTCCTGTTATGGACTGGGCTTGGTGACTTCGTTAAGGGTCTTTTGGAGGTGATGCGATGCCCTGCATCACCACAGTACAAACAGAGGCCCTGGGTCATCCGTCACCATTGCTCGGCCATTGGGAGTAGAGTGGATTCAGTTTGCACAGGATGTGATTTTGGAGAGCTAGCTGGTTCTGGTTGTTGGGGAGCAGAGTATGTGTGTGGAGTGGAGTGGAACAGCAACAATTTCCCTCTGCACTTCAAGCAGTTAATAATCACTTCACTCCAGCTTTGTGATCATGCCCACACAAAATGTGTGCTATTCTTAAGGTAAGAACATGCAAACGCCCACATCAGCTCCGTAAAGAAAGTGTGAAGATTCATCAAGTTCATCTCTGCTACTTTCCGTTTCTGGAAGAAGACACACTGAGAGGAATAAGACAGAATTTACCTCAGAAGAAGCACATTTGAAATGTTTTTATTTGAATTTGAAGCATTTAAAATGTTTAATTTGACTGCATCTAAATTTCTCACAATGCCAGAATGTTTTTTTTTTTAATGTTCTTTAAAATATAAAGCAGTAAACCCAAAAGTAATTTGAGTGTTTACATTGTAAACACTAAGAATGTTTTGACCAATCTTTACTGTGTTCAGGGTTAGTCCTAACATACAATCTTTAATAATAATCCACAGGAGAACAAACAGAAAATCCAAACAGGCAACGAAGTGTAAATCATTGCAATAACTGGCAACTCAAAGAACTGAATGGGCGGAACGTTATACAAAACACAAGAGAGGGACTAGTGACTTAATTAACTAGACAAAGGTGAACTAATTCAATCAAGGAGAAACAGAGACTAGGTCACAGATTAAACTAAACAGGAGAACAGGGAAAACAAGAAAAGACAGAAACAAGGTTTCAGAACACATGCAATATATTACATGAAAACTTTATGGTGCATTATAATGTGTTTGTGGCTTTTGTGGGGCTTAACAATAACAGAATAGAATATCAGATTTGGATTGGTCTCATCTAACCGATACCCGATCCAGCAGAAAATGCTACTGAATATTGGATCAGCGTACCCCTAGTTGGAGCTAAACTCTGCAGGACATCAGCTGAGTGTGGGCACCCCTGTTCCACATGAATATGGTAAAATAAGCTCCATGACTACTGATGATGGGATGTTTTTTTTTTTTTTTCCTTAAATCCAGGGAAAGAAGCAGCAGACACTTTGGAAATATCAGGTATGGTTTATTTGTTTCACTTTTTGAACAGGATCTGTTTTCAGGAATGACACAAAGTCAGTTTACATTTCTGTGTTTAGATCATTGTGCTCAATAATGCATCTTTAACCTTTATTATGATATTTTGATTATACTGTGTTGTAAGTAAATGACAAACCCCCATTATTTTATTCTCCTCGCATTCTTTCTTACCTGCCTCACTGTCACAGTCACAGTCACACTGATGGCCTGTCTCTCAGGTGTGAATCACCAAATATTCAAGAGCATTGTCACTCTCTCGCATATGACCTACTGAAGCTACTGAAAAAAAGCACAAATGTCAGGGCATGTCAGAACTTCTTCAAGGCCCCAAAACCCCCTTAGACTCCAGAGGGTTAAATCATGAATATTGAGTATCCACATGCTACAAACAAACAAACAAACCTCCCACACTTGTCCGTCGCCATCGTTATAACCTTCACCTTCTTTTTGATTTGATTGAACCATGTATCTGTCAAGCTAGCTAAGGATGTTTAATGCTTGAATTCTTGATAAAATGCAGTGATTTTATGGGCTGTTGGCATTAATTGTGCTCGTGAAGGAGCGGTAGAGCGCTCTCGGAGTGAGTGAAAACCACGATGCTCTGACTTTGAAAAAAAGACTCCCCGCTTCAGTCAAAAGAATCACGCCACTCCACTCCACTCCACTCCACTCACATGGTGGGGAGTGAGCTGACCCTGGGTGCTGTCCAGACACTGGGACTCGAACTGGTGTCTCCCAAAGCCCTGCATTACACCTCAAAGCACTGTCCACGCGAGGCTGTCGGCGATATTTAAATGAAAGTTGTTTAAATAAATGTAATAGTCATAATAAAAAAATATTATTTTATCAGTTATAAAAGGCATATTTGTTCAGTGATAACTATGAAGAAAAAAAGATATAATGGTTTTCAGTTCTCTTAAGTACAAACTTTTTTTCGGTTTTATCCAAAGTGGAAATGGGCAACAAAACTGTCTAGAGACTGTGTCACCGGTCCCGACTGCAGTGCTTTTTCCGTCAGCGGAGAGATAATAAAGCAGTTCTTCGCTTTCTCAGTGGGGAATCGGTGCAGTTGCATCTCGAGGGCCAGCGAACATTGTAGCAGGTGTCCGTTGCGCTCCTCCGCCTAACCAGAGCAGGATGCTGCGTTGGTCACGGGACTGCCGACATAAGCCGGTGAAGGAGTGAGGACTGGTGCAGAGCCAGGTGTGGCGGTGAGGATGCGATGCAGTTCTTTTAATGAATTAGTGTCAGTCGAGCTAATGTTGTTGTGTGTTCCATGTCTGGTCTGGTCTTCTGTCAGGGAACACAAACTCCGATAATATGTGACCCTGGACCACAAAACCAGTCTTATGTCACTGGGGTATATTTGTAGCATTGTAGCAAAAATACATTGTATGGGTCAAAATGATCGTTTTTTGTTTTATGCCAAAAATCATTAGGATATTAAGTAAAGATCATGTTCCATGAAGATATTCTGTAAAATCCCTACTTTAAAAATATCAAAACTACATTTTTTGATGAGTAATATGCATTGTTAAGAATTTGGACACCTTTAAAGGTGATTTTCTCAATATTTTGATTTTTTTTGCACCCTCAGATTCCAGATTTTCAAATAGTTGTATCTCCCATACATCAATGGAAAGCTTATTTATTCAAATTGTCCCTTATGACTGGTTTTGTGGTCCAGGGTCACATATGATAAATAAAAACCAGGGTGGGCTGATGGGTCACATGACAGGCAGACCCAAAGTCACTTAAAGACATGCATTAAAATGGTTAAGAGGAATAAAAAGGCTAAGGCAACATGAAAACCTATTAAAACTCAAATCTACATCAAATCATTATAATATATTGAGCAGGTTAAAACATGTGTCCTGTGTGACAGTGTCGAATGGTTTATGTTAATATTTCTGTTATCTTGCATTGGTAACAAGACTCCAAGAGCTTTCATGCTTGGCGTTGCCAGAAGTCAGGAGTTTAAATGCCCCAGTCAGAAGTATACTTCTAAATGGATACATTTTTTCTGCCCTGTATTTTATTTAATCTTCCCAACCTGCTAACCATGTGCATTCACTCTCCTTCTGGTGTAAAAAGGTGCACTTAATGATCTAAAAACACTGATTAACATGCATGCTGGAGTTTAATGATCTATATTGAGATTCTGCTTAGATGAATGTGCAATACAGCTTTCACAGAACTTTCTTGTGCTGTTTGCTGCAATATTGTTCACGATTGTGGTTGCTGAATGAATTGACTTACACATCTTCTGTGCTGTTGTTGTTTTAATTAAAAAAACAAAAAAAACAAACAAACATTAAAAGGGCCATAACACGCACAATTTCTGTCAATTCCATGTTAATCTTGAGTACCTATAGAGTAGTAGTGCATTCTTTATATATCCAAAGTCTTTAGTTTTATCAGATTTATAAAAGACAGATACAGCTATAACGCTTCTCTTCGAAAACAGTCGAGCTCCTGGAGGTGTACAGTGGGTGAAGCTAAAGAGTCACAAGCTCACTATTAGGATTATTTGTTTATTTACCTATTTTTGCTTACTATAATTATTTGTGTATATTAATTTGATGTTTATTATTATTATTATTATTTTATTTTATTTTTTTTTCCAAGTAAGTTACTTACTTGATTGTG
Organism: Cirrhinus mrigala; assembly: GCA_036247105.1. Lineage (NCBI taxonomy): Eukaryota > Metazoa > Chordata > Actinopteri > Cypriniformes > Cyprinidae > Cirrhinus > Cirrhinus mrigala. Next base: position 1,847,708 of record CM070014.1, read on the forward strand.
TTTAGTAATGTTTGTATTATTCTGTGTGTGTGTGTGTGTATGTAGGTGTAATGAAGTAGTGCTTTGTGTATATAAGTGTATACAAATTTCCCATCTCGTTTTGATTATTGTCAAGTCTGGTTTTGTTCAGTTGACCATTATGGGTCCAGACCTGTCTTTATTTTCTTTATTTCCATTTAGTTTTCTAAGCAATTTAATTTGTAACTTTCTTTGGATTTAGTTATTATTATTTTTCTTTTTTTTTCAGTCCCTCAAAGCCATACTCAAAGAAAACTTTCCAAAACTTTACAAGAACCTTATTTGGCACAGAAATACTGTCATGTGTCCAAGTCGTTTTTTGAAATTAGCATGAGAATTCAACTCTCAAATCAGAATGCATGAAATAGGATTAGACCTCCCCTTCAACATAATTCAGAAATATTGGATGTTCTTCAAAAGTGAAACCAGTAGAACCAGTACGCATTTCATAATGTGAAAGTACAATAATGATAATGAAATGTAAAAAAAATAAATAAGTAAGTAAGTAAGTAAGTAAGTAAGTAATAATAATAAATTATAAAATTTCAAATTATAATCCTGATCAATAATTAATAATTGGGATTATAATTTTGAACAAAATAATTATGATTATCAGTTTAGCCGTTACTGGCAGTATGGCAATGTCATGAATTTCGCTTTTTTAATTTGCCAGAGGACATAAAAGAAAGAAAAGGCACACTTCAATGTCATCCAGCCTGGAACATGCTTTCAGAGCAACACGATAGGGAACAAAATTTGGCAGGCAGTTTGACATGACACCTAGCATGTAGAGACTAGTTTTTTGTAAAAAAAAAAAAAAATAAAAAAAACAGAAAGCTTGGTATATTTGGTTTTCTACCTCTAAAATCCTGCTTTACTGCACTGCGTAGTGCAGTTGTGTCCGTCAGCCTGGAGTACCGTTTCAAATTGTCACACACATATACAGATATCTAGATTTCACAATACCTGAGCCTGTTTTTAAATAATGCTGATTAAATATTCTTTTTTTTTTTTTAACTGACAAAATGAAAATGAAGACCAAGCAAAAAATTACTTTTAATACCATAATACATTTACAGTATTAGCTAGTCATTTCACAGAAATATAATTCTTTTTAAAAATGGAATGGACAGTGGAAAATACAATAAAACAGATACATCTATTAAAGGGGTCATCGGATGCTAAGTTGACTTTTTCATGTTGTTTGAACATTAATGTGTGTTGGCAGTGTATGTACAAATCTACCCTATAATGATAAAAATCCAAAATCCAAAATCTTTTTAATTAATCTGTAAAAATAATATTCCCTTTTTCAAATCGAGTCGTTCTCAGATGCCTGTCGGTGTGGCGTCACACCAGCAGAGGCCGCTCCCACAATAGTTGATTGACATGAGCTCTTACCTCAGATCAGCTGTCACAGTCCAGTAACTTTCCATGTTTTGATGCCAGAGCAGGGATGTAAGTTAGACAATAATATCTCCGATTGAACGATTGAGGTGTTGTGTTGCTGGATGTAATAATGAACATAGTGGTCGTCATTTACTCCCGACATCTGAGCCGCTGAAGATGCAGTGGATTACGTTTGTTTGTGAATGGAATGCGCCTCCTGATCTACATATATCCGTCTATGTTCGCACAAATCATTCATGATCCAGCTTCACTTATAGTAGAAGTGAGTATAAGCGTTTTTTAATGAATCTTTGCGATCGCCTTTCCTTATAACGTGGTAGTTAGCAAGTTTAGCGGCTAAACACGCTAAATGCGGCTAACGTAAACAAGACCGTCTTTCCACAGAGAGAAGAGAGGGGCGGGGCGAGCAGAGCTCATTTGCTTATTTAAAGGAACAACCCCTTAGACGATTTTTGCAGAGCTCATTTTGACAGGGTAAAAAGAGTGTTGTTTTACAAAACCTTTGAGAATTGTTAATCAAAGTATATTAGAGACTTTTCATTAAGACCCTAAAGAATCATATCAACTTGTGGAAAATGGGCATCCGATGACCCCTTTAAGTTATGACAATAACTAGTTGTAACGAATTGTGCTGGAACAAGTTTGATTTAAACAGATTTCATGTTTAGTGTTTCATTTCATAAGAGATTTAATGATTTAATGAAGAGATTTTGTTTATTGATTATAATTCTTTAATGACAGTAATTCACCAATTCATTTTATTAACGGTTTAGAGCTCCATCTAGTGGCAAGTTTAATGTTACTTTAAAATGCAATTTCTGCTCTTCACGTGAATCAGGAAGCAGTGAGTGCTCCATGTGGGCAGCGATAACGATGGCTCTCTTCAATCGCCATATATTTCTGTAATCTTTAACCTTGCATCAGCATCACTTGTAAGTATTCATTTGATTGACTTTAATGTTCATTATACCTGTATATAGATGTGAACGGTTCTGGTTAAGTGAATCATTAATCATTTTCACGGAGATATTTTGCTTTGACGTCATATTGCTCTACTGTATATTTACGTAAGAAAAGGCTTTGTGTATTTCCAAGCAGTATAGAATATTATACTAATGTGAATATTATCATTCTGTAGTTTTGTGAGTTTCTGGACATTATTACTTAATGTCTTCATTTGTTTATTTGTAGTTTCACTCCACACCCAAGACCATTAAACCTGTGGGCAAACGAACTTCTTGTCTTCAGAGTTGTGTGAGGAAAGGGAGTTTAGCTGACTGTCAAAACACTAAAGCTATGTTGAGGACAGTACACGAATAGTCCACTGAAGGCAAGATGTGAATGAACCCAAGTGCAGTTGATTTACGGTAAAATCCAATATCCAAACATAATCCGAGACGGAGACATAAACAGAGACTTGACTTGGCATGGACAGACTTGGACAGACCTGAAACAAACTTGATTTGGAACAGACTTGGCATGAACAAAAATACAGACTCGCCAACAGCAGGTTACAACATCAATACAAGACAAGGAACAATGGCTACATGAGGGCTACTTAAAACAAACAATGAGGGTCACATGACACAAACCAACCAATGAGCAAACAGACACATGACTTGAACAACCAATGAGAACATGACACACTGAACTAAGGAACCAATAGCAGGAATACATAATTGCAAGGGAAGCAAGACACAAACAGCATGAATCAAATGCAAAATAAAAGACATGAAAACATGAACATGAAACAAAACCCAAACCCCACGTTACAACAGTAATTTTTAAAAATGTTCATTTTATAGTGGAAATACTTGTTTAGTATGTCAGAACAAGCAAAAATAGCTACATTAAAAGTGCTCTACCTTACCAGCTATACCAGACTTCTTTTTTGTTGAGTAAAAGGATGGAGGCCTCCGACCATGCATACAAATGCGGAATTAAACGCAGAAACCATAAAATACAGGTATTGTTACAGGGAATGAAAGACGAGAGGCGAGCGGATCCATCTGCGAGCTTTTATTAAAGGGGCGAGACAAAAACATAGTCTTACAGGCAGGGTCAAACAGGAGCAAACGGGTATAACACAGGCACGACGTAGAGAATAATCCAATAACGATAGATAGTCCGAAAAGGCAGGCGGCGAACAGTCAAAAAACGGGGGAGCCAGGCGAGAGAACAAAGAACTAGGAACAAGGAACAAGGAAACTAGGAAATGCTAACTATGGAAATACAACAACAATACAACAATCCGTGACTTGTACTGGGAAAGTCCGGGGCTTTATAGGAAGCCTGATTGGTCACGGGGGCTGACGCAATCAGTGCGGTGGGGGATGGGAGATGCAGTCCGAAGTGCGACGTAACAGTCAGAGTGCAAAGGAAAGGCGAGAGTGACATCTGGTGGTGAGCGGTCCACAGAGCACCGACCAGATTCATGACAGGTATCAACTACCATTTGTTTCTTCAGCTCTTAAACGGCTTTGGGAGGCATGCATTTACACCATGCTTAATTTAAGAAGTGTTTTACAACCTCATTAGCTAAAAACAAAACCAAAAAAGTATCAGACACATCTTGTAAAATAGCATACGGTAGTTGTCAAAATGTTAAAGTAAAAGAAAAGAAAAAGAGTCAAACATCTTACACTGTTCCGCGAGAATACAGCCGGTCTCCTTGTGCCTAAACTCAAAATGAAGTTACGGGTACAGCGGTCAAACCCCGCCCCCCAACACAACCCTAACACCATAAGCAGAGGCCAACGCAAAGATTCAAATGTATAATAAAAGAATTAAACAAAATGAACTTTTCTAAATTAAAAAAAGACTTTTATTAAACTGTCACCCGTCCCCTCAGCGGGACGCCTAAGTTTACTTCACCATATTACAAATAGATCCTAATCTAATCATGACAAAACTGTATATCGTTGGAAAGGTCTAAGACTCCTAAACAGATATTTGTCTGCTGTTTGTGCTACAAATTATGTAGGAAAAGTAATAGATTTTTTTATGAAAAGAGTGCACCTCAAAAACGTACATTATAACAGGAGTTCTGACCTTTGTCACAAAAAAGACTTTCTTCATTGCCTTTTTCCCTATCATGTTTTAGAAATCGTAAGAAATTATATATCAATTGAAAACTTAGGATCTCAAAATGTATCCTTTGAAAACCATTTTAAAATCAGACATTGCATTACCATGGAAAATGTACATCAAAATCATATTACAAAATGTTTTTGTTCATGAATTATAAAAATGTAAGTTCACGTCTATGTTCAAAAATGGGAGTGACAGTTAAAGGGTTAATAAATCTATGACATTACTTAATTGATGAAAGCATTCTTCCTGTTTTAACATTAATACAAGTAGTTTTTCATTTTAAAGATCATACCAGTTTCCTTTCAAACAAACTTCTCCTAAGCCACAGGAAAATGTCTCTTTATTTTATTTAGTTACGTAAACTTCATTCATTTAATGTATTTATTCACTCTTTGATTTTTGTTATCTTGGAACATGTAGGTAGTTAAATATCAAGATGAATGCAAATGTTTTGTTCCACACTGCACGATAAAAACGAGAGGAGTCCTTGCTGATTTTCTTCCCGTAAGACTTGTGGACTGGTAGTTAAAACACACGTTCACACGCATGTAGTTAATCGTCCAAACTTAACAACATCACACAAAATGTAAATAGCTTGTATCACACAGGCCAATAAACCAGAGAGGTTGGTCAGTGGGGTCTACGATCGACGATGCATGGCTTATCAGATCAGTCAGTGATCAGTCAATGTAAAACTCTAAAGATGGTTTCTGGGGTTTGCGACTCATTTACAATCTAATTGGGGGGGATCTGGCATTTGTAACTTTTGTGAGGTGTGTCAGGTAAAGTTCAGTGATCAAAACAGATATTTTTTCTAAGATGTTCAGTGATCAAAAGGATGTCTACTTCATCCATTTATGGTATACACCTGTGAGTGCATCTGGGTTTACTGGTGTTGTAAACTTTGCCAAAAAGTTCAGTAGGTCAAAGGATGTGCATTGAACCTTTTTACAACACATAGCTGGATTTGCAGGTGAGGGCATCTGGTGGATTGTTTGGTAAAGGTGAGGAAGAAAATATTTTGTCTAAGATAATTTGTCTTTCTTTATATTCACTCCTAGATTTTTCAATCCTCAACACAAGCACAAATGCAAACAAACAAACAAACAAACAAACATGCATGCAAACACAAACATACATTCAAACAAAAAAACATGCAGACTCAAACGCAAACATGCACACAAACAAACATACATTCAAGCTCAAATGCAAAAATAAATGCAAACACAAACATAAATGCAAACTCAAACGCAAACAAATGCAAGCAAACAAACATGCAAACACAAACATACATGCAAACTGAAACACACATGCAAACTCAAACATAACAAACACAAACATTCACGCAAAATCCACAAGATGATGGAAAACCATATGATTAAATAATGATGTAACTTTTGTTTTAACAAGTAAGTTAAGTTTTGTAGATTTTTAAATCTTTCACACCTAAAGCCATGATGAGGATTAAAAGTTGTCAAATGATCCTCTGATGAGTGCAAGATGCTTACAGACCTAAATAGACTAAATAGTTGTTGTCGTAAGCTTGTCTGCAACAAAAGAATGTCTTAAACAAGGTGCAACAAGCGCCCCATCTTTAAATCAGATTAGATTTTCTTTCTCATTTTAAAATGGTATTATTAACCATGCTGTTTAAATGTAACATGTTTACTGTCACACTATAATGCTGTATTTTATTAAAATACAAACAACTGTGTCTTTTATAGTTTTATTTTACTAAGATTTGATCAAATATTTGATAGAATGAAAAACTTTGTGGTTTGTGTGACGATGAAGTCAGTCGGGATCCGTCTGTTGTGTTGTTAGGGTACATTGTACTTACTGTCATTATGAATATTTGTACGCATATATTCATTTCAACGTTTTAATGAATGCTGTTATATAATTTGTCTTAGTGACATTTGATGGAATATTTTATTAAAAGATGACACGGTGGACTGTTCGCTCTCGTCTGTCACGTTTACTGTCACATATAAGTTTTCGCCGCTTACACGCACCCAACCACCCGAAATTACTCGTAATTATTTAAAAAATATGTATAAACTTCATGCCTGGCACTTTTGTAACTGACTAAAAACTAATATTTAAGATAAACAAACAATGATGGATCAATGCTGTGACCACAAACATCGTTAACTTAAACGAACAAAAGACAATAATCACCAATACGCGTTCACAAAGTTAACTTTATTTAAATGTTTCACTGATATAAAGTGACCCTGAGTTGTCAGAAAAGAAATGTATACTGATGTCACTGCGAGATGACTAAAGGAGCCAATGAATCGGTTCTTTGAACCGGTTCATTGAGCTGAACTGCCTAAATGTATCATTTCGCAGAAATGATTCGGGGCTCTGCATCACTAACACAAATCACACAAAAGGGGTTTGTCACATCACAACACAGAAGGAGTGTATACTTTACAAAAATTGTGGGTCTTTTTATATAGGGTATCTTAGCGTGCATATAATCAGAAGTCCAATGATTTAGAGCGCTGCCACGTATGAGTGTTTTGGGATATGGATCCCCGACAGCCATGTTTGAAGACCGAGGTGTATGCTGGGTATCGTAGTTCCCTGACCTGAAAGTCTACCGCGTTTGAGTGCGGTATTAGTTACACGTGTTTACAACAAAACAAAAACACAAAGAATTGTTAAAACATATTTAGACTAAACAATTATATTGAAGAATAATACGAGATACATATGCTAAAACAGACTTGACGCGTGTGCTGTAATGGAGCAACCGTTGTTATGTTATCTTGTGAAGCGAGATACCAAATAAACCAAATAATTGTCTTTATCTTAAGAAAAAGTCAATCAGGTCCTGCTCTTGCTGTCTGAATATTCAGTCTCTGCCTCTGTATGATGATTGTGGCCAGTATTTTTACAGATTGTTAAAACTATTTTTACAAAACAGGAATTTGTAAAAATATGTTTAGCATTTGATAAGTTGGTCAGTCGCTCATCCGTAGCTTTATCTTACTGTGGTGTTATAATACATTTTCTGCAATGGTTGTACTTGTTGTTAGAATGCTTCAAATTGGGCCAGGTTTGTTTTATGAGCATTCCCTTGTTTGTCAAACTAGTCTTGATTGATATTGTTTGTATTGAACAGGTTAATGAACTCTTTCAGCATCTATACTTGTAATAATGCGTAAAATAATTTCATTAGGGTCTCAGCTACAGCTGAATGATAAAACAAACTTAAGGATGTTGTTGGCAGTTTGTGGGTGTCTGAAAAAGCTGTGTGTGTGTGTGTGTGTGTGTGTAAAAGAGTTTGAAAGAAAAAATGTTTTGGGTTAAAGATGTGATTTTACTACAAACTATAAGCACTCTAACTTAGAAACATAATACTGTTTTTTTTCCAACAAACTGGTTGTCGGCACGTCACAAACCGTCGGACACATCAGCTTGGAGGGGGGTTGGGGGTGGTATGTGGTAAGATGGGCCTTATCGAATACTCGATTATTTGTTCGATCAATTATTTGATCAAATCTTAGTAAAATAAAACTATAAAAGACACAGTTGTTTGTATTTTAATAAAATACAGCATTATAGTGTGACAGTAAACATGTTGCATTTAAACAGCATGGTTAATAATACCATTTTAAAATGAGAAAGAAAATCTAATCTGATTTAAAGATGGGGCGCTTGTTGCACCTTGTTTAAGACATTCTTTTGTTGCAGACAAGCTTACGACAACAACTGTTTAGTCTATTTAGGTCTGTAAGTGTCACGGGTAAGTCGTCGTGTGCAGGGAATCACGCAGGAGGAGAGCGGATATCCAATAATTGCACGTTTATTTAAGCAATACAAAAAGAACAAAACACGAAGACCAAAAGCAGGGAAAATCAACCACAATGAAAACACAGTGAACAATAATCACCGACATAGACCAGGGGCACAACCAAACTTAAATACACAGAAACAGGGGAGTGGTCACAAATGAGCAAACAAGGGGAAGTACAAATAAGGGCAAGACTAAACCAACATAAAAACCTAGGGGAGAGACACGGACTAAACCAAATGCACTAGAAACAGAAGGGAAAAAAACACTAGGAGCCGACTCAGGAGGGCGCGCAGGAGGGCGCGCTGACGGAGGAGCCGACTCAGGAGGGCACGCAGGAGGGCACGCAGGAGGGCGCGCTGACGGAGGAGCCGGCTCTGGAGGGCGAGCTGGACAGAGCTCCGGCTCTGGAGGGCGAGCTGACTCTGGAGGGCGCGCAGGAGCCTTCCAGGGCAGCGCGGGTAACTGCGTCACGGCCCGGGACCTGGGGAGAGCAGGGATAGAGGAGGTGGACAGAAGAGAGAGAGAAGCAGAAGGAGAGAGTTTATGGGTTAACGCCGCCCCCATAAGAGGCTCTACAGCCGGGGCTGACACCTCTGGGGGCATGGGCGCGGTCTCTCTGCTGGCCATCATGATCATGGGGGACGAGACATGGTGAGGCTCAGTGCCGTCAGAAGACATGTGACTTGGTTCTGGATGGTTTGATGAGAGGTGACTTGACCCAGCCGTGACGTGACTTGACTCTGGGACGGTAGCTATCCCTTGACTTGGCTCGTGCAGATCAGCTGTGGTTTGACTTGACTCAGGAAGGACCGTTCTGATTATACTTGATACTAGAACCTCAATCTTGACTGTACTTTTCTTAGGAACGGCAGCCTTGACCTTGCTTGACTCAGGAACGGCAGCAGCTTTGGATCGGTTTAGTTCAGGAACTGTGGCTTGAACTTTGCTTGACTCAGAAACCACTTCAGGAAGGATGGCCATGATGGGTGCAGACTCAGGAGCAGAAGGTGTAACGTGTACATGCGGTGGCATGGCTGAGCTGGCCTGAGCAGGCTGTGGCTTGGCTGACGTGGCGTTGGCGGGTGCTGGCTTGACTGACGAGGCTTTAATAGGCTGTAGTTTGGCTGACATGGCGGCCATCTTGTGCAGAGGCTCTGGCGTGGCAGCCATCTTGACCGTGCTTGGCTCAGGAAAGATGGCTGTAACTTGACTTGAGACTGGAGCAACAGCTGTAATTTGACTTGACCCTAGAACAGCAGCCGTAACTTGACTAAACTTGGAAGCTTGACTTGACTCGGGAAACACAGCTTTAACTTGACTTGCCTTAGGAATGATAGCTCTGACTTGACTTGACGCAGGAGTCACAGCTGACACTTGACTTGCTTTGGGGGACGTAGCTGTTCCTTGACTTGACTCGGGAAGCGTTGCCGTAACTTGACTAGACTCAGTAAACCCGGCTGCGACATGACTTGCCTCAGAAGACGCAGCTGCAGCGTGACTTGCCTTAGACGATACAGCTGCAGCTTGACGTGATTCTGGAACAACAGCTGTAGCTTGACTTGACACTGGGACCATAGCTGCAACTTGACTTAATGCAGGAAACGCAGCTGTCCTTTGGCTTGACTCAAGAAATGTGGCTGCAACTTGACTCGACTCAGGAAGTGCAGCTGCAAAGTGATTAAACTCAGGAAAGGCAGCTGAAACTGGACTTGCCTCAGAAGACACAGCTGCAACTTGACTGGACTCTGTGCACACAGCGGCAGCTCGACTAGACTGAGGAACGACAGCCGTGACTTGACTTGACTCAGCAAACTTGACTAGACTCTGGAACAACAGTTTCAACTTGACTGGGCTCAGGAAACGCAGCCTTCAATTGCCTAGACTCAGAGGACGCATCAGAAACTTGACTGGACTCAGAAACTTGACTGGCCATAGGAAGAACTGCGCTGACTTGACTTGACTCAGGAGATGCGTCTGCAACTTGACATGACTCAGCAACTACAGCTGTGACTTTACGGCGCCTTTTCCTTGCCTCCTTCTTGCGAGCTGTGGGTGGCATCCGAGTACTCGCTGCGGGTTCAAATGTGCGTGCTAGGGCTGTCCCTCGGATATTTGCTGCCAGTACTGACATAAATGGTGGATCCAATACGTGGGCCATCCTAACCGCGGGCGGTCTCCGAGAGCTGGCCGCGGGAGGTGGAGTCCGAGTGCTGGCCGCGACCGCAGCTGGAAGGAGGTGGTGAGGCAGGCGGTCTGAATTGTTAGCGCGGTATGTGGGGGCTCCCGGCATGGTGTTTACTGACACGACGCGGCGTGCTTGCGAGGGAGCTGGACGACGAAACACCTGAGATTCTTCGACTTCAAAGTCGGATCCATTTAAATAAAGTACTACATTAACCAGTTCGATCAGGGGATAATCACAAGCGTGAAGATCGCAACGGATAATGTCTTCGTCCAACCCCATCAAAAAACAAGCACCCAAAGCCGCGTCGTGCCAGCTTAGCTGGTTTGCTAGCTCTAGGAATTCCTCCACATACCGCTCTAACTTTCGTCCGCCTTGCCTCAAACGCCACAGCTTTGCATCGGGATTCATATCTAGGTCGGTGATTCTGTCACGGGTAAGTCGTCGTGTGCAGGGAATCACGCAGGAGGAGAGCGGATATCCAATAATTGCACGTTTATTTAAGCAATACAAAAAGAACAAAACACGAAGACCAAAAGCAGGGAAAATCAACCACAATGAAAACACAGTGAACAATAATCACCGACATAGACCAGGGGCACAACCAAACTTAAATACACAGAAACAGGGGAGTGGTCACAAATGAGCAAACAAGGGGAAGTACAAATAAGGGCAAGACTAAACCAACATAAAAACCTAGGGGGGAGACACGGACTAAACCAAATGCACTAGAAACAGAAGGGAAAAAACACTAGGAAACATAAGACCAAACAGAACACAATCCTGACAGTAAGCATCTTGCACTCATCAGAGGATCATTTGACAACTTTTAATCCTCATCATGGCTTTAGGTGTGAAAGATTTAAAAATCTACAAAACTTAACTTATTTGTTAAAACAAAAGTTACATCATTATTTAATCATATGGTTTTCCATCATCTTGTGGATTTTGCGTGAATGTTTGTGTTTGTTAGGGGTTCGAGCGCGTAGCGCTGAAACCCTATTGTAATTGTTAGGATTTTTTTTATTATTAGGGGTTCGAGCGCGTAGCGCTGAAACCCTATTGTAATTGTTAGGATTTTTTTTATTAGGGGTTCGAGTGCGTAGCACTGAAACCCTATTGTTATTGTAAGGATTTTTTTTTATTATTATTATTATTATTTTCCGCTAGAACTGATCGTGCAGACAAAACTGTAGGGCCTAGAGAGCTGAATCTTGGCCAAATGGTAGAGCTCCCCGTGGGGACGTTGTGACAAAGTATCGCCCTAATCGGCCTATAGGTGGCGCTACAGCGATCAACGACGCGAAAGTGGTCAAACTCCTAAACCGCTTCTCATAGACTGAAAAATTTTACATTTTTGGAATCCTTGGGTTAATACAAATTGAAAAACCACCCTGTGATTTGGGGTCCTGGAGGCCCCGTTTTCCGGCAAATGTCAATTATGTCCGAAACCTACTTTTGCGAACTAGTCCTAGGTTTTTCGCCCGATCGGAACCAAACCACTGCAGAAATGTTCTCTGGACAGTGAATACCAATAATTATTAAAAAAAAGTTGAAATTTTGACTCATCGTTGCGAAGGGGCCCCAAAAAGTTTGTCAGGTGGGAGACCATTTTTATGGTCTACTGTTCTTTAAATATTTCATATTATTTAAAAAACCTACTTTTGTGAACTAGTTCTAGGTGTTTAACTCAAAATCAATAAAACCACTGCAGTAAAATTGCCTGGACTCTCTAGATAAACATTTATCAAAAAAAAAAAAAAAAAAGTTTAGATAGCCATTTAGATAAGATCATGATCTACTGTAACCGAATCTATAAAACCTAAAAGAAAAGAAAATTTCACAAACCTAAGTCAAATCATCATCATACGATTCTAAACAAGCCTGCATTTTAAAGACATCAGGCAAAAAAAGGCAATGTAACAGTTATGAAGCTTAAAAACAATGCATCTCTTTAAAATGTCATGAAATTACAACTATAACCACTAGATGGCAGTAGAAGACCACTAATGGCTCATTGAAATGAACAGTGCTATTCACAGATTGTTTTCCATTCATTTCAATTTATACATAGAGTAAATCACTGTTATAACATTTCAAATCACATTTAGTCAAAGTTTAACACTTCGTTTAAACACATATATCATATTTGACAATAATACAAGATTATGATTACAGTGAAACCTGAAAATGATGTATAAAATCTTAAAAAGACAAGACTTGAACTAAACATTTTGTCACCTACCATTTAATACACAAATCTCTTATGTGCAACAAAATGTGTGTGTGTCTGTGTGTGTGTGTGTAGTAAAGCTTAATGAACATTAATGTAACCGTTTAATCATTTAATTTCTGTGTTTGTGTGTTTGTGACTGTATTCTCCATCATGGATGTGTTTTAGTGTGTTAGCCATATATTTTGCGCTGCACTACATCTTAAATCCACACACCCTTTCATGATGCTAAACAGGCATGCAAAGTTTCATGAAGAGCGGAGCATAGGTGGCGCTATAACAGTTAAATAGGCTTCAAAAAACAACATTTCTATAGCAATTAGCCTCAATTTGCTAAAAAAAAATATGCTCATATATTTTCACAAACACTAGCTCTTCATATCATATGATAGATCTCCTCATTCTGAACAATTTTGTCTCTAGGACCATTGCTATCAATCCAACTGTTCTTTAAATATTTGATATTATTCATAAAACCTATTTTATTTTTAGCTACTCGTAGATTTTGACTCAAAATCAATAACACCACTGCAGTAACATTCTCTGGACTCTCTAGATAAATTTTTATCAAACAGATGTTGAACATTTGCATTTGGACAGCGATAACAGGGCCACTTAAAAAGATGATCATGAATCGCTGTACCCGGAAGTCTATAAAACCTAAAAGAAAACAAAATTTCACAAACCTAAGTAAAATCATCATCATATTATTTTAAACAAGCTTACATTTTATAGACATTAGGCAAAAAAGGCAATGTAACAGTTATAAAGCTTAATAACAATGGATCTGTCTTTAATGCCATGAAATTGCAACTATAACCACTAGATGTCAGTAGAAGACCACTAATGGGTCATTGAAATGAGTAGAACAGTGTTTTCATGGTTTGTTTTCAATTAATTTCAATTCATGCATAGACTAAATCACTGTCATAACATTTCAAGTCACATTTAGTCAAAGTTTAACACTTCATTTATACAGATGTATCATATTTGACAATAATACAAGATTATGATTATAGTGAAACCTGAAAATGATGTATAAAATCTTAAAAAAAGACAAGACTTGAACTAAACATTTTGTCAGCTACCATTTATTACACAAATCTCTTATGTGCAACAAAATGTGTGTGTGTGTGTGTGTAGTAATGCTTAATGAACATTAATATAACAGTTTAACTATTTAAATTCTGTGTTTGTGTGTTTGTGAGTGTATTCTCCATCATAGATGTGTTTTAGTGTGTGTTTAGCCATATATTTTGCGTTGGACTACATCTTAAATCCTCACAACCTCAAAGGCCTTAACAATGCTCGAACCCCGGTAATTGCTGCTTGCAGCTATATTTAGGGGTTCGAGCGCGTAGCGCTGAAACCCTATTGTAATTGTTAGGATTTTTTTTATTAGGGGTTCGAGCGCGTAGCGCTGAAACCCTATTGTAATTGTTAGGATTTTTAGGGGTTCGAGGGCGTAGCGCTGAAACCCTATTGTAATTGTTAGGATTTTTAGGGGTTCGAGCGCGTAGCACTGAAACCCTATTGTAATTGTTAGGATTTTTAGGGGTTCGAGGGCGTAGCACTGAAACCCTATTGTAATTGTTAGGATTTTTTTTATTAGGGGTTCGAGCGCGTAGCGCTGAAACCCTATTGTAATTGTTAGGATTTTTAGGGGTTCGAGGGCGTAGCACTGAAACCCTATTGTAATTGTTAGGATTTTTTTTATTAGGGGTTCGAGCGCGTAGCGCTGAAACCCTATTGTAATTGTTAGGATTTTTAGGGGTTCGAGCGCGTAGCACTGAAACCCTATTGTAATTGTTAGGATTTTTTTTATTAGGGGTTCGAGCGCGTAGCGCTGAAACCCTATTGTAATTGTTAGGATTTTTAGGGGTTCGAGCGCGTAGCGCTGAAACCCTATTGTAATTGTTAGGATTTTTTTTAGGGGTTCGAGCGCGTAGCGCTGAAACCCTATTGTAATTGTTAGGATTTTTAGGGGTTCGAGTGCGTAGCACTGAAACCCTATTGTTATTGTAAGGATTTTTTTTATTATTATTTTTCTCCGCTAAAACTGATCGTGCAGACCAAACCGTAAGGCCTAGAGACGTGAAATTTGGCCAGAACGTAGAGCTCCCCGATGAACGAATCTATCAAAGTCTCGCCGTAATCGGCCTAAAGGTGGCGCTACAGTGCCAAAAACTAACTTTTTTTACATTTTTGGCCCTAGCTTGTACAATTTTTGTCGTAGACTCAAAAACTTTACATCGTTGCGATCCTTGGGTCAATACGCACAAAAGTGCAGATTTTTCGTACGACGTACCGTTTTTCCGCAAAATGGCGTTGTATCCGAAACCTACTCTTGCGAACTAGTCCTAGGTTTTTCGCCCGATCGGAACCAAACCAGTGCAGAAATGTTCTCTGGACAGTGAATATCAATAATTATCAAAAAAAAGTTGAAATTTCGACTGATCGTGGCGAAGGGACCCCAAAAAGTTTGTCAGGTGGGGGGCCATTTTTACTAAAATGGCTATAACTCATGAACCAAATGAGATATCTTCACCAAACTCGGTACACATGTGTATAAGCTCAATCTTTGGTCAAATAAAAAAAATTGCCCAGCTTTGCCACTTGGTGGCGCTATAAGCCTGAAAAAACATTAAAATTACTATAACTTCGCAAACGTCAGTCCAATCAACCTGAAAATTGGTATGCAGTGTCTCTGTCCAATGTGCCATAAGGGTCTATAAGGACATTGGCGTATCTCAAAAAATATGGCCGCCATCGACCAACGAATTTTGAGCACCTATTAGACAAGGTTAACGGAGGCCGATCGGAACGAAACTCACTGGCCATGTTTGACTCATGGCCCTAAAGGTCTGTAAGAATTTTGAAAGAAATCGGCCACTAGTTGGCGCTAACGAGTTTTATGGCTCTGTAATCACGTGGTGTTTCACACATCTACACAATATGCACATCATTGGATAGATCTCCTCATGATGAACAACTTTGCCTCAAGAACCATTGCTGTCAATCAAATCGTTCATTAATTATTCACAATTATGTGAAAAACCTACTTTTGAGAACTAGTCCTAGGTTTTTTGCTCAATCTCGATCAGACCACTGCAGCACAATTCTCTGGACTCTCTAGATCAATAATTATCAAAAAAATGTGAAATTTTGTCATTTGGTTAGCCATAACGGGATCATTTAGAAAAGGGGCGTGGCCACATATACCCAAAAGCTTATAAAACCTAAACAAAAACTCAAAACTTTACGAAAAGTGGTGAGAACATGTGACAGATGACTCTTAATAAGCATGCAAAGTTTCGTGAAGATCTGACCATAGGTGGCGCTATAACAGTTAAAAAGGCTTCAAAAACACAAGCTGTGTATGGTAAATGGCTTCAAACGGCTAAATATATGCACTTATATTTACACAAACACTAGATCTTCATATCATTTGATAGATCTCCTCATGATGAACAAATTTGCCTCAAGAACCATTGCTGTCAATCAAACCGTTCACTAATTATTCACAAATATGTTAAAAACCTACTTTTGCGAACTAGTCCTAGGTTTATCGCTCAATCTCGATCAAACCACTGCAGTAATATTCTCTGGACTCCCTAGATCAATAATTATCAAAAAAAAAATTGAATTTTGTCCTTTGGTTAGCTATAACGGGGTCATTTACAAAAGGGGTGTGGCCACATATACCCAAAAGCCTATAAAACCTAAAGAAAAACTCAAAACTTTCCAAAAATTGGTAAGAACATGTGGCAGATGACTCTTAACAAGCATGCAACATTTCATGGAGATCAGACCATAGGTGGCGCTATAATCTTCAAAAACACTAGATTTCTATGGTAAATAGTCTCAAATTGCCAAAAAAAAAAAATAATATATTCACACAAACACTAGATCTTCATATCATATGACAAATCTCATTTTGAACAATCTTGCATAGCACCTTAAAGGCCTTAAATGCTCGAACCCCGGTAATTGCTGCTTGCAGCTATATTTAGGGGTTCGAGCGTGTAGCGCTGAAACCCTATTGTAATTGTTACGATTTTTTTTATTATTATTATTATTCCGCGCTAAAACTGATCGTGCAGCCCAAACCGTAAGGCCTAGAGAGCTGAAACTTGGTCAGAAGGTAGTAGTCCTCCTCGCTACTCAGGCGCAAAGAACCGGCCCAATCGGCCTAAAGGTGGCGCTACAGCGCAAAAAACTAACTTTTTTCGCATTTTTGGCCGTAGCTCGTACATTTTTTGTCGTAGACTCAAAAACTTTACATCGTTGCAATCCTTGGGTCAATACGCACAAAAGTGTACTGGCGCAGATTTTTCGTACGAAGCCCGGTTTTTCCGCAAAATGGCCGAATGTCCGAAACCTACTTTTGCGAACTAGTCCTAGGTTTTTCGCCCGATCGGAACCAAACCAGTGCAGAAATGTTCTCTGGACACTGAATATCAATAATTATCAAAAAAAAGTTGAAATTTTGACTCACGGTCGAATAGGAATGCCAAAACGTTCTATGCTAACGTTAGCAAATTCTTACATTTGGCTATAACTTTTGAATGGAATGAGATATCATCACCAAACTCGGTACACACGTGTATAAGCTCAATCTTTGGTCAAATAACAAAAATTGCACAGCTCTGCCACTTGGGGGCGCTATAAGGTGGAAAAAACCTAAAAATGACTATAGCTATGCAATCGTTGGTCCGATCGACCTGAAAATTGGTATGCAGTGTCTCTGTCCAATGTGCCATAAGGGTCTATGAGGACATTGGCATATCTCAAAAAACATGGCCGCCATCGGCCAATGAAGTTTGAGCACCCATTAGACAAGGTTAACGGAGGTCGATCGGAACGAAACTCACTGGGCATGTTCGACTCATGGCCCTAAAGGTCTGTAAGAATTTTGAAAGAAATCGGCCACTAGTTGGCGCTAACGAGTTTTTTGGCTCTGTAATCACGTGGTGTTTCACACATACACACAATATGCATATCATTGGATAGATCTCCTCATGATTAACAACTTTGCCTCAAGAACCATTGCTGTCAATCAAACTGTTCATTAATTATTCACAAATATGTTAAAAACCTACTTTTGCGAACTAGTCCTAGGTTTTTTGCTCAATCTCGATCAAACCACTGCAGTAATGTTCTCTGGACTCTCTAGATCAATAATTATCAAAAAAATGTGGAATTTTGTCCTTTGGTTAGCTATAACTGGGTTAATTTACAAAAGGGGTGTGGCCACATATACCCAAAAGCCTATAAAACCAAAACGAAAGCTCAAAACTTTACAAAAATTGGTGAGAACATGTGTCAGATGATTCTTAACAAGCATGTAAAGTTTCATGGAGATCGGAGCATAGGTGGCGCTATAACAGCTAAAAAGGCTTCAAAAACAAAATTTCTATGGTAAATGGCCTCAAATTGTTAAAAAATGCTCATCTATTCACACAAACACTAGATCTTACACTTACATCTGTATGATATATCCCCTCATTCTAAACACCTTTGTATACCACCTTAAAGGCCTTAATGCTCGAACCCCGGTAATTGCTGCTTGCAGCTATATTTAGGGGTTCGAGCGCGTAGCGCTGAAACCCTATTGTAATTGTTAGGATTTTTTTTATTATTATTATTATTCCGCGCTAAAACTGATCGTGCAGCCCAAACCGTAAGGCCTAGAGAGCTGAAACTTGGTCAGAAGGTAGTAGTCCTCCTCGCTACTCAGGCGCAAAGAACCGGCCCAATCGGCCCAAAGGTGGCGCTACAGCGCAAAAAACTAACTTTTTTTGTATTTTTGGCCGTAGCTCGTACATTTTTTGTCGTAGACTCAAAAACTTTACATCGTTGCGATCCTTGGGTCAATACGCACAAAAGTGTACTGGCGCAGATTTTTCGTACGAAGCCCGGTTTTTTCCGCAAAATGGCGTTATGTCCGAAACCTACTTTTGCGAACTAGTCCTAGGTTTTTCGCCCGATCGGAACCAAACCAGTGCAGAAATGTTCTCTGGACACTGAATATCAATAATTATCAAAAAAAAGTTGAAATTTTGACTCACGGTCGAATAGGAATGCCAAAACGTTCTATGCTAACGTTAGCAAATTCTTACATTTGGCTATAACTTTTGAATGGAATGAGATATCTTCACCAAACTCGGTACACACGTGTATAAGCTCAATCTTTGGTCAAATAACAAAAATTGCACAGCTCTGCCACTTGGGGGCGCTATAAGGTGGAAAAAACATAAAAATGACTATAGCTATGCAATCGTTGGTCCGATCGACCTGAAAATTGGTATGCAGTGTCTCTGTCCAATGTGCCATAAGGGTCTATGAGGACATTGGCGTATCTCAAAAAACATGGCCACCATCGGCCAATGAAGTTTGAGCACCCATTAGACAAGGTTAACGGAGGTCGATCGGAACGAAACTCACTGGGCATGTTCGACTCATGGCCCTAAAGGTCTGTAAGAATTTTGAAAGAAATCGGCCACTAGTTGGCGCTAACGAGTTTTTTGGCTCTGTAATCACGTGGTGTTTCACACATACACACAATATGCATATCATTTGATAGATCTCCTCATGCTTAACAACTTTGCCTCAAGAACCATTGCTGTCAATCAAACTGTTCATTAATTATTCACAAATATGTTAAAAACCTACTTTTGCGAACTAGTCCTAGGTTTTTTGCTCAATCTCGATCAAACCACTGCAGTAATGTTCTCTGGACTCTCTAGATCAATAATTATCAAAAAAATGTGGAATTTTGTCCTTTGGTTAGCTATAACTGGGTTAATTTACAAAAGGGGTGTGGCCACATATACCCAAAAGCCTATAAAACCAAAACGAAAGCTCAAAACTTTACAAAAATTGGTGAAAACATGTGTCAGATGATTCTTAACAAGCATGCAAAGTTTCATGGAGATCGGAGCATAGGTGGCGCTATAACAGCTAAAAAGGCTTCAAAAACAAAATTTCTATGGTAAATGGCCTCACATTGTTAAAAAATGCTCATCTATTCACACAAACACTAGATCTTACACTTACATCTGTATGATATATCCCCACCTTCTAAACAACTTTGTATACCACCTTAAAGGCCTTAATGCTCGAACCCCGGTAATTGCTGCTTGCAGCTATATTATCTATTTGTATTTGTTAGGATAATTTTTTTTTTTCCCCTAAAACTGAATGGGCAGCCCAAACCGTAAGGCCTAGAGACTTGAAACTTGGCCAGAAGGTAGAGCTCCCTGTGGGGACATTCTGACAAAGACTGAGCCTAATCGGCCTAAAGGTGGCGCTACAGTGCAAAAAACTAAAATTTATCAGTTTATTGGCCTAAGCTCGTAAACCGTTTGTCGTAGACTCAAAAACTTTACATCGTTGCGTTCCTTGAGTCAGCCCGAACATAAGTGGAGCGCGAAATTTTTGAGCTGCGACACACGGTTGACCCCGAAAAATGGACGTGAAACCGAAACCTACTTTTGCGAACTAGTCCTAGGTTTTTCACCCAATCGGAACCAAACCAGTGCAGAAATATTCTCTGGACACTGAATATCAATAATTATCAAAAAAAAGTTGAACTTTTCACTCACGGGCACAAAGGCCCACCAAAACGTTCCAAAGTGACGGGGCCACTTTTACTAAAATGGCTAAAACTTTTGAAAGGAATGAGATATCTTCACCAAACTTGGTACACATATGTATAAGCTTAATCTTTGGTCAAATCAAAAAAATTGCGGAGCTTGACCAATTGGTGGTGCTATAAAACTGAAAAAACCTATTATTGGCTATAAATACACCGCCGTTAGTCCGATTGACTTGAAAATTGGTATGCAGTCTCTTGGACCAAAGGGGCACAAGTGTCTATGAGGACATTGGCGTATCTCAAAAAACATGGCCACCATCGGCCAATGAATTTTGAGCACCTATTAGACAAGGTTAACGGAGGTCGATCGGAACGAAACTCACTGGGCATGTTCGACTCATGGCCCTAAAGGTCTGTCAGAATTTTGAAAGAAATCGGCCACTAGTTGGCGCTAACGAGTTTTTTGGCTCTGTAATCACGTGGTGTTTCACACATACACACAATATGCATATCATTTGATAGAACTCCTTATGATTAACAACTTTGCCTCAAGAACCATTGCTGTCAATCAAACTGTTCATTAATTATTCACAAATATGTTAAAAACCTACTTTTGCGAACTAGTCCTAGGTTTTTTGCTCAATCTCGATCAAACCACTGCAGTAATGTTCTCTGGACTCTCTAGATCAATAATTATCAAAAAAATGTGGAATTTTGTCCTTTGGTTAGCTATAACTGGGTTAATTTACAAAAGGCGTGTGGCCACATATACCCAAAAGCCTATAAAACCAAAACGAAAGCTCAAAACTTTACAAAAATTGGTGAAAACATGTGTCAGATGATTCTTAACAAGCATGCAAAGTTTCATGGAGATCGGAGCATAGGTGGCGCTATAACAGCTAAAAAGGCTTCAAAAACAAAATTTCTATGGTAAATGGCCTCAAATTGTTAAAAAATGCTCATCTATTCACACAAACACTAGATCTTACACTTACATTTGTATGATATATCCCCTCATTCTGAACAACATTGCATACGACCTAAAAGGCCTTAATGCTCGAACCCCGGTAATTGCTGCTTGCAGCTATATTTAGAGGTTCGAGCGCGTAGCGCTGAAACCCTATTGTAATTGTTAGGATTTTTTTTATTATTAGGGGTTCGAGCGCGTAGCGCTGAAACCCTATTGTAATTGTTAGGATTTTTAGGGGTTCGAGCGCGTAGCGCTGAAACCCTATTGTAATTGTTAAGATTTTTAGGGGTTCGAGCACGCAGTGCTGAAACCCTATTGTAATTGTTAAGATTTTTTTTATTATTATTATTATTCCGCGCTAAAACTGATCGTGCAGCCCAAACCGTAAGGCCTAGAGAGCTGAAACTTGGTCAGAAGGTAGTAGTCCTCCTCGCTACTCAGGCGCAAAGAACCGGCCCAATCGGCCTAACGGGGGCGCTACAGCGCAAAAAACGAACTTTTTTTTACATTTTTGGCCGTAGCCCGTACAATTTTGGTCGTAGACTCAAAAAATTTACATATTTGCAATCCTTGGGTCAAGGCGAACAAAAGTGCACTGGTGCAGATTTTTCGTACGAAGCCCGGTTTTTCCCGCAAAATGGCGTTACGTCCGAAACCTACTTTTGCGAACTAGTCCTAGGTTTTTCGATGGATCGGAACCAAACCACTGCTGAAATATTCTCTGGACAGTGAATATCAATAATTATCAAAAAAAAGTTGAAATTTTGACTCACGGTCGAATAGGAATGCCAAAACGTTCTATGCTAACGTTAGCAAATTCATACATTTGGCTATAACTTTTGAATGGAATGAGATATCTACACCAAACTCGGTACACATGTATATAAGCTCAATCTTTGGTCAAGTAACAAAAATTGCACAGCTCTGCCACTTGGGGGCGCTATAAGGTGGAAAAAACATAAAAATGACTATACCTATGCAATCGTTGGTCCGATCGACCTGAAAATTGGTATGCAGTGTCTCTGTCCAATGTGCCATAAGGGTCTATGAGGACATTGGCGTATCTCAAAAAACATGGCCGCCATCGGCCAATGAAGTTTGAGCGCCTATTAGACAAGGTTAACGGAGGTCGATCGGAACGAAACTCACTGGGCATGTTCGACTCATGGCCCTAAAGGTCTGTAAGAATTTTGAAACAAATCGGCCACTAGTTGGCGCTAACGAGTTTTTTGCCTCTGTAATGACGTGGTGTTTCACACATCCACAAAATATGCATATCATTTGATAGACCTCCTCATGATGAACAACTTTGCCTCAAGAACCATTGCTGTCAATCAAACCGTTCATTAATTATTCACAAATATGTGAAAAACCTACTTTTGCGAACTAGTCCTAGGTTATTCACTCAATCTCGATCAAACCACTGCAGTAATATTCTCTGGACTCTCTAGATCAATAATTATCAAAAAAATGTTGAATTTTGTCCTTTGGGTAGCTATAACGGGGTAATTTACAAAAGGGGTGTGGCCACATATACCCAAAAGCCTATAAAACCTAAAAAACTCAAAACTTTACAAAAGTTGGAGAAAACATGTGTCAGATGACTCTTAAGAAGCATGTAAAATTTCATGGAGATCGGACCATAGGTGGCGCTATAACAGTTAAAAAGGCTTCAAAAGCACGAAATTTCAAAAGTAAATTGCCTTAAATTGCTATAACATGCTCATATAATCACAGAAACACTAGAACTTCATACCATATGATAGATCTCCTCATGCTGAGCAACTTTGCCTCAAGAACCATTGCTGTCAATCAAGTCGTTTATTACATATTCACAAATATGTGAAAAACCTACTTTTGCGAACTAGTCCTAGGTTATTCACTCAATCTCGATCAAACCAGTGCAGCACAGTTCTCCAGACTCCCTAGATCAATAATTATCAAAAGAAAGTTAAACTTTTGACTCACAGTCGCAAAGGGGCGCCAAAACGTTCAAAAGAGGCGGGGCCACTTTTAGTAAAATGGCTATAACTTTGGAACAGAATGACGTATCATAACCAAACTCAGAAAACATGTGTACAAGCTAAATCTGTAGTAAAATCCAAAAAACTGCAGAGCT
Source organism: Cirrhinus mrigala (assembly GCA_036247105.1). Classification (NCBI taxonomy): domain Eukaryota; kingdom Metazoa; phylum Chordata; class Actinopteri; order Cypriniformes; family Cyprinidae; genus Cirrhinus; species Cirrhinus mrigala. Next base: position 1,871,141 of record CM070014.1, read on the forward strand.
TGACCACTTGGTGGCGCTATAATAGAGAAAAAACATACAAATGGCTATAACTTCGCAACCGTCAGTCCAATCAACCTGAAAATTGGTATGCAGTGTCTCTGTCCAATGTGCCATAAGGGTCTATGAGAACATTGGCGTATCTCAAAAAACATGGCCGTCATCGACCAATGAAGTTTGAGCACCTATTAGACAAGGTTAACGGAGGCCGATCGGAACGAAACTCACTGGGCATGTTCGACTCATGGCCCTAAAGGTCTGTAAGAATTTTGAAACAAATCGGCCACTAGTTGGCGCTAACGAGTTTTATGGCTCTGTAATCACGTGGTGTTTCACAAATCCACACAATATGCATATCATTTGATAGATCTCCTCATAATGAACAACTTTGCCTCAAGAACCATTACTGTCAATCAAATCATTCATTAAATATTCACAAATATGTCAAAAACCTACTTTTGCGAACTAGTCCTAGGTTTTTTGCTCAATCTTGATCAAACCACTGCAGTAATATTCTCTGGACTCTCTAGATCAATAATTATCAAAAAAATGTGGAATTTTGTCCTTCGGTTAGCTGTAATAGGGCCATTTACAATAGGGGTGTGGCCACATATACCCAAAACCTTATAAAACCAAAACGAAAACTCAAAACGTTACGAAAATTGGAGAAAACATGTGTCAGATGATTCTTAACAAGCATGCAAAGTTTCATGGAGATCGGAGCATAGGTGGCGCTATAACAGTTAAAAAGGCTTTATAAACAAGATTTCTATGGTAAATGGCCTCAAATTGTTAAAAAATGCTCATCTATTCACACAAACACTAGATCTTACACTTACATCTGTATGATATATCCCCTCATTCTGAACAACTTTGCATACCACCTCAAAGGCCTTATATGCTCGAACCCCGGTAATTGCTGCTTGCAGCTATATTTTTAGGGGTTCGAGCGCGTAGCGCTGAAACCCTATTGTAATTGTTAAGATTTTTTTTATTATTATTATTATTCCGCGCTAAAACTGATCGTGCAGCCCAAACCGTAAGGCCTAGAGAGCTGAAACTTGGTCAGAAGGTAGTAGTCCTCCTCGCTACTCAGGCGCAAAGAACCGGCCCAATCGGCCTAAAGGTGGCGCTACAGCGCAAAAAACTAACTTTTTTCGCATTTTTGGCCGTAGCTCGTACATTTTTTGTCGTAGACTCAAAAACTTTACATCGCTGCGATCCTTGAGTCAATACGCACAAAAGTGCACTGGTGCAGATTTTTCGTACGAAGCCCAGTTTTTTCCGCAAAATGGCCGAATGTCCGAAACCTACTTTCGCGAACTAGTCCTAGGTTTTTCGCCCGATCGGAACCAAACCAGTGCAGAAATGTTCTCTGGACACTGAATATCAATAATTATCAAAAAAAAGTTGAAATTTTGACTCACGGTCGAATAGGAATGCCAAAACGTTCTATGCTAACGTTAGCAAATTCTTACATTTGGCTATAACTTTTAAATGGAATGAGATATCTTCACCAAACTCGGTACACATGTGTATAAGCTCAATCTTTGGTCAAATAACAAAAATTGCACAGCTCTGCCACTTGGTGGCGCTATAAGCCTGAAAAAACATGAAAATGACTATACCTATGCAATCGTTGGTCCGATCGACCTGAAAATTGGTATGCAGTGTCTCTGTCCAATGTGCCATAAGGGCCTATGAGGACATTGGCATATCTCAAAAAACATGGCCGCCATAGGCCAATGAAGTTTGAGCACCCATTAGACAAGGTTAACGGAGGCCGATCGGAACGAAACTCACTGGGCATATTCGACTCATGGCCCTAAAGGTCTGTAAGAATTTTGAAAGAAATCGGCCACTAGTTGGCGCTAACGAGTTTTTTGCCCCTCTAACGTGCCTCACTCACGTGGTGTTTCACACATCCACACAATATGCATATCATTTGATAGATCTCCACATGCTGAGCAACTTTGCCTCAAGAACCATTGCTGTCAATCAAATCATTCATTAATTATTCACAAATATGTGAAAAACCTACTTTTGCGAACTAGTCCTAGGTTTTTCGCTCAATCTCGATCAAACCACTGCAGCGCAGTTCTCCAGACTCTCTAGATCAATAATTATCAAAAAAATGTGGAATTTTGTCCTTTGGGTAGCTATAACGGGGTCATTTAGAAAAGGGGCGTGGCCACATATACCCCAAAGCCTATCAAACCTAAACAAAAACTCAAAACTTTACAAAAGTTGGAGAAAACATGTGTCAGATGACTCTTAACAAGCATGTATAATTTCATGGAGATCGGACCATAGGTGGCGCTATGACAGTTAAAAAGGCTTCAACAACACGAAATTTCAAAAGTAAATTGCCTTAAATTGCTATAACATGCTCATATAATCACAGAAACACTAGAACTTCATACCATATGATAGATCTCCTCATGCTGAGCAACTTTGCCTCAAGAACCATTGCTGTCAATCAAGTCGTTTATGACATATTCACAAATATGTGAAAAACCCACTTTTGCGAACTAGTCTTAGGTTATTCACTCGATCTCGATCAAACCACTGCAGCACAGTTCTCCAGACTCCCTAGATCAATAATTATAAAAAAAAAGTTAAACTTTTGACTCACAGTCGCAAAGGGGCACCAAAACGTTCAAAAGAGGCGGGGCCACTTTTAGTAAAATGGCTATAACTTTGGAACGGAATGACATATCATCACCAAACTCAGAACACATATGTAAAAGCTCAGCCTTTGGTCAAATCCCAAAAATTGCGGAGCTTGACCACTTGGTGGCGCCATAAGAGCAAAAAAACTTAAAAATGGCTATAACTACGCAACCGTTGGTCCAATCGACCTGAAAATTGGTATGCAGTGTCTCTGTCCAATGTGCCATAAGGGTCTATGAGAACATTTGCGTATGTCAAAAAACATGGCCGTCATCGACCAATGAAGTTTGAGCACCTATTAGACAAGGTTAACGGAGGCCGATCAGAACGAAACTCACTGGGCATGTTCGACTCATGGCCCTAAACGTCTGTAAGAATTTTGAAAGAAATCGGCCACTAGTTGGCGCTAACGAGTTTTATGCCTCTGTAATCACGTGGTGTTTCACACATCCACACAATATGCATATCATTTGATAGATCTCCTCATGATGAACAACTTTGCCTCAAGAACCATTGCTGTCAATCAAACTGTTCATTAATTATTCACAAATATGTGAAAAAACTACTTTTGCGAACTAGTCCTAGGTTTTTTGCTCAATCTCGATCAAACCACTGCAGTAATATTCTCTGGACTCCCTAGATCAATAATTATCAAAAACATGTTGAATTTTGTCCTTTGGTTAGCTATAACGGGGTCATTTAGAAAAGGGGCGTGGCCACATATATCCAGAAGCCTATAAAACCTAAACAAATTCTCCAAACTTTACAAAAGTTGGAGAAAATATGTGTCAGATGATTTTTAACAAGCATGCAAAGTTTCGTGAAGATCGGACCATAGGTGGCGCTATAACAGTTAAAAAGGCTTCAAAAACACAAGCTGTGTATGGTAAATGGTTTCAAATGGCTAAATAAATGCTCATATATTAACATAAACACTAGATCTTCATATCATTTGATAGATCTCCTCATGATGAACAACTTTGCCTCAAGAACCATTGCTGTCATTCAAGTCGTTCATTAAATATTCACAAATATGTGGATAACCTACTTTTGCGAACTAGTCCTAGGTTTTTTACTCAATCTTGATCAGACCACTGCAGTAATATTCTCTGGACTCCCTAGATCAATAATTATCAAAAAAAAATTGAATTTTGTCCTTTGGTTAGCTATAAAGGGGTCATTTACAAAAGGGGTCTGGCAACATAAAACCAAAACAAAAACTCAAAACTTTCCAAAAATTGGTAAGAACATGTGGCAGATGACTCTTAACAAGCATGCAACGTTTCATAGAGATCGGACCATAGGTGGCGCTATAAGCTTCAAAAACTCTGGATTTCTATGGTAAATGGTCTCAATTTGCTAAAAAAAATGTTCATATATTCAAACATAACAGCTAAAAAGGCTTCAAAAACAAAATTTCTATGGTAAATGGCCTCAGATTGTTAAAAAATGCTCATCTATTCACACAAACACAAGATCTTACATTTACATTTGTATGATATATCCCCTCATTCTGAGCAACTTTGCATACCACCTAAAAGGCCTTAATGCTCGAACCCCGGTAATTGCTGCTTGCAGCTATATTTATTATTATTATTCTTCCCTAGAACTGATCGGGCAGCCCAAACCGTAAGGCCTAGAGAGCTGAAACTTGGTCAGATGGTAGTAGTCTTGCTCGCTACTCAGACACAAAGACCCGGCCAAATCGCCCTAAAGGTGGCGCTACAGCGAACCAAAACGCGTAAGCCCTCATAACTCCTAGACCGTTTGTCCTAGACTCAAGTGCCTTATATCATTGTAATCCTTGGCCCAATCTAAACAAAATGGCTATCTCCGATTTCATTTCCGGTATGCAAATTTTTCCGCCATTTTGAAATTTGTCCAAAACCTACTTTTGCGAACTAGTCCTAGGTTTTTCGCCCGATCGGAACCAAACCAGTGCAGAAATGTTCACTAGACAGTGAAGATCAATAATTATCAAAAAAAAGTTGAACTTTTGACTCACAGTCGCAAAGGGGCGCCAAAACGTTCAAAAGAGGCGGGGCCACTTTTACTAAAATCGCTATAACTTTGGAACCGAATAACATATCAACACCCAACTTGCAACACATGTGTATAAGCTCAGTCTTTGGCCAAACCAAAAAAATTGCGAGGCTTGACCACTTGGTGGCGCTATGAGAGCAAAAAACATAAAAATGGCTATAACTTCGCAACCGTCAGTCCAATCAACCTGAAAATTGGTATGCAGTGTCTCTGTCCAATGTGCCATAAGGGTCTATGAGAACATTTGCGTATCTCAAAAAACATGGCCGCCATCGACCAATGAAGTTTGAGCACCTATTAGACAAGGTTAACGGAGGCCGTTCGGAACGAAACTCACTGGGCATGTTCGACTCATGGTCCTAAAGGTCTGTAAGAATTTTGAAACAAATCGGCCACTAGTTGGCGTTAACGAGTTTTATGGCTCTGTAATCACGTGGTGTTTCACACATCCACACAATATGCATATCATTGGATAGATCTCCTCATGAAGAACAACTTGGCCTCAAGAACCATTGCTGTCAACCAAATCGGTCATTAATTATTCACAATTATGTGAAAAACCTACTTTTGCGAACTAGTCCTAGGTTTTTTGCTCAATCTCGATCAAACCACTGCAGTAATATTCTCTGGACTCTCTAGATCAATAATTATCAAAAAAATGTGAAATTTTGTCATTTGGTTAGCTATAACGGGGTAATTTAGAAAAGGGGCAGAGCCACATATACCCCAAAGCCTATAAAACCAAAACGAAAACTCAAAACTTTACGAAAATTGGAGAAAACATGTGGCAGATTATTCTTAACAAGCATGCAAAGTTTCATGGAGATCAGACCATAGGTGGCGCTATAACAGCTAAAAAGGCTTCAAAAACAAAATTTATATGGTAAATGGCCTTAAATTGTTAAAAAATGCTCATCTATTCACACAAACACTAGATCTTACACTTACATCTGTATGATATATCCCCTCATTCTGAACAACTTTGCATACCACCTAAAAGCCCTTAGCAATGCTCGAACCCCGGTAATTGCTGCTTGCAGCTATATTTATGTTTGAGTTTGCATGTATGTTTGTGTTTGCATGTTTGTTTGCTTGCATTTGTTTGCGTTTGAGTTTGCATTTATGTTTGTGTTTGCATTTATTTTTGCATTTGAGCTTGAATGTATGTTTGTTTGTGTGCATGTTTGCGTTTGAGTCTGCATGTTTTTTTGTTTGAATGTATGTTTGTGTTTGCATGCATGTTTGTTTGTTTGTTTGTTTGTTTGCATTTGTGCTTGTGTTGAGGATTGAAAAATCTAGGAGTGAATATAAAGAAAGACAAATTATCTTAGACAAAATATTTTCTTCCTCACCTTTACCAAACAATCCACCAGATGCCCTCACCTGCAAATCCAGCTATGTGTTGTAAAAAGGTTCAATGCACATCCTTTGACCTACTGAACTTTTTGGCAAAGTTTACAACACCAGTAAACCCAGATGCACTCACAGGTGTATACCATAAATGGATGAAGTAGACATCCTTTTGATCACTGAACATCTTAGAAAAAATATCTGTTTTGATCACTGAACTTTACCTGACACACCTCACAAAAGTTACAAATGCCAGATCCCCCCCAATTAGATTGTAAATGAGTCGCAAACCCCAGAAACCATCTTTAGAGTTTTACATTGACTGATCACTGACTGATCTGATAAGCCATGCATCGTCGATCGTAGACCCCACTGACCAACCTCTCTGGTTTATTGGCCTGTGTGATACAAGCTATTTACATTTTGTGTGATGTTGTTAAGTTTGGACGATTAACTACATGCGTGTGAACGTGTGTTTTAACTACCAGTCCACAAGTCTTACGGGAAGAAAATCAGCAAGGACTCCTCTCGTTTTTATCGTGCAGTGTGGAACAAAACATTTGCATTCATCTTGATATTTAACTACCTACATGTTCCAAGATAACAAAAATCAAAGAGTGAATAAATACATTAAATGAATGAAGTTTACGTAACTAAATAAAATAAAGAGACATTTTCCTGTGGCTTAGGAGAAGTTTGTTTGAAAGGAAACTGGTATGATCTTTAAAATGAAAAACTACTTGTATTAATGTTAAAACAGGAAGAATGCTTTCATCAATTAAGTAATGTCATAGATTTATTAACCCTTTAACTGTCACTCCCATTTTTGAACATAGACGTGAACTTACATTTTTATAATTCATGAACAAAAACATTTTGTAATATGATTTTGATGTACATTTTCCATGGTAATGCAATGTCTGATTTTAAAATGGTTTTCAAAGGATACATTTTGAGATCCTAAGTTTTCAATTGATATATAATTTCTTACGATTTCTAAAACATGATAGGGAAAAAGGCAACGAAGAAAGTCTTTTTTGTGACAAAGGTCAGAACTCCTGTTATAATGTACGTTTTTGAGGTGCACTCTTTTCATAAAAAAATCTATTACTTTTCCTACATAATTTGTAGCACAAACAGCAGACAAATATCTGTTTAGGAGTCTTAGACCTTTCCAACGATATACAGTTTTGTCATGATTAGATTAGGATCTATTTGTAATATGGTGAAGTAAACTTAGGCGTCCCGCTGAGGGGACGGGTGACAGTTTAATAAAAGTCTTTTTTTAATTTAGAAAAGTTCATTTTGTTTAATTCTTTTATTATACATTTGAATCTTTGCGTTGGCCTCTGCTTATGGTGTTAGGGTTGTGTTGGGGGGCGGGGTTTGACCGCTGTACCCGTAACTTCATTTTGAGTTTAGGCACAAGGAGACCGGCTGTATTCTCGCGGAACAGTGTAAGATGTTTGACTCTTTTTCTTTTCTTTTACTTTAACATTTTGACAACTACCGTATGCTATTTTACAAGATGTGTCTGATACTTTTTTGGTTTTGTTTTTAGCTAATGAGGTTGTAAAACACTTCTTAAATTAAGCATGGTGTAAATGCATGCCTCCCAAAGCCGTTTAAGAGCTGAAGAAACAAATGGTAGTTGATACCTGTCATGAATCTGGTCGGTGCTCTGTGGACCGCTCACCACCAGATGTCACTCTCGCCTTTCCTTTGCACTCTGACTGTTACGTCGCACTTCGGACTGCATCTCCCATCCCCCACCGCACTGATTGCGTCAGCCCCCGTGACCAATCAGGCTTCCTATAAAGCCCCGGACTTTCCCAGTACAAGTCACGGATTGTTGTATTGTTGTTGTATTTCCATAGTTAGCATTTCCTAGTTTCCTTGTTCCTTGTTCCTAGTTCTTTGTTCTCTCGCCTGGCTCCCCCGTTTTTTGACTGTTCGCCGCCTGCCTTTTCGGACTATCTATCGTTATTGGATTATTCTCTACGTCGTGCCTGTGTTATACCCGTTTGCTCCTGTTTGACCCTGCCTGTAAGACTATGTTTTTGTCTCGCCCCTTTAATAAAAGCTCGCAGATGGATCCGCTCGCCTCTCGTCTTTCATTCCCTGTAACAATACCTGTATTTTATGGTTTCTGCGTTTAATTCCGCATTTGTATGCATGGTCGGAGGCCTCCATCCTTTTACTCAACAAAAAAGAAGTCTGGTATAGCTGGTAAGGTAGAGCACTTTTAATGTAGCTATTTTTGCTTGTTCTGACATACTAAACAAGTATTTCTTGTATTTCAACTACTGTATGCTATTTTACAAGATGTGTCTGATACTTTTTTGGTTTTGTTTTAGATCAGCGTAAGATGTTCCACACTTTTTATTTTCTAACTTGTAACAAACACTACCTTTAAAAAATTGTAATGCTAGACCACAACATAGATTTTGACAAGTATCTTATGCTGTTGCTTAACGATTGCGTTTGATACTTTTTTTGTGTGTTTTAGATCAATGTGAGATGTTTGACTCTTTTCTTTTCTTTTACTTTAACTCTTGTATCAGTAAAAAAAAAAAAAAACTCTACCTTTTTTTAAAAAATGTAATGTCGCTGTCACAGTTATGAACTCTTTTCTTGTGTTTTGTTTGACATTTTGGTTTAGTCCTTTTGTGTTGGTTCCTTCCAGTTCCTGTTTGTCCTTATTTGGTTATGTTCCTGTTCTCATTAGTTCATTATTAGTTAACTCCCATCACCTGGTTCCCCTCATTAAGCTTCACTATTTTAAGTTTCCTTTCTGTTCAGTTTGTGGTTGGTTATTATTTAGAATCGCATGTGTTTATATTGCCTTGAATTCTTATTCCTTATTTATCATGTGATTTATAATTAAAGTCTCTTGTGGATTACCTTCATCTTCATTGCCTCCCTTGGACAACACGTGACAGTCGCAAGAAGCATACTATCGTATGCTGTTTTTTTTTTTTTTTTACACAGACGTGCCTGACTGCTTTTTGTTACTGCTCAACGATCGTGTTTGATAGATTTTAGTTTTAAATATATCACCAAAATTTGTTTAACAATACATAAAAGCTCATCTTGACTTGTTTTACTGTTTTCTGGAAAACACAGTCGTCACAGTGTTTCTATTGTATGTGGAAAAACTTTAATAAAAACTACTCCTTGATCCCGTTTTACCAACCATACGTCGTTTCACATTTTAAAGTTTAAAGCACGTGGTTTTGAACAGTTTTCAATGGACAATGGAGCAGAGGTGGCCCTAGACCGAGAAGCACTGGAGGTCCTGGGCCATAGAAAAGAGGCAGACTGTGGATCAGAGGAGCAGGAGACCACCAGGTCAGATCCAGAGGAGCATAAAGCCATGGCGGAGCCGGCCAAAGTCCCTTTAAGGCAAGTTATTTCACTCGGCAGCCATCTTTGAAACGCTTTTCGGGCATGCAAGTGCGGCTCCTATGTCTTTGAATGGGGAAACATCAAGTTCTCCAAAACTGTTCACCAAGCTTACGATTAAATTTCATAATCTGGAAAAAGGAAATCTGACAAGAACTGCCTCGTAAATGCTGTTCCTTATGCTCCAGTAGCGTTAAAAAAAGCTTATTTTTCAGCCGAGATCAGCCAGTGCGCATGCGCAGCACCGAGCGCACGTCTCTGAACGCTGGCAGTTTCTATAGCAACTGGGACTTCTAACGGCAGCTGCAGACGCGCTGACTTTACCGATTAGCGACTGGCTCGTTCATTCCGATTTATTTGCAGCCATAATGAGCGTTGCATTTTTCCCCGTTCAAAACTATACGAGTGACAGGTCTTGGGTGTTCTGTAGTCTTTGAGCAGGCAGAGCAGGGAGCCATGGCAGAGCAGAGGACCACCAGGTCAGTAAAGCAGACAGGAGCAAAGATCCCCACGGTGGAAGAGATTAGCACCACAGCAAAGCAGTTATCAGACAGTTATCAGCAGTTATCAGTTAGCAGACTTTAGCTCGGCAGGCATGACGTGAGCAGGCTGTGGCTGAGCCGACATGAGGTGAGCAGACTCTGGCATGACAGGCGTGGTGTGAGCAGGCTTTGGCTTGGCAGACATGACCAGAGTAGGCTCTGGAATAGCAGGCATGACATGAACAGGCTTTGGTGCGGGGGGTACTGTGGGATTGCATGGTTCCTCCTCTGCAATTCCCACAGTAAATGATGAACCAGTCAGCAACAAAGCAAAGTCAATATATTCGTCTAGCGTAGCAGAGCATCTGTTGTCTGGCATTAGGGTCATATAATCAGTCCCTCAGTCCATTACAAAAGATACCCTTAAGAGCAACGTCAATAAAGTCCACCAAGTGGCATACCTCACAAAAATCCGCCACATAATCCTCTATAGCCCAGTCACCTTGACGGAGGCAGAGGAGGCGAAGAACTGCTGGGTTCGTCGTAGGGTTGTGTATTTTGTAACAGTGCAACTGAAAGGCAAGTTTAGATGAACCTAAGTGCAGCTTTATTTAAAAGTAATCAAAAAACCAAACAAACGAAGACATGACTTGACTTGAAACAGACTTGACTTGGCATGGCATGAACAGACTTTGAAAAAAAATAATTACAAAAAAATCAGATATGGTCTAAAGATCAGACTTGCCAGTATGAATGCAGCCAGTGAGATTAAAATCTTTAGAATATATCTAATGGCAGACTCGGTCCTCCTCTGCATGAAATTTGTAGAGAGATTTTTTTTGCTCTACCTCCTCTTTTAATACCCCATATGTGTTCTATTGGATCAAGTCAGGCAAGATTCTTCACCAGGTCATAGTTTACAAATTTCTTTTCCTCTTCAGAAGTTTTGGCAGTGTGCTGTGGATTATCATCATGATGGAATATTCTACTTCTGCCAAGCTTCTAGAGAGTGGAAGTCATCTTGTCAGCAGTATTTTGGTACATCCACAGGCATTCATGGTGCAGTCTATAAATGCTGTCTCTTCAATAACTTTTGCACTCATGTGGCTACAGGTAATCACAGTCCCACCTCTTTGCTTCACTGTTGGGATTATGCACATACTGTCGCGTTCACGCAAAATATGCTGTACCTTATTTGAGCTGAACAAATTTGTCTGTACTTGGTTCTGATCTGAACAAATAGTTAAGCCTTTTTTTTTTATTGCTAAACTACAATAGTAGCACACCGTCTGTGGTGTTGTTTTAGGTGAATGGCCACTGTGACTCTGATTAGTGAGATTATTGCACGAAAATCAGTTGACATGCTGCAACTGTACGTCAGGTTCTTTGCAGAGTCTGATTTTTCAGATCCTCCAGCAGCTGTTTTCCACGTGGAGCTATTATGCAGACTTGCTGATAGATATAACACAAAGGTTCAAAACTGATAAAGTTCTGATGCTCACAGATCGTTCTATAGCTATGTTCATGCACTGGAAATCACAGGTGTGCTTAGTTTTGTTTCTGTGGTCATAGGTTTTTATAACGTTTTTGTCAGCGATGACAGGTTTATTTACTTTTGTTGAACTGAGTTTCTACTTTGGGACCTGTGGTTGTAATATAATTGTCCACACTTGTACAACTAATATTCTTAAAGCATTTGTTTTTGTTTATTCTCAAGAGAAAATATTCTACTTAAAATAAAATAAAATAAAATAAAAGGTAACACTTTAGTGTAGGGAACATTTCTATCTATTAACTAGTTACTTATTAGCAATTATTAACATATTGGTTGTTTATTAGTTTAGTTTAGTTATAGTTATGTTTAGTCATACTTTATTGTTCAGCCTTGGCTGAAAATTGGTCTTTAGACTCGCTTACATGCAACAATGACAGGACAATTCCACATATTCCTACAACCGACACAGCACATCACATAAATACTTAATACATTAGTACTTATAAAGCACTTATTCTGCATGACCATATTCTACATCCCTAATCCTACCCAATACCTGAACTCAACAACTACCTTACTAACTATTAATAAGCACCAAATCAATGAGCCGCGTTGCTATTGCCTGTCCGCGTGTCTCTCAGAAATCAGAGTTTGGCATGAGTAAATAAACTAAAATACTACATCATACACGTGTTCAACTATTTGATATGCATTTTGAAATGATTTGAATCTTGTATGATATGACACATGCATGAATGACATATGCACAAACGCTATAACATAAACTATAAACCAAGTATGAAAAATGTGCAGGGTTTTCATGTTATTCGATTTTTAACAAAAAATTGTATTTTATACTAAGGGAGCGTTTTGGAACAAATGCCCCCCAGTCTTAGCTTAAAAGGAAAGAAAAAAAGAAAAGAAAAAAACAAAAACACACACACACACACACACACACACACACACACACACATACACATATATATATATATATATATATATATTATGAATTATAAATTACAAAATTATAATAACCTATTTGAAAAATATTGTTAGTTAATGCTAACTGGCTAGATAACTAGCTAGCTGATGCTTAATTGAGGTTATTTTTGAAGTCAATCAACTAGTTACAATACATTTGATGGAAAAACAAAAGATTTGACGTTTAGAATAGAGTAACTACAATAATTAAACCATGCCCCCCGGGGGCGTTTTACTCCACAGACTAGGTTTGATTAAAAAAAAAAAAAAAAAGTTATGTCTTTCTGAAAATATAATTACATTTTTCTTAAATAACACGTACTCCCTATCTACAGGCCTTACTATTCTCATATCATATATAACTGTGATGTTCTACAAAACAACAAGGTTTAAAACACTTTTTTTTTTCTTACTGCTGAAAATGAGATAATGTACTTTGAAATCCGTTTTCTTTCAAGTAAATCACCAGTGTAAGTTTCGTGGCGAGTACTCTCATCAACATGGTCCATAGTTACAACAAAAATTGATTTATCTAGTAGTTATCTGGGGGAAAAACAGTATCCCCCCACTCTACCCTATACATTTCTATACTATTCACTCGACTATTCACTATTGCTTGAAATGTTGGTTTCAATGTTTTGAACTTTGTATGATGGGCATATTTCTCTGTCTTACTTTATCCCTCTCTGGGACGGCACTTATGCAAGTATATTCTTTGTATGTATAGTAAAAGTTTTTTTCTTTTTTTGTTTCAGCCTCCATTTTCTCTAATCAGTTATTTGTGACCCTGGACCACAAAACCAGTCATAAAGGTCAATATTTTAAAACTGAGATTTATACATCATCTGAAATAAGCTTTCCAGTGATGTATGGTTTGTTAGGAGTAGAATAAAAATTGGCCAAGATACAACTAATTGAAAACCTGGAATCTGAGTGTGCAACAAAATCTAAATGTTGAGAAAATCGCCTTTAAATTGTCCAAATGAAGTTCTAAGGAATATTTGCATATTACTAATCAAAAATTAAGTTCTGATATATTTACAGTAGGAAATTTACAAAATATCATCACGGAACATGATCTCTATTTAATATCCTAATGATTTTTTAACGATCATTTTGACCCATATAATGTATTTTTGGCTATTGCTACAAATATACCCTGCTACTATATGCTACTTAAGACCAGGGTCACATTTATAGAATCAGACTCCTTTTTTTTTTTTTTTTTTTTTTTTTAAGGTTGTGGTTGTCCTGACTTTAATGTGTAAAAATAATGATAATGTCATCATAAATATTACATAGTGCCACAATGCAAACAAAAAAAAAGAGGATATCTTAATGGTACCAAAATGGGATTCATTTAGGATTCATGATTTGACCACAAGCATAAGACAGAGAGTAGTTGAAATTTGATGCAAAGAAAGCGAGTGGGTAAAATAGAAAGCAGAGGACTGTGAGTGATGACTTAAGGCGCATGGGTTTACACTCTCTCACTCATAAATCTGTTGCGGGTATGGCTTTCTTGCTCTTGGATCTGCACAAGGTTTCCACGGAGACTTGTCACTGCAGAGAGCTCCATGGCGACCAGAGCACGAGCGCTGTTCACTGGAAAGAGACAAAGCCAGCATCCTGCTGTTAGTTTGAATGATTAATGTGCTCACGGTCAGTGAGAGCACTCCAAATGCTCAAACATCTTTGTGTGTTCCTGTACAATGACATGGAGGCTGTAAAGGTTGATGTAATGCTATTTGATGTCTAAAATGATGCTAACGCTACGTTTTGTCTGTGGATATGGTTTGAGACCCTCTGTCAGTGTACGTCTTTGAAATATCTTAAATCTAGAGGTCATACGGGAAACTATTGTGCTCTGCTTATGCTTTTAGTGATTTATCTTACTATTAATATCCTTACAACTGTAAAGCAACATATTCCATAGATTGATAGTGTTGGTGTATTTAGCATAGCTGAACGTCCCAGATTTCAGCTGTATTTCTACTAACTGGACTAAAGACTGCTAAATATTAACTGTGATCTTCAGAAAAAAGGACCCTTCAGGCACATATAAAGTAAGCCCAGTGCGCATCATTTTGTCATTAACACATAGTGACGTGTAGCCATCACTGAGGCTTAATTATCAACTCAAATGCAGCAGCAGTAATTACAGCTGTATTATGAGGCGCTGTCATGTGTCGAGAGCCCACTCACCGTCACTGACTGACGCCAAGTGTGTGGGTTTGAATTATTTTCTCATCTTCATCATCGTCACTGAAGGCCTATATACAGTTTTTCGCTCAGGGCAGAAATGCTTAGAGATCGACAGGAAAATGGATTTGCTCGTGTCCTTGTCACCGACTCACTGAAATGTTTTATGAAATCAGTATATTTACAATAATTGTGAGTCCTTGTATTGTTTTTGTATTGTATTGTTTTATTGATTTAAGAGTGACCTATTATGCCCCCTTTTGTCCCCAGAGTGTGTATGTGAAGTTTTAGCTCAAAATACCCAACAGATATAGATATGTATATTTTATAGCTCGTTCAATTTTCTTTTTGTGTTTGTCCCTCTAAATGCAAATGAGCTGGTGCTCCCGGCCCACTTTTCAGAAGAGGGCGGAGCTTCGGGAGCCGGCAGAAACAAAACAGGACGATCTCAGGCACTGAAAATGTCAGCAACTCTTAGCAGCATTGTTCAGTCTTGATGTTCGAACCGGAAACGCTTTTAAAGTCAGTCATCTGATTGTGCTGTGCATGATAAATGCGTGTTTATGCACGGTTAATCACAGCGCATTAAAAATAATGACAAAGCTGGTCTCGTGCTGTCACAAACTTAAAAAAAGTCCCACTTGTGATTATGGCCGTGCGGTCGACTTCACATTGCTTTCGCATGCAATTTTTAACTACCTCATTCTTATTTATGATCATCCTGGTTACAGGCAGAGACAATGGTATCTTTAGCAACATTAGTCTTACGGAGTGCCAAGAAGCACTTTCAGAAAGGCAATTTGGAAAACCAACACATGATACTTAGAATTTCTGGAGCTGACATTCACGCACGAAGCGTTGGTAAAGATCCTCAAACGTATAGGGGACTTTTTTTCTGGGACATTTCACTGGTGTGTCCCATCACACGACACGTGTAATGGCTCTTTGGAACTGACATTGCATATGTCCAGCAGCTACTGCCAGAAAACAGTAATGACAGACTGCTGCTTCTCACTCAGGGCTATGTCTATGCTAATAGGGCAGAGATCGTCACAAACGGGCGGGACTTTTTCCCTATGACGACGCCATCATAGGGAGAAAATTGCCTGTACTGAGAGACTGCTTATGATTTATTGGGATTATTAAAAAAAAAAAAAGAGTGAGTGAGTTTTTTTTTTTTTTTTCCATTATAGGCTGGTTGTTTTCACACACTGCGGCCACACAACTATAGCCTTTTAAAAGTGATTTTTGCATAATAGGTCCCCTTGAAACATGTGTTTCATTTTCCCATGCTGAGAAGAGGAGGTACATTAAAAAATGGCAGGGATACCATTTGCTTTGTAGATATGACACCTGTCTCTGCAAATATTCAAACCTCTAGACAGGTTTTATTCTGATGTAATGGTGGAATTTTGACACAGTGATGCAATTTATTTGCTTAAACCTGATTGCCCACCAAACTTGCCCTGTGTGTCGCCATGTTTATATGACAAGAAATACACTTCTTCGTGTTTTGGCCCTCAGTCATGATTGCTGTTTACTGTACGTGTGTGTTTGTATCATTTCTCATATGGTAAATGCATGCATGCTAATAACACAATTGTAAAATAAACATATGCTGTATGACTGCAGTATTGTGATTAAAAAGTCTAAAAAGACATGAAGGTCAACATCAGTCCTTCAGCTGAGAGCTTGCTCTAATGTTGCCTTTTACACAAATAAGACATTTTCTTGTTCCTCCCTCTCCCTCTCTCTGTCTCTCTCTCTCTCTCTCTCTCTCCCTCCCTCCCTCCCTTTCTTTCTTTCTTTCTTTCTCGCACACCCACACAGAAACAGTCAAATCCACAGGCAGAGTGAGAGCGAAGGATGAGGCATGACACATAAAAGAGAAAAGCGTTTATTTTCGCGTTGCATTAGCACTGCGCTTTTCTTTTTTCCCTCTATTTCTGGTTCTCTCAGCCCTCAGGTTATTTTTTGGATGTAGATATGAAGATGCAGGTCTGTATGTCTTTCATTTGAATTGTCAAACAGATGAGTGTTGTATCTTTACAGTGATATTATAGAAACAGGCTTCCAATACCTATTTAAACATGGTTTCTACTGTATGATTAGTAAAGAACTGTATTCTTTCGGTGGATTTGATCTAATAGCAACATATTGGAAATCATTGTAGCTGTCTGGTTTTCTCCCCTTTTTGATCATTATGTTCAGATTCTTTCTTTCTCTCCTTGTTTTTCCTGTTGACTCTAAAGACCAAATGAAGGTTTATGTTGTGTGCAAGTGATGTGTGATGTCATAGTGACGTCTTGTATGTTATAAGATTGTATAATGTGTAACGTGAGAGTAATGTGCGAGAAAGCTTGCCGGCGCTTGTATGATCAAGGGTTATTTTTAATGATTTTGAAATTAGCATGGGTTGATTTTTATGCATGGCTAACATGTTGCTGCAGATATGTTGATAATAATGTCAGTATTAAAAACATTGTTTTTACTTTCTCAGCACCATTCATCAAATGTGCGCTCAAACGTGTTTTTAAAGACATTTTGATGCATTCAGATGGCTTTGTCTTGTATACAGCTCCAGTACTCCCCAAAATGGTCTTTTTTTAAACACTGTGTATTTTGGGATTTTGTATTGTTAAAAAAAAAAAGTTTATCTAGAATAAATTACGTTAACATAAAATTGTTGTAATTGACCATTAATAGCATCATTTAGCGAAATAATGTGTCTAAATTAAAACCTGTCAAAATGCTATGTTTCGATTCCATTCAGTGAGTTACTTCGTTGCATCTACAACAACGTTGTATTATCAGCTGGGGTGTAGAATTCAGTACTCTGACAGTGTGCTTACATTTATTGAGCATCTGTCAACTACTTTAACAAAACTGTAACAACTTAATCGGCACATACTGAATATCAACGGTAATGTGTGTTTGTGAAATGAAATGCATGCAAGTGTCTGTGATATGAGCATCTGTAAGTCTGTAAAGTGCTAGAGCTGCATTTCTCAATCCTGTGTCTGTGTCTTTCTGCAGTGATTAATGGTATGAAGTGGTGATATGGCTTTGGATATGGAGAGGACGGTCTCTAAAATCATGTTCGACTTCCAGAGGAACTCGACTTCTGATGATGACTCTGGCTGTGCACTAGAGGAGTACGCCTGGGTGCCACCTGGCCTCAAACCTGAACAGGTAGGTTCATGTCAACATGGATCACATTTTGATTATTATTCTATAATTATTTATTTGCTTTACATTATTTGTTTATTTTGTTGTAGTCTAATTAGGCTTCTCTTGCAATTTTAGAATGAAATATGACATTCTCACAGGTTTCATTCATAGAGCTTTAGATATCATTATTTGCGCTTGTGAGAGAGACAGAGACAGACCAGGATCGCTGAGCATGTCTGATTTGCTGATGAACATTTCATGGTTGAACAGATGGAAGGGAAATGGCTCATGTCACAGAATGAACCTGTAAGTCTCTCTCTCTCTCTCTCTCTCTCACACACACACACACACACATACACACACACACATTTTGGGGGGCAGGTGCTCCAGAAAAAAAAAAGGGCACTCCTCTCATAATTATTTGTAAAAATTAAAGTTGCATATGGTTTAACATGTTTGAATGACTTTAATTACCACTATACACTATGGGGCAGTTATACGAATGAAATAAAATCAGTATCACAAAAAAATCTTAACATCTTAACATTGCTCAAAATACATTTACAATACCATTTCAATTGCCTAAATCATGCTGTTTTAGCATGCTATTATAAGATTAATGTAAATTACAGTTTGAATATAGAAGTATGAAATTGGGGAACATAAAGCTATCTTAATAAGTGAAACAAATATTAATTCATTAGATTGGCTTGAGAAAACCAACCTACTGAAATGTTTTAAACTTATATACTTAAACTTATACTGTTATACTAATTGAACTACTACTTGTTCTTCTTCTGAGACAAAACTTTCTGACTTTCATATAATTAATAATCCAAAAATTCCCATAGACTTACATTGGCTCAGAAAAAATGCCCCCTCTAGAGGACAATTGCAATCCACTAGAGGGAGCCTCAGGATAAGAAATATTTCCAATTCTATTTCGTTTTCAATCGGTTAAATTTACAAATAAATGCATACATTTCAATTATACTGGCAATCTAAGTCTATAATGACTGTCTGATGGCCAGAGACCAATGTGAAAGATCACTGCTCTGATCAGCCACTGCTGTGTCTTCATGAAAGTTTACCATTTGCACATTTTTATGTCTTTGCTTGAATGTTTTAATTGACAATTTAACACCATTCTAGCACAATATCACATGAAAGAGCTTCATTGCTTGCAAACTGTTTTGTGTGACACAGAGAAGCCTTGTTCATTTTCACTTCTTCTGACACTGAACGGACAAATACACGTTGCCAATTTGAAAATTTAAGCGATTTTACACCATTCAAGTGCAAAAAGACAGGAAAGAACTGAATGCAGTACTCAAAAGCTGTTTTGGCTCATGTTGCGGCTCTGATAATGCGCAAACCCTCAAGCCTGTTCTCTTTCATGCTTAAGCAGACAAATAAATACAAGATTGTGTCAAAATACATGATATTTTGCCAAATATTATAAAAACAGTCTATTATGTCTCAAGTAAACATAAACTATTGAGAAATAAATCGATGTGGATCGATGTGTGGGTTCTCGTCTAAGCTAATGTGTGTTTTGACCGTCTCCATATTCCAATGAGTTTATTATTAAAGTTACTTTGTTTGAATCGCTATTCTGATTTTCTTGCCTGTTCCTGATATACGCTTACTCATGACAGATGAACCAACCAATATAGTTTTGCAGCATTTTCCTTGTTTGGTTGGATTATTTTGGATTCCCCCCCCCTTTCCTCATGGACCTTCCCTCAGTCCAACTCCTCTGCCTGGAGCAGGGAGACCGTCCGCTGGATAGCCACATATGGGCCACACTTTTCACATCTCGCATGCCGGACTCATTACCCATTACTGTTTTTTATCAAGCCAGCCTGAGCGAGCGGGCGGTCCTAAAGAGGATTTCGCCGCTTACGTGGAGTGGGTACTGTTGCACAATGAATCTCCTTTCACTGTCTGCCCTGCGGAGGATAACTTCACCACCAGTCCCACTCCACTGCCAGAGACCAGCCAATCACCATCAGCGATCAACGTGACGGGGGTGTTGCACGTGCCCACCGCACACCGAGGAGCTCACCATGCCGCGATGGAGGAACATAGACTGAGGATAAGTTTGGAAGGTATCATCGCCCCAGAGTCCGCCTCATAACAAGGGTCTGACCAGGTGCGTGAGCAGGCTACACCGCAGACAGTCGCTGAGGGAGTACTTGTGGAGCTCGGTACCCCGCCTCACAATACCACCGCTGTGGTATGTTGGCTGCTGTCACTGACATTTTTGAGGAGGATTTAATAAGACTATTTTAGTGAGGCTTTGCCCAATCCCCCTGTAAATCCTATGGCCCCTGTATCTCCAGCGTCTCCTGTCTTTTCAGTAGCTCCTGTATCTCCTGTCTGCCCTGAATGCCCACCCAGCCTCCCTCTCCCACCTCCTCAGTCAGCCAGTTCCTCAGCCCCAGCTCAGCTGCTGTCCTCCAGTTCCTCAGCAGCCCATATCAATAATGTTCTGCCAAGTGTCTGCAGGCCAGCAGCCTCATCCAGCCTCATGGATTCCTGTGTCTCCGCCTCCAGCCTCTGCGCCCCCTGCTCCACCTCGGCCTGTTGACACTTCGGTTCCACCTTGGCTCTTCCCTCTCTCGGCTCCACCGGAAACCATCGGCCGTCTCCGTTGATTGTCCCCAGGGTGTTGGTTTCCATCAAGGCAACATCTCCACCATGGGTTCTCCCGCCTTCGACTCTGCCCTGGGGCCTCATCCTGGCTGGCCTCTGGCTCAACACCTGGCTCCTCCTGCACCTGGCTTCCCCTTTGTTGCTTCTCTCCTGCTCCACGGCCACCTCCAGAGCCCCCCACCCACCTCAGTTGGACTGTCCTTTTGAGGCATGAGGATGCGCCTTCTTGAGAGGAGGTGAACTGTAACGTGTCAGTCTGTTTGGTGTCTTCATTGGGTTTTGCTTTCTTCCCTGTGATCTAGTTATGCCTGTGTTCTGATTAGTTTATTCATCGCACCTGTTGTCTCAGTTATCCACATTTGTGTCTGTTACTTAAGTCCTCAGCTCTCCCTCTGTGTTTGTCGGTTCTCGTCTAAGCTAATGTGTGTTTTGCCTGTCTCCAAGTTCCAGTTGAGTTTATTATTAAAGTTACTTTGTTTGAATCGCTACTCTGATTCTCCTGCCTGTTCCTGATATGTACTTACTCGTGACAAAATTATCTAATTAGTTTGTTACTTTTTATGGAAAGTAATGTGTTGCGTTACTTTTGTGTTACTTTTTTCATCTGAGCTGAGCTTACTTGCTTGTTTTTAATATAAAAACTAATAATTAATAAGCCTCAGGCATTCCATATTGCATAAAGAATAGGATGCAGAAAAAGAAATTCCAACACTTTTCCACAAAAAAGAAAGAAAGAAAGAAAGAAAGAAAGAAAGAAAAGAAAAGAAGCAAATGTCATGTTTCATAAACTATTTCATGTTTTGGCATTTTTGCTTATTAGTATGGTTTAATTAGATCATCGAATGTTAGCAGCAAAGACATTGGTTAATTACATGAAGTAACTGATTAAATACATAAAGGATATGTGTTAATAACATTTAATTATTGCAGGTTTGCATCCTATTCTAAGTTTACATTTCACTATTTTTATTCATTTTGAAGAATACTGAATCTGTTTTTGTCAAGTCACCTTTATTTATATAGTGCTTTTAACAATACAGATTGTGTTAAAGCAGCTTCACAGTATTAAATAGGAAAATAGTGTATCAATAATGAAAAAGGACAACAGTAAACATTCAATTTTCAGTTAAAGCCAGCTCATCATTGAATTCAGTGATGTTATCATCCAGCTCAGTTCAAAGAGTATCTGTGCAATCAAGTCGAGGATATTGCTGGAAAAGAACTGTCCCCAACTAAGCAAGCCAGAGGCGACAGCGGCAAGGAACCAAAACTTCATCGGTGACAGAAATGGAGACAAAAACCTTGGGCTCCGTCAGGGCTCAGTCAGGGGGCCAGTTCTTCTCTTGCCAGATAGATCAGCAGTTTAATTCCAGGCTGCAGCAACATCAGATTGTGCAGAGGACTCATTTGGTTCCTGTGGTCTTGTGCCGATGGCCATCTAGATGACGAGGTCCTCACTGGGGATCCGTCTTTGGTGCTCATCTAGTTGACATGGTCTCCACTGATATTCAGGGCAGTTCATCTCTAGGACCTGATCTAACGTCTGGACAGGATATGGACTGGAACCGGTTGACTGCAGTGACCATCTGATCTGGATACAGACTGGATCTGAGCAATCACCCAATGAAGCGTTACAATAATCTAACCCTGAGGTCATGAACACTTGAATTAATGTTTCTGCATTTGACACTGAAAGCATAGGTCATAATTTAGGTATATTTTTGAGATAGAAAAATGCGGTTTTACAAAGGCTTGAAATTTGGCTTTCGAAGGAAAGATTGCTATTAAATAGCACACCTAGGTTCCTAACTGATGACGAAGAACTGATAGAGCAGCCATTGAGTGTTAGACGGTGTTCTAGGTTATTACGTGCGGAGGTTTTAGGTCCAATAATTAACACCTGCTTTTTCAGACTTTAGCAGTAAGAAATTATTTGTCATCCAGTTTTTTATATCGACTATGCACTCCGTTAATTTCTCAAATTGTTATGTTTCACTTGGCCATGAAGAAATATAGCAGTCAGTATCATCAGCGTAACAGTGAAAGCTGACACTATGTTTCCTGATGATATCTCCCAAGGGTAACACGTAAAAGTAACACCCTTAGTACTGAGCGTTGAGGTACTCCATACTCCACTTGTTGATATGATACCTTTTCATTCACTGCTACAGATTGATGGCGGTCAGATAAGTATGATTTGAACCATGCCAATGCACTTCCCCTAATGCCAACAAAGTTTTCAAGTTTATTCAGAAGAATGTTGTGGTCGATAGTGTTGAACGCAGGGCTAAGGTCCAGTAGCACTAATAGAGAGATACAACCATGATCGGATGATAAGAGCAGATCATTTGTAACTCTAATGAGAGCAGTCTTGGTACTATGATATGGTCTAAATCCTGACTGAAAATCCTCACAGATACCATTTTTCTCTAAGAAGGAACATAATTGTGAGGATACTACATTGTCTAGTATCTTTGACAGAAAAGGGAGGCTCGAGATTGGTCTGTAATTAACTATTTCTATAGGGTCAAGTTGTGTATTTTTAATGGGAGGCTTAATAACAGCCAGTTTGAAGGTTTTGGGGACATATCCTAATGACAGTGATGAATTAATAATAGTTAGAAGAAGATCTATGACTTCTGGAAGAACCTATTTCAGTAGCTTAGATGAAATAGGGTCAAACATACATGTACACTGTAAAAAAATAAAAAGCATAATTTGTTGAGTCAGATTAAAATAATTTGTTATCTTGCTGCCTTAACATTTTAAGTTCAGTCAACTAAAATAAGCTTAGTCAACTTGAAATGTTAAGTTGTACTAAGTAACAACTTAGATATTTGTGTTTGCTAAACTTAACAGATGGGTAAGTAACCCAGCTGCCTTAAAATTTTAAGTTGATTCAACTCAAATATCTTAAACTGAACTTAAACTTAAACTGAACTTAAAATTTTAAGGCAGCCAGGAAGTAAAGTAAAGTAGCTCATAAAGTCATTACTGTTATGCGGTTGAGAAATGTCAATGCCTGTTAATGCTTTATTTTTCGTTAATTTAGCCACTGTACTGAATAAATACCTGGGGTTATGTTTGTTTTCTTCTAAAAGAGAGGAAAAGTAATCAGATCTAGTAGTTTGTAATGCTTTTCTGTAGGATAGGGTACTTTCCTGCCATGCAATACAAAATACCTCTAGTTTTGTTTTTCTCCAGCTGCGCTCCATTTTCCGGGTTGCTTTCTATTGGGCACGAGTGTGCTTGTTATACCATGGTGTCACACTGTTTTTTTTAATCTTCCTTAAGTGTAAAGGAGCAACCATATCTAAAGTGCTAGAAGAGAGAGAGTCCATAGTTTCTGTTACACCATCAAGTTTTTCTGAGCTATTGGATATGCTGAGGATTTGAGATAAATCAGGAAGATTACTTGCAAAGCAGTCTTTTGTGGTAGAAGTGATGGTTTTACTTGTAACAAGGAGTTGAATTTATAATTTTAGAAATATGTAGTCTACACAAGACTAGATAGCATCAATTCCATGTAACAGTATTAAATCTAGAGTATGATTTCAACAATGAGTAGGCCCTGACAAGTGTTGCCTAACCCCAATACAGTTCAGAATAAATACTGATCCCCATGCATTATTTTCATTATCAACATTTTATTATTATTTTATATATTAAAATCACCTACAAATAAGACTTTATCTGCAGCCAGCACTAACTCCGTTCTAAATTCTTTAATAAAGTCTATATGGTGACCTGGTGGCCTGTATACAGTAGCCAGTACAAACATCACAGGGGATTTATCATTAACACTTGTTGCTCTGGATAATTTTATATGAAGCATCATTACTTGAAGGTATATTTGAAGCCCATCCTTTGAGAAATACTGAGAATATTGCTAGAAATTGTAGCTACACCTCCCCCTTTACCTTTTGGACGAGCTTATGTTTATAATAATCTTGGGGGTAGACTTGTTTAAAGTAATGTAATCATCTGATTTTATCCAAGTTTCTGTCAAACAGAGCATGTCTAGGTTATGATCAGTAATCATATCAATTACAAAAAGCGCTTTCATAGAAAGGGACCTGATATTCTGTGACGAGGAGTCAGTGTGAGTAGGATCCATATGCAACTTTATTAAAGTCAAGCTCATATACAAAACAAGCAGGGTCTCACAGGGGCAAACAGAGCAATGCAGACAATCCAGAGACAGAATCAGAGTCTGGGCAAGAGATCGGGGCAGGCAGTGGTCAAACAACGTAAATCCAAACAACCGTAGCAGAGGGTCACAAGGCAGGCGGCAGACAGACAGAGTATAAAGGCAATCGGTCAGCAACAAGAGGTCAGACAGGGTATAAACGCTCAGAAATGTCAGCAATAGCAAAACAAGACTTTGCGAAAGGGTGAGCGTGAGCGTGCTATTTATAGTCCACGAAATGGCTGACACCTGTGCAGGTGATCAGCCCCAGATAGGGGGTTATGGGAAATGGAGTCCGAATTGCAACTAGTACTCCGGTGATGGTTCCCTCTGGTGGTGATCGGAGGGAGCCACAGAGGCTGAATTCGTGACATGTTCAATAAGCCAAGCTTTATCATTTGTTTCTCTGTATTATATACATTTTTTATTTGTTGAAAATCAATTAAATTGCTACTCTTAAATTGGTTTGGACGTTTTTTGTATTTTCTAGTTTGGGGAGCAGACACTGTCTTTATACTCTGATATCTAGGGGAAAAGGTCTCTATGTGCTGAGAATAAACTAATTTCTGTGACGTGAGACGGCTAGCAGACGGTCGGTTTAGCCACCCAGTCAGCATCTCCACTCCATTTCCTCCCCGAAATCACTATATATGGAGCTTACAACGGCTAATTTTACTATGCATAACCTCATCTGCATATTATTTCCATGCATATTTCCATCCACGTGACATGTTTAACACCGTAAGAGGTAGGAAAATGCAAGACACAGATTATAAATGCTATTTGTGCCATACACATTACATCTTCCATACACAAAAATCTTCCAGTATCCTTGTTATGTTTTAGAATAAATATTTTAATATATCCTTAAAAACTAAATTGTATAAAAAAAGTTGATTCATTCTTTTCCACTGGCCAAATAGTAAATAATAATTTAGTAATTTAATTGTTTTAAATAAATAAAATGTATGCCTTATTGCTGATAAGGTAAACATATGTTTCAGAGAATTTA
Organism: Cirrhinus mrigala; assembly: GCA_036247105.1. NCBI lineage: Eukaryota > Metazoa > Chordata > Actinopteri > Cypriniformes > Cyprinidae > Cirrhinus > Cirrhinus mrigala. The sequence continues at coordinate 1,896,799 of CM070014.1, forward strand.
TATAGGGTAGTTTGGCCTACTTATGTTTTGCTGTGAAAATGCAGTTGTCTGAGTTGGCGTGTCACTGACAAAATATTTATAAAATGAAACATGTAAATCTTACAGTTTCCTTTAAATTCTATCCTTCAAATACAATGGTATTTTTCAGAAAATACTAAAGGTGTCCGACTTCACACAATATTAACATGGCCAAGCAGCAGTAGTTGTACAGTATTATCATTGAAGCGATTCAAACCGGCCGATGGACCGCTCATCCTCCGAATCCATCAGCGTCTGCTGTAATATCAAAGTGCGTGTGCATGCTTTATCCTTTTTCTCGCAAAAAAAAAAAAAAAAAATTCATAGCGTGATCTGCAGTTTAGTACGTACTCAATAGTTATAAATGAGGCCCCTGGACTTCCCCAAAAACTCGTCCAATTGTCTATGAAACCTATGTTATTTTGTGGGCACTACTTAGACATCCAGCCATTGAGTGACGACAGTCTGCTATGTATCTCGTCACCACGGTAGACAGGGAGGGGACCAGAGCATTTGTCTGGTATCGTACTTGCAAGTTCACACACCTCTTTAACATTATTTTTAGTGATCGAATATCATTAGTGCCGACGTGGATAACAATCTTACAGAATTTACGTTTAGCGTTATCCAGCATTTTCACATTTGCCAAGATGTCAGGCACTCTGGCTCCCAGTAAAATATTGAACCACAGTGGCTGGTGTCTCTGTTTTCACGTTCCGCACAATAGAATCACCAATTAGAGCAATTTCATCAGGTTTCTCAGTGGGTGTGTCACTGAGTGGGGAGAACCTGTTTTGATGAAAAGCGGTGTTTTGACCCATGACTATGCTGCCTCACAGTCACCCAGTCACCCTGGTGCATGGGCTTTGCAGCCAAAACCAAAGAATGTGCAGGACTCCCTGAGCTAGTCGCATCCAAAGCAGCATCTAGAGCCCTCACGTTCTTATTTCCTCAATTAAAGTTTGGATGCGTGTCTCTTGTTCTGAATTCTTCTCTGTCAGCCTAACTTTTTCCCTGCTATGTTTTATTCGTTTTTGTCCCGTTTTTTATCTGTTGGTGCAGCGAGCCAGCTCTCTTCATGTTTACTAGCGTGCCTTTCTTTTAAGTCTCCGAGAGTGGGCGGTGGTGGGTCTAGCTGGCACTCAGATGGACAAAAGTCTTGCGATGCTCCGTTTATTCCTCGCACATCTGTGGATTGGTGCAGCCTTTTGGATTGTTGTTGACACAGAAGGAGGGGGTTTTGTGACTATTTTTAAGAATTGTTTTAAATGCAAATTGTTATCTGTTGATAAGTATGTTAGTTTTGAGGTGCAAGTATTTAACCCTTTAACGCGTACGATCACACCCGCGTGATGAGGCTTGGCTGGTCCCTGAAGCGTACGATCACACCGGTGTGATTCGAACGTTCGGCGCGTCACGTGATCAACTGCTGAATTCAAATCTGTTTTGGTGCTTTGGCTGGTGCTGAGACAGATCGGACGCGCTGAGTGCTTGTCATATTATCACAACTATTCAGTGTTTTCAACCATACAATGCTTATTTTAGGTTTCAGACATTTAAATACACATACGTACTAACAAAACCATACATTTATCGTTTGTAAAATACACACTAATGTCTATGAAAGTGGCAATAAAGATCCTTACAAATATAATCTGACAACATATTTTATTGATATCATATACAGATTGTGTAGGTAACTATACAGTTTGCTCTGCTCTTCTCCCAGCTCACCAGAGACTTACTTTAATGTCTTTCGGCAGGAGAGGATGAATTTGCGTGTTGTAAATCCCGCAGCTCGGATTCAGCGCAAACAAACGTGGCGGCGCCCATCACCCGGTATAGATTAACTAATGCGGTCATTATAAAAGTGTTTCAACTTCTAAATACATTTACTTGCACATATTTCAAAATCGGAATATCAGATATTTCATAATATAGTGAGCATGCTTGTGAATATTAATAATAAAAAAACAAAAAAGGAAATAAAAGCGATCCATGTGTCTTACAGCTCTTTTGTGGCTGCGGTGTGTCACATGACGCGTCGCCATGGAAACAGTAAGGCGAAACATTCTAAAATAACGGTCGCCTAAAAAAACTCACTCTGGGGGGTCAGGTATAATATTTTAAACTCACATGTGAAAGAGTTAAAGTGGATTTTACAAACCCAGTCATTTTTGCACTCATATACAGACCTCCTAAATATAACAAGGAGTTTATAGACAAATTTTCAGAGTTTTTATCATCTATGATTCCATGCTGTGATCCCCTTGTTATATTAGGTGATTTTAATATTCACATTTGCTCTTCTGAGAAGCCCTTGGTACAAGACTTTTTTGTTATTGGTGGACTCTTTCAACCTCACGCAATCTGTAGTTGGCGCTACACGCCACACTCTTGATTTAGTTTTGTCTTGGGGTGTCCCGGTGGGTGAGCTGACTATTGAGAATTTGGGGCTCTCAGATCTTTTTTTTATCTTTAATATTACATTTGCCAGGCCCACTTCGAGGCCTGTGTCAACTGGCCGTCGTGCTTGGGCAATAAATGCTTTATTGGCATCTACGTTTCTAAAGCAGTATAATGCCCATATGTTAGTTAGTGAGTATAGTCTATCAAGTCATGGTTTAGAGAAGCTGGTATCCGATTTTAATGTGGGGTGTAATCATATTATGGATCGTATTGCTCTCTGGAGACAGGTAAAATCAAAAACGGTATCCCAGCCCTGGCTTAATGAAGATAGTCGGCATCTTAGACAAAAATAGAGGCAGGCGTAGAGGAAATGGGGGAAAAAAAGATTACAGGTCTCAAATGAGATGCTTTGAGGTCGTATGGTGTCTTATCAACAGTTTGTTATAACGGCCAAGGCTTGGAATTTTTCAGCTCTTTTTTCAAATAATCAGCATAGTCCTAAAGTTTTGTTTTGTGTGTGCTACACCTCTGGACTATTTGTGTTGGTTTTTCCCTCATGTGCCCATATATGGTTGTTCCTGTTCCTGTCCTCGTTGTGTCATTATTAGTTAATTACCATCAGCTGTATGTGTATCGTTAGCCACCCTTTATAAGTTGTTTGAGTTCTATGCTTTGTGTCCGGTACAAACAATGAATACGTGTGTTCCTGCCTCCCTTTTGTGGATTTACCTGTGTGGCTTATATTAAAGACCTTACATTGCCTCTCATCGTCGTGTTGCGCCTTCCTCCTCATGTGTTGTGACAGAAGACCGGACCTTTAAAAAAGTAAGCGGTGTGTTTCTTTGTTTGCATTTTTTGTCAGTTTTTGTTTTGGTTATGGATGACCCAGCAGTCCTCGTCCTCCTGCTGGAGCAGGGGAACCGCTTTCTCAAGGACCACACCCTGGATTGGTGAGGACTTTGTGTTCCTCACCAATCTAACACACTATTCGGACAGCTGCCTCTGCTCATTCCGTCAAGCAGGACTTAACACCGCCACACGAGTGCAGCTGTCCGGAAATGGTCCTCGAGAGAGCCTCGCCACCTTTGTGGAGTGGGTGCTGACGATGACACCAGCCCCACTCCTGACCCAGTGCCCAGCCCAACATCACCCCACAGCGTGGAGCATCAGCCCGAGCCCACCACGGACGGAGAGCCAAAGCCCAGCACGACCGACGAGCAATCACCACGTAGAGCGGCAGAGCTGAGGATCATCCCGGAGCCTGAGGCCGTCACGTCTGACCAGGTGCGAGAGCCGGCAACATCGCTCCCGAGGGAGGAATTCACAGTAGACATGAGGATGCAGAGGAAGGCCACGCCCACTGCACATCCGCTGAGGGTGAGCTGAAACTGGATCTGGGACAAATGGACCTGATAAACATTGATGAGGATATATATGCAGACTCTTATCCCACCATCATCAGAACTGTCAGTTGATCCTGAACCCTCTGTCTGCACTGATCTGTCTGTCTGTCTGCCTGGATTTCCCTCCACTCATCACTGCCTCAGTCACTCCACCTCTGTCTCCTGACAGCCCCTCTGCTCACCCTCAGCCCACCATCTGTGCGGTGGGCTTGTCGTGGGTCTGCCAGTTTCCATTGGCATCGTGGCTGGAGGATCCCTCGTCTCCGCCTCCAGCCTCCGAGTCCTGGACTCCGCCTCGGCTCCTGGCTCCCTCGTCTCCACCGTCGGCCCACCAGCTCCACCGGGCTCCCTTGTCCCTCCTGCTCTGGGTCCCTTCTGTCTCCACCCTGGTTCTTCCCTCAGTTGTCACCACCGTGGACTTTGTTTGTTGTCCTTCTCCTGGGAGTCCGTCCTCCGCTAGAGCCTCCTCCTCCACTGACTTCTTGTTGCCATCCCACGTCCACTCCTTTGTCCACTGCCTAAGTCCTCTGTCCATCCCTTTTTTGTTTTTTTCTACGGCGCGAGGTCGCTCCTTCCCGTGAGGGTGTGTTCCTGTCCCCCTTTTGTGGATTTACCTGTATGGATTATATTAAAGACTTTACATTGCATCTCATCATCGTGTTGCGCCTTCCTCCTCATGTGTTGTGACAGTGTAATAAATGCAGTTCTGAATCCTGCTTGTCTCACTGCTTTTAATAATCCTGGGAGAGCCTGTGAAAATTTTGAATAATTTATGGATAAGATCACTGCTATTAACTATTAACGGTAACTATGCAACCTTATTTTACATTTGATTCTTCAGTTACTGCACCTTAACACCTACAAACCCAAAACCTGCTTTTTGTGCTATTGCTTGTAATTTGGTTATTTGTGACATTTAATGGGTATCTACAATTTTGTTGTTATAATAAGCTTATTTGTTAGAATACAAAAAAGGAATACAAAATTATAAAAACCAAAAAGTATAGTATCTATCTGAAATATGCTAGCAGTGTGATGATGCTTAACTTCATAGCAGGACTCTAGGAACCATCTAAACTTGTATCTGCTATTAGAGCTAGCATCTCAAATTCTGCCTGGGTTCAAAGTCATCTTCAATCCCCTCTTGGCTCCCCTACCTTTGGCCAGTTAAGTTTGTTTGGGGCAATTGCTTCTTTTGACTTGCTAGAAATCGTCCAACAGCTTAAGCCAGTTTATTGCTCACTTGATATCATCCCGCCCCGCTTGTTAGTACAGGTTTGGGATGTGGTGGGTTCCACTATACTATTTATAGTGAATCAGAGTCTTAGAGAGGGGCTGGTGCCATCGTATTTTATGCATGCCCCATGCACATAAATGGTTCTCATCATATTTACAGAGGAGAACCTTTGCGGTGGAAATAGGGAGCTCTATTTCCACCTCTTGTTTCTGGGGTTCCTCAAAGTTCGTGTCTCTGCCCTGTTTTGTTCTCCTTACATATGCTCCCTCTTGGTCAGTTTTGCTGGTTTGCTTGGATGAAATAAAGTCATTGATGGTATCAAGTTTCCTTCAGCTGAACGAGTCTAAATCTGAAGTGGTGATCTTTGGCCTATCTAAGTTAGCCAAACAGCTGTCACATGTTTTGGGCCCTTTAGCCTCCAATCTTACTCAGGTGAGGAACCTTGTGTGATTTTCGATTTTGAATTGAAATTCAATAAACAAATAAATGTTGTGATAAAAGGTAGCTTTTTTCTGTTAGGGGTATTGCAAAATTGAAAGGCTTCTTGCCTTTTACAGATATGGTGTCACGGCGTGGTGTGCGGGGAATGAGGAGTACTGACGGGGAGGTCCAGGACTTGCACATTTATAAAACAATCCACATAGTGTCCTTAATATATATGTGGCTTGCCATATTGACGGCCGATAATCCAGAGCGCGGGGGTGTGGCTGGAGTCCGTGAGCTGGCCGCGGTCCGAGTCCGTGAGCTGGCCGCGGGTTCTGGGCTGAGGATGAGGGAGGAGCTATGGAGAACGGGGGTGAGCGAGGGAGGACCGGAGGGAGTGTGCTCGTTGGAGCAGCACGTAGAGGACGCTGGCTGGTGGTGGGCTGGAGCGGCCACGTGTTTACAGATGGGGGGAAGACTATGTTCCACATCGACATAGAAGTCGGAATTACAAAGAGCAAGGACATAGTTGATAAATACCGCAACCGGTTTGCGGCAATCGTCAGGAGTTATCGAACAGAACAATTTGTCATCGTTTAGCCCCATCTGAAAACACGCGTTGATCATAGCATCGCTCCAACTCACCAGGTGACAAACGCTCAAGAATTCCTCAACATATTGCTCCAACGGCCTCTCCGCCTGCTGAATGTTCACGAGGAATTCCTCAGCCCAGAACATTTTGCTTGTAGGTCGGTTCTTCTGTCACGGTGTGGTGTGCGGGGAATAAGGAGTACTGACGAGGAGGTCCAGGACATGCACATTTATAAAACAATCCACAGTGTAAACAGGAATGAACAGGAACAGCAGGGAATCCACACGCACGCAAAAGAAAGACAATGGAATGACAATACAAACTGACTGAAATGACGTTAACAGACTGGGAGTGACTTTCAGAATGACAATACAAGAACCGACAACCAAATGTGGACACAACCAACCTTAAATACACAGACTAACCAATCAGAACAGGATAGGTGTAATCGATCAACAGTGACGTAATAATAGAAAACGGAACGGGAAAGACCAAATAAAGGCATACAAGGGGAAAAACACAAAAACAGTCCACAGGGGTGTGACATATGGAAACTGTGATCCATGCATTTATTTAGTCCAGATTGAACTATTGTAATTCTCTATATTTGGGGTTGTCTAAGAATTTGCTTTTCACGTTTGCAGCTGGTGCAGAATGCAGTGGCCAGACTGTTGATTGGCACCAGGAAATGCTCCAGTATCTTAAACGCTTACATGGGCCGGACCCTGTATATATTTCCAGTTTGTTACAGCATCATTGTTCTGCAAGACCTCTTAATCATCTCAAAGTTTCCTTTTAAACGTGCCAAAATTTTGGCTAAAAACCAAGGGAGATTGTACATTTGCGGTGGCAGCACCGTGTCTTCGGAATAGCCTCCCTGCACATAGATTGAAAGTTTTAAATCTGTGTTGAAGACTCATCTGTTCTCTGCTGCTTTTGATTGCTCTTAGTTTTTATGGGGTTTGTTAAATGTTTTGTGGTGCATTATGGTGTATGTGTGTGTTTCTTAATTTTGGCTCTGTAAAGCACTTTGTTCAACTGGTGTTGTTTTTAAATGTGCTACAGAAATAAATGATTGATTGATTGAAAAATTGGAGCGGGGGGAAACAAACGGAGCAAGAGAAAAAAGAAAACGATAACGTTAGTAGACGCGAATAGAAACAGGAATGGAAACGCAAATGACAAGCTAACCAGCTAACGGAATGCTCATGGTTTAAGATTAAAAGCGGGCGATCAAATTAGCCGGAATCGCTTAATAGATAATATCAGAAATATTTTGGGAATTAAGTTATATTTTATCACTTTAAACGACAGAGAGTGATAGAGATTCCAACAGAAAAACGAAGCTCACGGAGCAGCAATCACAAACCATTCAGCAGCACGGCAGACAGGAACCGGAAGGGCAGTACACCAAGGAAGGAAGTAAGATGAGTAAATGCATGTTCACATTTAGTGTAGAACTATAGTAGCATCATGTTTATACTGCACACACAACGCTTTTACATTTACTCCCGATTTCTCTTAACATGGGAACAGGAAAGTTGTCAGTCAATACAGTAAATGAGTAAATAAAGTAACTGGGATTACTTATTTGAAAAGCTAACTCAGATATTTTCTTGTAAGTTATAAAGTAATGAGCAACCATATCAACCACATAGCAACACCCTTGCAACCACCCTGAGTAGCAGCCACATAGAAACTCCCTAGCAACCGTATAGCAACATTCTAGTAACCACATAGCAGCACCTTAGCAATAACCCCGAGGACCTTAACAGCTGCATAGCAACACCCTAGCAACCACCCATGGTACCTTAGCAACCACATAACAACACCTTAGCAATAACTCAGAGAACTTTAAGAGCCACATATATCAACATCCTAGCAACTATTACATTTACATTTATTAATCTGGCAGATGCTTTTATCCAAAGCTACTTACAGTTGAGGAGAACAACAAGTGATTATAAGTCATCATAATATGGCAGTTAACACAAGAAGTGCCTGTTTTACAAGTTTTCAGTCATCGTTCAAAACAGTAAAAGCTAGGACAGGACGAAATTAAAGGAAAATAAGAGCATTTCCAACTTTCCAAACTACAACCAGAATACATTTGGGAATGTTACTAACACATTAAGTCCAAATATGATGGAAAAAGATTGAACTGCCATGCATGCATTCATTTGTCCATTAGCAGCTGAGTTTGTGTAAGATGTTGCACTACACATCTCTCTATGTCACTAAGAATACTTATAATAATACTTATTATTAAGAATACTTATCTGAATGAGAATAAGATGTGTATGTTGTAGTGTGCATCAGTTTTAAAGTTTGAAAACATAGTTGGGTGGATTTGGATGGATCTTTGTGATCTCTTTGTTTCACTCAGTGCTGCTGCGTCTGAAGATCCTAATGAATTTTTAAGATGGTCACAGGCCAAACCTTAGCGATCAGTCTGTAGGTGGGTGGAGGGCTGAAACTGCATTTTGACCAATGAGAAGTGCTGTCCTTCCCGGGTTTGGTACCAAAAGTCTTCTTCTTGCCCTCTAAAAGGTGTCTGGCTGTTGTCCTAGCATCTTTATCGGATGGCGTTGGACAGTTTGCTTATGTTAGTCTACCAAGATCCAAACAAAATGTAGCAAACCTTTGTCCACTGTTGTGGTCAGAGAGGGGCCCTGCCATAAATTGGGCCCTGGAATGTACTGTCCACTACGCAGTCATTTATTCACAACCTGTTTGTCTAATGTCTCTTCAAACTGTTCACCTCTGAAACACGCAATACGTGTGCGACTGTGCAAGATTAATATTTAGGTGTTCTTGCTAGATAAGAGGTTTAATGAAGGCTACTTTTAAACAACTATATCTAATACTGTATGTGATGTATATAGGGATGAATATAAAGATTAATTCTTATTTAAATAAGTGCATTATTTTACTGTCAAGATGGTGTCGCACATGGCACCCCTGGTGCTAAGCTCTCCAGTTGTTTTAGAGTTTTTGTTAAACACAATCAGTTTTGCTAGGGAAGAACTGCTGAACATTTAGCAGAACACACCACAAAATCTTCTAAAGGTTTTCAATTACTCGGTTGTTTGCTGAACATTGCAGTTGGCTGAACAGCGGCGCTGATCAAATGCTTCAGGACGCACAGATGGAGAAAGCGAGGCGGCGTACTTGTTAAGCTTAGACAGCGCAGATTCCGAACGCCGTTGCCTAGCATCCATCTGACGAATGACGCTATACCGAACAGCGCGCTTCATCTGTCGGGCTACCAGCTGTTCAAAGCGGATCGCGACGCAGAATCAACGGGGAAACGTGCTTTTACGTCAATGAAAGGTGGTGTACAGATCTAACGGTGTTAAAGAAGATGTTTTGTTCTGATCTAGAAGTGCTTTTCATTAACTGTAAGCTGTTCTATTCGCCGTGGGAGATTCACTCGTTCATTCTCGTGAGTATTTATATTCCACCGCAAGCGCACGTGACCCTGGCTTTACTCGCTGATCAGATCACAGAGACAAAACAAAAACACCTAGACTCTGTTTTAATTATTCTTGGAGTTTTTAATAAAGCAAATCTTTCACGTGAACTGCCAAAATCCAGACAGCATGTTACATATATATTACTGACAGTAATATACATTGTTATACAGAAATAAAGAATGCATACCATTCTGTCCCATGGGCAGCTTTGGGGCTCTCTGATCACTGCCTGGTTCATCTTATATCAACCTACAGGCAAAAACAGATTGGCTAAACCTGTAGCAAAGACTGTAAAGAGATTTACCAACGAAACAGAGTGGGTTTAAAAAAAGCGTGTTTCGACCTCACTGATTGGGGTGTTTTGAAGCTGCTGCCACCAATCTGGACAAGCTCACAGAGACTGTAACTTTATATATCAGTTTCTGTGAAGATATGTACTTCCCTACCAGGACTCATTTATCTTACAACAACGACAAACCATGGTTCACTGCAAAACTCAGACAGCTCTGTCAGGCCAAAGAAGATGCTTACAGGAATGGGGACAAAGTCTTGTATGAACAGACCAAATACACACTGGAAAAGGAGATCAAAGTGGCAAAGAGGAATTTTTCTGAAAAGTTAAGGAATCAGTTCTATTTCAGTGACTGTTCATCAGTGTGGAAAGGTCTGAAAGACTTCACCAACTACAAGACACCATCCCCCAGCACTGTGAAGAATTAACAACTGGCAGACAATCTGAATGAGTTTTACTGCAGGTTTGAAAAAACACCATTAACATGTAACCATCGCCAAAAGAACACTCAGGAGGGCTAAATCACGTTTATACAAGTAATGGCAATCTATAGTTCACCACAGCCTATATGAAAAAAGACTCAATAAAGTCTTTTGGGTGCAAAAAGAACCTGTTGTGTGTGTGTGTGTGTGTGTGTGTGTGTGTGTATAATTAATCCATGTAAAAGACAAAAAAAAAAATAAACGGATCTGTATGAATAAACGCTCATCTCTTAGCCGAAGTCGACACCGACTCTGAATACCGAAACTCTCGATGATGATAGAAGGTGAAAAATAGTCCACTAGTCTCATAACAAAAAGTATCACAAACAACCGATGCTCCGAGTTTCCTCAAAACAAATTGCAATTCTTTGATGCTGATTTGTAACGCAATAGTTTCGATGAAGCTGTTCCTTAGTCCATTGATGAGTAATTCATAATTAAGATGAAAACAGAAAGAGAGAGAGATACAAAAATAGCTCTTATGACCAAGCTGAAAACCGTAGTTTCTCAACCCGAACTCCATTTGCAATAAAGTTACATTAAGGGAAAGCCATGCTCTCCCTTAACCAAACAGGTATCTCTTACTCTACTGCCTATTTCCATTTTATCCCCTAACTGAACATATCCTGCAGTGCCCCCTGGAGCACAGTAGAGGAACTACATCAAAAAAGACAACAACCCAGTAACCGTACTATAGCCGGTTACATACTCCTCCCCTCGATGGAAAATTTGTCCCAACCATGACAAATTTTAAGATTCTGCACACAGAGTCAGGATCCTCCATAAAAGAAACTCTATAAATTACTGGACGTAATTTCTTAATTACAGCTGGACCTTTCCATTTAGGTGACAATTTTGCCATGAAGCTGTCATCTGCTTTAGATAAGGGATGGGTACGAACCCAAACTATGTCTCCAACTTGAAATTCACACGATCTGTGTCTTTGATTGTAATACTTCTTTTGTTGAGCTCGTTCCACGCTTTTCAGGATAGGGAGGTTTTTGAAGGGCTCTCTCCATGGGCCCTTTCAGTTTACAGCCAAGAGCTATCTCTGCAGGTGAAAATCCTGTGGTCTCATCCCATGCTGAGTTTATAGCGAATCGGAATTCTGACAGCCATCTGTCCCATTGTTTGTGTTGTTCTTCTATGTATGAAGCCATCATTTTTAAATCGCAAAGGATTAAAGACAAGATAACATTTGTTGGCGATTGATGATTTTAGATTTATTTTCATAATAAATAATATAAACATATTTTATACAATGTTGCATGCACTGCAGGGATGTAAACTTTTAAATATATAATAAACATTGAACAGTTTCAATACAGTACTGCAAACATGTAAATATATATATATATATATATATATATATATATATATATATATATATATATAACTTTGAACAGATGCACTGCAGTAATGTAAACATAAATATAAATAACTTTGAACATTTGTACTGCAGTAATGTAAACCTATAAATATAACTGAACATGTATAATGCAGAAATGTATATATGTAAATATAAATAACTTTGATACAGTGTTAAACATTTCCTGTACAGTGATGTTGTGCAAATATAATATTAAATGATTATTTGTCTTCTGTTTTTTTTTTGTTTTGTTTTTTGTTTGTTTGTTTGTGTGTTTTCTACACCTGTAGGCAATGAAATGAAAATAAATTGAAACCAAACCAGTAGGTGGCAGCAAATGGCTGTTTGAATAAGTGAGTTCAACAGATTCGTTCAAACAGCTGATTCATTCAGAAACCAGGCAAGCAACTGTCTTTATAAATAGATTACTGCAGGGGTGCTCAATCCTGCTCCTGGAGATCTACCTGCCTGCAGAGTTTAGTTCCAACCCTGACCAAACACACCTGTCTGTACTTATCAAGTGCTCCTTCAGATCCTAATTAGTTGGTTCAGGTGTGTTCGATCAGGGTTGGAGCTGAACTCTGCAGGAAGGTAGATCTCCAGGAGCAGGATTGAGCACCCCCGGATTACTGAATCACTGACTCACTTGATTAGTTAAAAAACGTGGATTCATTCAGTAACGAAACACCGCTGTGTTGCTCGGAGACACAAAACAGTTCTGCTGTGGCAACGCAGGCTGCACAAGCAACATCTGGCACAACACAGGTCGATCGGTGCATCTCTGTTTAAAACGTTAACTTTGCTCAGCTGAAGTCTTGATTGTGTCCTCCTACTCCCAAACTATGCAGCTTCTCTGACTTCCTCATCGACCTGAAACATGTCGCCCTTATGCAGATCTCTCCTATCACCTGATATTACTAGAAACTGAGATATTACTTATAGTTAGTAACGTTCATAAAGTAAAATCCAAAATGTATATTAATTTAAAAAAAAAAAAAAAAAAATCACATAAAATGCAAACAATGTACATACAATGTAACTATATATATATATATATATATATATATATATATACAAATAATGCAAAGACATATATAAACTGTGAGAAATGGAGACGGCTAGAATCGATATTCGTATAACATTATAGCATGAGAATACTCACCCTCAAAATTGTCGATGTAACTCAAAATATATCATTTGAAGCCCTTCTCTTTCTTACTGTTAAGCTGATTGCCTCACGAAACGATTAACATCATTCACAGTTATCCAGGGAAGCTCTTGTAAACAGAGAGTGTAGTATGTCATCCTCTCCTGCGGCATTTTCAAACAGTTATCGCCAATAGCGAAGACGGCTTCCGGTGCTGCACCGGATGTAACTGAGCGGACTGAGACCAAACGCGGAAGTGATTGTGCATAGAGTCAATTGCCATTCTTTGCAGTACTTTCCCACATCACTTCGAATACTAGGCCAGTATATCGTTTCCAGTAGCCTAAGTAAAGTTTTCAGCTTTCCTAAGTGACCACTTAGAAGACTGTCATGTGCATACTGCAAAAACTTCAGTCTAAAAGCATTGGGGATAACTAATTGCAATTTTTGGCCCTTTTGACCATCCGGAACACTCTGAAAAAGAAATCCATTCTCCGTCACATAATGAACTCATGTATTCGGTAGATTGCTTATGGACTTTGGTTGCTAACTCTTGGATTTCTGGATCATTATTCTGTTCTGTGGCTATTTGTGAGAGATCTGCTGGTAAGTTGCATGGTAAAGAATTGGACTCAGTGGCTGTACTAATAAGTAGGGTATCTTGGGTGCTATGAAGACCCCTTGATAAAACATCAGGAACAATGTTGCACTGTCCTTTTCGATACCTTACAGTAAAATGGAAGCCTTGCAGCCTGATGGTCCAATGAATCAGATGAGAAGAAGACTTAGGGTGTTGGAATGCCCATGTCAAAGCGGTGTGGTCAGTGATGACTTTAAACTTTCTTCCTTTCAAATACTGCCTCAATTTTTCTACAGCCCAGACAACTACCAAACATTCTTTTTCTGATACAGAGTAGGACCTTTCAGCACCCCTTAACAAACGTGATGCAAAAGCAATAACACGTTCTTCCCCTTCAATATCCTGAGTAAGAACTGCTCCAAAGCCGATATCGCTTGCATCAGCTTGTTTAATATCATTAAAAGCTTACTGACATTGCTCAGTCCACTCCCACTTGACATTCTTTTGTTTCAGCGCATTTAATGGGGCTGCTCTTTTAGAGAAACGTGGGATAAACCGATGATACCAACTGGCCAGTCCTAAAAACCGTTGTACAACTTTGATGTTTTGAGGTACTGGAAAAGATTCAATGGCAGAGACTTGGGCTGGATCAGTTTTCACTTCCTCTGGTGTCACAATATGACCAAGAAATGAAAGTGAGCTTTGGATGAAGTTACACTTTTTAAGATTTAGGGTAAGGCCTGCTTTATGAAGACTTCGGAAAACCTGTTGAAGATGCTGGAATTGTTCAGTGATGTTACTAGAATAAACAATAATGTTGTCAATATAAACCATGCAGCACTTTCCTTTGACTTCCCTCAGCACGTGTTCCATGAGTCTTTGGAATGACACAGCTGACTTTTTTAGCCCAAACACAGAGAAATTTATATAACACTGAGGAGGTAACAAAGTCTGTCTTCTCAATACTGTCCACTCCCATTTCCATCTGCCAGTAACCACTTTTTAAATCAAGTGTGCTAAAAACAGTGGCACCATGCAAAGACTCCAAAATGTCCTGAATTTGGGGCATTGGGTAGGCATCTAGATGTGTCTTAGCATTAAGACCCCAATAATCAACACAAAACCTAGAACTTCCGTGCTTCTTCGGTACAACAGCCTCAGATGCTGCCCATGGTGAGGTAGAAGGTTTGGATAATCTGTTTCTCCAAAAGCTCTTGAACTTGAGACTTAATGAACTGGCGTTTCTCTGGTGATACCTTGTACGTCCTTTTTCTTACGGGGATCTCATCTGTGGAAGTGATACAATGTTTGACACAGTTCGCTCTACCAAGCTGTTGAGTGCACACTATGGGCCAACTTATCATTAACGCTTCCAAGTTCTTTTGAATGAAAGGATCTGATTCTGCCATTTGGGTGGCTCATAGAATCTGCTAATGGTCTTCTGGACTGACAGTGGGCATAGCCGAATGAAAGTAAGTGGAAGTTTGCCCATCATAGTGCATAAAGAGAAAAATCTTTGGGCTAAAATGAAAACCATCTTGGACTTCAATTAAAAAAAAAAAAAAAAAAAAAAATTCCCTGGATAACTGACACAGTCAGGTCGGAATCTTGTATAATATAGAAAGTTACATTCATCTTCTGCCCTTGGACAATCCCAATTGACCTTACCCATTGAACTTTGTCTCTGTCCATTGGCTAACAGGAACGTCTGACCTCCACTATCATCTAGGATATCAGCTGATATCCTTCATGGCCACTTAGCTGCTTCCACAAAGACTTTTGGATTAGAGAAAAGGTACTGCCTGTATCCACTATGGCCATGATATAACAGTTTCGAAAGTATTAAAAGAAATGGTGATGTTTTTTAAAATCATGGTGGTCTGAACTCTGATCTAACAGCATGACACGACTGGTACCCTGTGAAGATTTGCGTTGGAACTCTGGAGCAACAAGAGATTTCTTCTTCTGCTCTTCCCTGTTAACTTGATTCCAGTACCTTTTTGACTCATCGAAATCCTTCTCAATTTGCGTTCCAAGCTTCACCAATTCTCCCACATCTTTAACAGTCCTACGAAGCAGACTAGCTAGACGTGGATTGCAGTTTCTTAAAATAGCTTGAACCAATTCCTTCTTAGTCATATCCTTTTTCAACCTCAAACACAGGGCATGATAATGATAAGCAAAGTCCTCAAAGATTCCTTTGGACCTTGTTTTCTTTCAGCAAGCTTTCTTGCAGCCATGTCCTGATAATCCTCACTTAAAAATGAAATCAAAAACTTCTCTTGGAACTGTTTCCAACTCGTTACATTTTTCCTTTCTGCTGTCCACCAATCCTTAGCAGTGCCTCTTAGCACAGCAGTAAGAACCACAACTGCCTCTTCATCACTGAGGGGGTCGAACAGCGAAATACTCTTCACAGCGTTCCACAAACACAACAGGATTATCCTCAACAGCATTAGTGAAACTGGGGAGTTTCATCTTTACTGGTGGGTTATACTGAACTGTAGGAAGACCATTTTGAATGGAAACACAACTAGTTGTATTATGAATTGGAGATTGGGAAATGTTGTTGAGCACTTGTTTTAGGAACTCTTGGGGTTGATGAAATTGGGCTCAGTAACTGAAATCTTTGTTCTAACTGCTGGTCTCTTCTCTTTAAACGATCAGCAATCAATTGACCCAAGTCCTTAATCATCAGCTCCATCTGTTGCTTGACTCTTTCACATTCACATTGGACATAAGTAATTCAATTCAATTCAAATTTATTTGTATAGCGCTTTTCACATTACATATCGTTGCAAAGCAACTTTACACCAAATTATAGTTTTTACAATATATTTAGTAGTAGCTTACAGTGGTGACTGTCAAGTTGATGTACATATGGCAGAGATGTATGGTAAAGATCAATTAATGATGTAATCAAACAGACAAAGAACACCATAAATTAGCGGCAAAATTCGGTAGTGCTGTATGTTATTTCAGGTTTGGCATCATCTGAAGTCCTCTGAGGGGTCGGCATCATGTCTTCTTGAGTGTTCTGGATCCAGACTGGAGCTTGTGAATTCCTAGTTACCACGGGATGTCAATCCCATGGCAGAAACAGAGAACAAATAGGAACATAATTAGCGTAGCTGCTGTTCAAACAGAGCAAAGAAAGATTTGTTCAACCAGAGCTAAAAGATCAATAATGAGCATTTGATCAGATATAACTGCAGGAAAAGTTTATGAGATGCATTATTTGAATGCTTGGCTAAAGAGATGTGTCTTTAATCTAGATTTAAACAGAGAGAGTGTGTCTGAACCCCGAACGTTATCCGGAAGACTGTTCCAGAGTTTGGGAGCCAAATGCGAAAAAGCTCAACCTCCTTTAGTGGACTTTGCGATCCTAGGTACTACCAACAGTCCAGAGTTTTGCAATCTTAGGGAGCGTGATGGATTGTAGCATGGTAGAAGACTAGCTAGGTATGCAGGAGCGAAACCATTAAGTGCCTTATAGGTAAGAAGTAATATTTTATAGCTGATGCGGAACCTAATAGGTAGCCAGTGCAGAGACTTTAAAATTTGGGTAATATGATCATATTTTTTTGACCTGGTAAGGACTCTAGCAGCTGCATTTTGGAATATCTGTAGCTTGTTTATTGAAGATGCAGAGCAACCACCTAGTAGTGCATTACAATAGTCCAGTCTAGAGGTCATGAATGCGTGAACTAGCTTTTCTGCATCAGAAAGAGGTAACATGTTTCGTAGCTTGGCAATGTTTCTAAGATGGAAGAATGCTGTTGTTGTAACATGAGAAATATGATTTTCAAAAGACAAGTTGCCGTCTAATATAACACCCAGACTTTTGACTGTAGTGGAAGTAACAGTACATCCGTCTAGTTGTAGATTGTAAGCCAAGAGATTCTGTGTACTGTTTTTTGGTCCAATAAGTAATATCTCTGTCTTATCTGAATTTAATAGCAGAAAATTATTGGTCATCCAATCTTTTACATTTTTAACACACTCTGTTAACTGCGATAGTTTAGAAGTTTCATCTGGTCTTGTTGAGATATATAGTTGAGTATCATCAGCCTAACAGTGGAAACTAATCCCGTGTTTTCTAATAATATTACCAAGGGGCAGCATGTATATTGAAAATGGTAGAGGACCTAGGACAGATCCTTGTGGCACTCCATACTTTACTGGTGATAACTGAGATGACTCCCCATTTACATAAACAAAGTGGTAGTGATCAGACAGGTAGGATCTAAACCATCTTAAAGCCTGCCCTTGGATACCCGCATGGTTTTGTAACTAGCAATGAGATGCAGCCTTGGTCTGACGCAAGAAGCAAGTCATTAGTGATTTTAACAAGTGCAGTTTCTGTGCTGTGATGGGGCCTGAAATTCTTCATAGATGTCATTTTTTTGCAAGAATGAGAACAGTTGAGCAGATACAACTTTCTCTAAAATTTTAGACATAAATGGAAGATTAGAAATGGGTCTGTAATTTGCCAGTTCACTAGTGTCTAGTTGTGGTTTCTTAAGAGGCTTAATAACCACCAGCTTTGAATGGTTTTGGGATGTGACCTAAAGATAACGATGAGTTAATGATATTGAGAAGCGGTTCTTCTGCCACAGGTAACAGTTCTTTCAGTAATTTGGTGGGTATGGGATCTAATAGGCATGTTGTTGGTTTAGACACAGTGATGAGTTTATTTAGCTCTTTCTGTCCTATAGCGGTAAAGTACTGCAGCTTTTCTTTGGGTGTGACAAAAGAAGTTGACATATTAGATGCAGTAGAATCTACATTGGTTATTATATTTGATGTTATCCATTTTATCAGTGAAGAAATTCATAAAGTCATTACTATTAAACTATAAAGAAATATTTAGATCGGGTGGCGTCTGGTTATTTGTTAATCTAGCCACTGTGCTAAATAAAAACCTTGGATTGTTTTGGTTATTTTCTACGAGTTTGCAGATATGCTCAGCCCTAGCAGCTTTTAAAGCCCGTCTATATCTGGACATACGGTTTTTCCATGCAATTCTAAAAACTTCCAAGTTAGTTTTTTTTTTTTCCCATTTGCGCTCAAGGTTACGAGTTTCTTTCTTGAGAGAATGGGTAATTGTCATGCATGCACAGGGAGGAGACCAGAAGTAGTAAGTAGAATAATTTGAACGTTTTATTAACAGATTTAGTGATGAACAGTGTGCAGGAGGAAGTGGCATTCAAGTAGCTTATCTGACAGTTCTAGTTGTGAAGATTGAGCAGTCCGAGGGGAAGAGCAGAGAGGCTGAAGCACACACCGAAGAATCTGAGAAGCATGCGGTCTGGAGCCAATGAAGGGGATGTGAACGGTAGACCAGACAAGGACTGAATGCAAGAGAGAGTCAATTTATAGGGTGTGGTAATGGGATTCAGGTGTGTCCAATCAGAACTCCGGTGATGCAGAACGAGTGGGCGGTGCAGTAGGTGACGTGGCAGATGGAGGTGGCTGTGGTAAATGCCTGACAGTAATACTGTTGTACCATGGCGCAGTACGTTTTTCTCTAACTTTTTTCAATTTGATGGGGGCAACAGCTTCTAACGTATTGGAGAAGATATTGCCCATGTTGCTAGTCATTTTGTCTAGATCCTGTGTATTAATGGGTACACAAAGCAGTTGAGATAAATCATGCAGGTTATTTGTAAATCTATCTTTGGTGGCTGGAACAATATTTCCAGTAATTTTTTTTACACTGCACATCAAACACATTAAAAGAGACTTGACCACTCACCCTTCTTTCTATGTTGGCAACTTGGCTTTCCATTGCAGCAAGACGTTTCATCAAAGTTGTGTCATGAGTGGAGCCGACTTCTTCATTCTCCTCTACTGGTGGTGGCAGAGGAGGGAAATGTGATTCGTCTACAGGAACGTTATCATCTACTCGTAAAGACACATCTTTTTAGCCAAGCATTCAAATAATGCATCTCATAAACTTTTACTGCAGTTATATCTGATCAAATGCACATTATTAATCTTTTAGCTCTGGTTGAACAAATGTTTCTTTGCTTGGTTTGAACAGCAGCTACACTAATTATGTTCCTATAAGTTCTCTGTTTCTGCCATGGGATTGACATCCCGTGGTAACTAGGAATTCACAAGCTTCAGTCTGGATCCAGAACACTCAAGAAGAGATGATGCCAACCCTGAAACAACATACAGCACTATCGAATTTTGCTACTAATTTACAGTGTTCTTTGTCTGATTACATCATTAATTGATCTTTACCGTACATCTCTGCCATATGTACATCAATTTGACATAGTCACCACTAGTAAGCTACTACTAAATATATTAAAAACTTTAATTTGCTGTAAAGTTGCTTTGCAATGATATGTAGCGTGAAAAGCGCTATACAATTAAATTTGAAGTGAATTGAATCGTTCACTGTCAATCGATCAGAATCAATATATAATTTCACATCACTTGTGAAGAATGTGTGTCAAACACACCTAGAATTGGCTTAAATAACCTCGGTAGGTGACGTGTTTGATTACGTGCACCTGAAGTTGCAGGTTTCTTTGTCTTCAAGGACCGCATTGTGTCTGTGTGCGTCAGAGAGCGGAATGCTGCATTGCAGTTTCTCTTTCATAAAATAAAAATAAGAGTACATCATGTCGGAGTCAGAAAGTATATGCATGCCTCCTTGTGTTATCTCTGAGGATGATCCACATGGTTTTTGCTTCGAGTGTTTTGGGGAAGAACACGCTGGCCTCAGGCTCGAGGGAGAATGCGATCAAAGTACTTCTTGCGTGGCTCACTTTCTTCAAAGAGGAGCGAGCCGTCGTTCCCTCGTTGTGGTCCTGGGGGTCGCGTTTTGATCTGGCTGAGGTGTGTGAGACGGGCACGCCCCTTTCTCTCACGATCTCGCCAGATCAGGAGGTCCTAGCATCTGTTTCTGAAGCGCGCCCCGGCGCTTCTTCAGAACGGGCGGAGAATGCTTCATCTCTTGCTTCTGCAGAGATGGAGCTTGAGAGCGCCACCTCTGAGTGCTTCTCTCACAATGATAAAGCGTATGAGGAGTTACTCGAGGTGGTAACTTGAGCAGTTGACAGGCTAAAGCTGGACTGGCCACAGGGGCAAGAGACCCCCAAACGCTCGAAGCTAGATGACAGATTTCTGTCAGGTGGCCGGGGGGAGGGACCTTAGCGATGGTCTCTCCCCTTTTTTGGCGATCTCCATGATGAGCTAGCTAGAATTATCTTCCAAAAGTTCCATTTTCGACCATAAATCTGGTCATCTTAAGGCCTTCTGCCCTCCGCCGTTCACAACACCGGAGCAGGAAAGACTTAACTTACTGTGTCCAATATGTGCTCTTCAGATTTACGTCCACCACACGAGCCAGTGGCGTAAGTCAGAGCAAATTTTCATATGCTATGGGGGCCGCAACTGGGGGGGCCGCCACTAAATGGACTATGTCCCATTGGGTGAGGGATGCTATTGCCCTAGCTTATGAGGTGGGCGGCCAGGCTTCACCTCTAGGGCTTAGGGCCCATTCAACCAGGGAGGTTGCATCCTCCATGGCTATAGCAAGAGGTGCCCCCCCTGCAGCGTGTGTGATGCGGCAGGCTGGTCCTCACTGCACACGTTTATCAGATTCTACAGTTTGGATGTCCATGCTACTCCGGGCTCGCATGTCCTTGAGTCAACATCCCAAAGTCATGTCTGAGACCTCTTCAATATTTGTGCGCACACACTACACAACCTTGACGGGTCCAGACACTTCCAGTGTGGCGGCGTTGGTATTCTCGTTCCCATTAGCATATTGATACGCAGCATTGAGTGTAGCTTTTGGTAGGGAACATCTCGGGTTACTTGACTGTAACCCTGTTCCCTGAAAAAGCGGGAACGAGATGCTGCGCCTCAATGCCGCACTGCAGATGTGCCTGGACGTCCTTTCAGACAAAGGCATAACCTGCAGGTGTGTTCGATTCACATCTATTTATAACCCTCAGGTGCACGTAATCAAATATGTCACCTACCGAGCTTATTTAAGACAATTCTTGGTGTGTTTGACAGACATTCTTCACAACAAAGAATGTTCTCATTAGCGTATTGATACGCAGCATCTCGTTCCCGCTTTTTGAGGGAACAGGGTTACAGTCAAGTAACCCGAGACGTTCTCTCATCGGTTCTCTACTGGTAGTGAATGTCTCTGATGAGAAATCCACGCTAGGAACGCCCTAATCCCTATCCATAGCAGATGACAGTGGTAATTAACTTAGATTGCTCACAAATCTAGGTGTTTTAGGTCTGTGTGTTTTCAGTTGAGAGGGTACCAGGGTTCGGGCACCAATTTGACAAAAGACAAGAAAACGTATCTGTATGAATAAACGTTCATCTCTTAGCCAAAGTCCATACCAACTCTGAATACTAAAATGCTCGATGATGATAGAAGGTGAAAAATAGTCCAGTAGTCTCATAACAAAAAGTATCACAAACAACTGATGCTTTGAGTTTCCTCAAAACATAGCGTGCGTTGCAATTCTTTGATGTTGATTTGTACCAAATGATTTGTTTTAATGAAACTGTTCCTTAGTCCATTGATGACTAATTCATAATTAATTAAGATGAAAAACGGAGAGAGAGAGAGAGATACAAAAAGAGTGACTGAGCAGAAAACCGTAGTTTCTCAACCCGAACTCCCTTTGCAGTAAAGTTACGTTAAAGGAAAGCCATGCTCTCCCTTAACCAAAAAGGTATCTCTTACTCTACTGCCTATTTCCATTTTATCCCCTAACTGAACATATCCTGCAGTGCCCCCTGGAGCACAGCAAAGGAACTACATCAAAAAAGACAACAACCCAGTAACCGTACTATAGCCAGTTACAAACACCTCCAACAACTCCCCTCTCCCGCCTCCTGCACTTCAGATCAGTGAACATGCTGTACGCCAGGTCTTCAGAAAGAACAAAAGAAGAAAGGCACCAAGCCCTGATGGTGTGACACTAGCCTGTCTGAAAATTTGTGCTGACCAACTGGCCCCCATCTTTTCACAGATCTTCAATAGATCTCTGAAGTTGTGTGAAGGTCCATGCTTGCTTCAACTGCTCCAAAAACATTCCTGTCCCAAAGATAACAGGACCTAACGACTATAGACCTGTGGCACTAACGTCTTTTGTCATGAAGTCGTTTGAAAAACTGGATTTGGCTTATCTGAAGTACATCACTGGACCCTTACTGGACCCCCTGCAGTTTGCCTACCAAGCAAACAGTTCCGTGGATGATGCAGTAAACATGGGTCTGCACTTCATCCTGCAGAATCTGGATTAATCAGGAACTTATTTGAGGATCCTGTTCGTGGACTTCAGTTCGGCCTTCAACACTATCATCCCAAACCTGCTCCTGCTCAAACTAACTCAGCTCTCCGTGCCCACCTCCGTCTGTCAGTGAATCACCAGCTTCCTGAAAGACAGGCAGCAGCTAGAGAGGCTGGGAAAGTTCTCATCCAGCACCTGTGCAATCAGCACTGGCGACATTCATTTTTTCAGTTGTTCATTTAACAAACATACATACTTACATCAAATTTGCACTTACATTCAAATTTGCACCTAACATACCTGTTCATAGTAAATAGTTTATACTATATATATATATATATATATATATATATATATATATATATATATATATATATATATATATATTATCTGTGTCTCGTCTTGTCACTGTCATTTTGTTGCACTGTGGAGCTTCTGTCACTACAACAAATTCCTTGTATGTGTAAAGGTACCTGGCAATAAAGCTCATGCTGATTCTGTTTATGCTTTTCTGGTGAATGCAATCCCTAATAATACTATTATAAATTGAATAAAGGCAAAATAATATTACACCATAGACAACATAACTGGTAAACTGTAACAACATGAAATAATTTACCTACTGATTCAGTGACTGTGTGCAAACTATTGTGTTAATTACAATTCTGTATTTTCAGCAAAGCGGATTTGTGAGTTTTGCTATGCTGTTGTGACCATTGACAGAAACCCAATTTTGGTAATTATGCGCAAAAGTATTTACAGGTAATTTTACTATTACTGTCACCAAGACTAAATACATCATGATTTTCACTGCAAAATAAATAAATAAATAAATAAATAAAAAAATGATGCAAATATTGTTACAATTTTTGAGTAAAGCAGCCACATATTCAGTTATTTTAGGCTGCAAAAAATCAGGAAAAAAATGTTGACAAATAATTTTGGACTTAGTACCCAGCTAGCAGGGAATGTTCCCAGAACTTCAGCTAACATTCTGTACATGTTTGGTTAATGTTTCAAAGAAAACATTTGAATGTAATGTTTAAAGAATGTTTTAAGGATGTTTTTTAGTTTCAAATAACGTTCCTATAATGTTAAATGTAAACAATGATATCACATTTTAACTGTAACATTTCAAGGAAGTTTTGGGAATGTTTCGAGGTAACAGATTATACGGTATTCTTAATAAAACATTGACACGATGTTTCATGGTAATAAATGAAGAACATTATCTCAACTACATTAGGAAAACATTACAAGGATCCAAGCTAAAAAATGTTTTACGCTCTGGGAATGTTTTCAGCGGCAAGTTTTATTTTATTTGACATCCTTCATGCCGCAGTGCATTCTAGGAGCCTTGGATGAGTTTTTTATGGTGCACCCAGAATACACTGCAGAATGAAGCGTGTCACAGTTGTTGCGATTCATACAATGATTCTTGATGTTTGTGTGAAAAACAAATTAATGTTTTTTTTTTTTGTTGTTTGTTTTTTTTAATCCTTGAAATTATCTGATTAAAATTCTGCTGAATTTCAGTCTGTAGAAGCATTGCATTGCTATAATAAGAAACTAATAAAGATTAGACTGAATGATATCTGAGCTATCAACATGTTTCCAACTTGATGACACTTTCTCTTGCTGTTTTTACTATAACAAACGTAGTTACAGCAACTAGAGAAAACTAGTTGCATCAAACAAAGGCTGAGTTTTTACTTTCAATCAGAATTTGACATCTGAGCAACATTAGAGTCCACATCCAATGTCCAATAGGAAGCTTCCTGATTAAATCTTTATTAGAATGTTAGAGGATAATGTTCTAACAATGTTACCAATAAACTTTTGTAGAATGTTTTTAGAGAATGTTATCCTACTTTCTAGGAGAATATTCTGGGAACTAAAATAAAACTTGCCACTGAAAACATTACCAGAAAATACCATAATATTCTCTGAACATTCGCAGAACGGATTTTTTTTTTAAGCTGGGTAGGTGCTTTGGCATGAACTACTCTGGATTTGATTTGTGGTTCTATACCTTCCTGTGTTCTACACAGTGGTTTCCTTGATTTGGACTGGAGTTGCTGCACTTTGAACTTAATTTGTGGTTCTTGCCTTGTCAGTCGGATCAAATTCCATACATCCAGTCTGCAAACGAAGATGGAGAAGTTGACTGAAAATGTATTGCACATGTGACCCACTGTGTATTTCTTCAACCCCATCCTTCTTTAGGGCCTTGATCATGCTGACTATAGCTTGGAGGGAAATGCACTGAATGCCTGGTCATGCACTGGCCTCTTTCCTCTTTGTTAAAATTGGCTTACTGTTGAGGACCAGTATGATGAAAGATGGGTACCAGTTGAGAGGTTGTAACTGGCCGTAAAGGCTGAGTGGCTCAGTCTCTGATCCAAATATGGGATGGATAAACCCAGCTAAGCTTGTTAGAAAGGGAGCTGGGTGGTTGGCTTGGTCTGCTTGGTCTGCTTGCTCTTTTGTAAAATTGAGTTTTACTCATGTCTGACAAGGGGTTGTAGCCTGCTGGTGTGTTGACAGGTGTAAGAATCTATAGTCTGCCTCGACCCAGATTCCACTCCACAATATATTTTAAATCATGCTCATTTCCCAAAATGGCTTAATTATTACAGAGAAGAAGAAAGTCAACAGTTATGTTGTTTCTAGACCATTTGGGATGATTACATCCTGAGCAAATGGTGACCTATTGTAGCATGGAAGCAGGTGTGGGACACTGAGAACCATCTCAAGACAAAAGGGTTTCAGAACTAGTGATCGACCGATATAGATTTTTTATAACCGATACCGATTATTTGCATAATTATGTGCCCGATATGCAGAACCGATATTCATTTACTGTTATAAAGTAAATCAGTGACTGAGTGAAATAAGTCCATACTTCACTTTGGTTTTTCCTCCGTTTAGTCATCTTAAAAAGTGTTGAAAATCTTTCATGTTAAATTTAATCTTCATATTACAACAATAAAAACATTTTATTTATAAAACGCATCAGCTGCAACACTAATAAGCAAAATAAATGTAGAATATAGAATGTTTTCAAATGGAGAAAATAAATAAAGGACAGGAGTCATATCAACTTTGTTTTTGTCATGAATCTGGTCGGTGACCTCCCATCATCCATCGCGCTGATTGAGTCAGCACCTGTGGCCAATCAGGCGTGCTATAAAAGCCCCGGACTTTCCCTCTGTAACTTACGGAGTATTGTGGTTATTATTGTGGTTTATTGTCTTGTTGTTTCGCGTAGTTCCCTAGTTCCCAAGTTTCCTAGTTCCCGAGTTCCCGTGTTCCCTAGTTCCTGAGACCACTCTTGTGCCTCGCCCCAACATACCTGTTTGTTATCGTTTCGACCCTGCCTGTTTTCACTGTCTCTGTCTCGTCCTAAGAATAAAAGCTTGCATTTGGATCCGCTCGCCTCTCGCCTCTTTCCTTACGTTACAGTTTTAAACTGCAGTTTATAAGCTGTTTAAAAGGCTAAAGAGTGCAGAATTCACTGGATAATGTTAATTCACTTAATAATATTCTCTGGAATATTGGAATATAACAAACAAAACATCGTATTTTATTGTATTTCTCAACTGGTATGTTTTATCAGAATTACTAATATTGTATTCGTCGTTCTATTCTGAAATGCCTGCTGACAGCGCGGTTTATCTATGCATTTACATACAAGTATACTCAAACTGTGATCGCTGGCGAAGATAATAAATTTCCAATTTCCATAGAGTTGTATATATTTAGAAGTGTATTAGAAAAATAATGGCTATATAGTAAATGTTAATATAAATGAGGGTGTTTTAAACAAGTGAATCTTGTTAAAGGTTACATGCGGTGGCCATCAGAGCATCAACCCGGTGAGTGAATGGCAAAATTAAAGTGACTTCACGAGACGAATGGTAAGCATATAGACAAAAGAGAGAGAATTAAATTCAGAGCTTTCATTTCCAACATGTGCTAATTCATGGCTGTATATTATTTAATTCAGACAAAGTTATGTTTATTGGAACAGGACTTAATGAATTATTTTACATGACTGTAAGTTCGTCTCTATTTCTTAGAGCCAAGCTGCATAAACTAGCTACATATTAAGCATTTATGTATCACATCTAATATGAGCATTAATGGCTGTTATATTAAATAAAGTTTACTAATTACAGCAACGCAAAAAAGTAGGCTATGCTTTACCTCTGCATGCCGTTGTTGTCAGAGCAGAAGACCACCAAGGTAGGGCAGGCAGACCTGGTGACCTCCACAGCAGTGCAGGTGGGGTTGGAGACCACCATGTCATTGCAGGCAGAGCTGTAGACCACCACAGTGTGCCAGCCTCAGTGTTTGTAACAAGACAAACAGAGAGTTCATGGACAACCTTTATGGACATTACTTGAGAGGCAGAGAGTTCGAGAGCAGGCTCCTTGGTCATAACAGGACAGGCAAAAATCTCAGAGACAGCCTCCATGGTCATGACAGGTCCAGTGGCCAAGATGGTGATAACATAATTGTCCACTGGAGCTTGAGGAGCATAGCATAGAAAGCCAATGAGCAAATGGGCTACAAACTGACTACAAAATCTATAGGAAACAGAAAGTGACCTAAAAGTCCTAGACAAGACACAGAGAACATGTAACAATTTGGTTCTTGGGTAGGTATCTAACTAAGAAGCAAGGTATCTTACTGACACTCCAGGTCAAGTAAGTCGTCACCTTTATTTCTATAGTGCTTCATACAATACTGATTGTTTCAAAGCAGCTTTACAGTGATGGACAATAAAGTATCGATTCAATGATGCAAAAATAATTCGGTTCTGCTTTAAAGCAGCTCCAAAAGACAACAGTAAACAGTCTTCATTTAACTGAAATAAGCTTGTTGATTCAACTGAATATCCATAGCCATGGAGTGCCAGCACAACACAAAAAAGGAAATTCCAGTTAAAAGGTTTATTGTCCATAAATGTCTCATTTGGTAACATGGATATGGGTGGTCTAGAAAGATCACTTAAGATCATCATCCGATTCGAGCTGTGTTGTGAGTCACTGTCGCTGTCAGGACTGGTGCATGGTTACTGCGTAATCTCTCCAATCCTCTTCTAGTGCTGCATCCTGTGAGACTGACAAACAGGTACGAACTGAGTGAGCAGTGTGTGCAGCTGATATTCCTGTTCTACAGTTAAGCACAACATCATCATTGCTTGTTTTTTTGTTTTTGTTTTTTTTCAGAATAAAAAAAGGTTCTCAACAGAAAATGGCCAAGGTTTGTATGCCTGCCACTGCAAGCAAATAGTTATTTTACCTGTACACACTTTGTAGGTCCCATTTTAAGAAGACTTAAGCCCCTCTTAGTTGCTCCAAGGAACCAGGAAAAGGGGATATCTGAACTTTACTGTGATAGCATCTAGAGCATGGTAATCTATGCAAGGTCTCAGCCCTCCTTATTTTTGCCACAAAGAAGAAGCTCAAAGGGACAGGGGAGGTGGAATGATGGATGTAACTGTGTTTTAGGACCTCCTCCACATATTATTCAGTGGCAGCATGGTCAGTGAAGTGGAAGATGTGAAGCCTTCTTCTGAAAACATCCAGGTAGTAATTCTGCTGGTATGTCAACCTAATTGCTGGAGGTGGGACTCATGATGGTGGTAGCGTTGATGGAGAATGGAGTGACATGCTCTGTGTTCTGCAAGCGGTGATGCTGGTGTAGTAGAAGGCAATCTGTGAAATGTCACTTACCCCCAGCTAGGATCTCCCCTGTGGACCAGGATATTCATGGAGAATGTTATTGCCAACAGCAATGTTCGAGGGTGTTTTCAGCGGTAGAGCCCACCCGAACCAAAAATGAACCTTGCTCTTTATGAGTACAACCCATTTTCAAGTTTATAGGTGAGGTTTGATGGGTATTGATTGCCAAGAGGTTTTCCAGCTATGGAGTGGATGGGAAGTTTCAAGGTACATTGAATGGTCTCGAGGCGGGGCCAGTGACGGAGTTGCCCAGAAACAACATCTGCTATGTTCTGCTGCAAAGACAAATTGGACATATATATAGTAAAGTGATACCATAACAGTTTAAAATCTTAATTGCAAAATTAAATTTACACGAGTTGGTAATTTGATCTATTCAAATACTACAACAACATAGACAAGAGAATGCAAAAGCACATGCCATACAATTTGGATCTGATTTTGTTTACTTTCACATATTAACCCACGGCCACCATTTTAAATATGGCACTGATGCGTCTTTGCCAAATTTGCAAAAGTTGTTTAATGATTGACCTAAAACCCTACATACTGATCAAGTCCTCTTGATTTTACACAAAATTTTTAAGTGGTTTATGCAACAGTCATTAGACCACTTATTGAGTAAGGTAAGATGCAGAAGATGCCCTGCAGAACTACATGATCCCCCATCTTTTTTCTCTTGACCATGGATGGATAAAAATACCATCTTATCACTTTTTACTATTTTTAATTTTGGCATTTCATATGAAAATCAAAGGCCTGGAGGGCCATAGTGGAGCAAACAGCCCATGGGACCAAGGAGAAAGTGGGGACCCGGAAGATAGCGGTGGAGCCGGAGTGACTGAGGACAACACTGGAGCCGGAGGGAAGGCAGAGCTTGGTGGAGTCAAAGGGATGGGGGGGCAGAGGTGCAGCCAGCGGCCAGAAACCCAGGTGGAACAAGGGTGACGCTCACCAAGGTGGAGCTGGAGGGACAAGGGATCCTAACGGAGCTGGTGGAATGAAGGCCACAGACGAGACGGGGGCACATGGAGCCTTAGTGGCTGGAGGTGGAGAGGGAGGATCCTCATGCCAAGGTGAAGCTGGGGACTGGAAGGCCAAGGTAAAACAAAGCACCTGGAAGGAGCTGACTAAGGGTGAGCTGAAGAACTGACAGGAATCAGCAGAGGCAGGGCTGAGGAACTGGCTGATTTTAACAGAAGAAGCTGAAGAGAGAGACTGGGAGGAATCTCTGGAGAAAGGAATTTTTTGTGGTAGACGGGACCACTGGAGACACAGGAGATTTCATGATGGACAGGACCAGTGGGTACTAGGCACTCTTCAAAAGGGCCAAATTCCACTAAGACACCCTCGGGAATGGGTGATGTTGCCGCCTCACACACCTGGTCAGACTCAGTCTCATGCATCACGGCAGGCTGGAGCTTTAAATCTGCACTCCGTGAATGGAGCAGTTAATGGAGATGCATTGTTCACCAGCACCCACTCAACAAATGTGGTAAAACTTCCCCAAACACCATGTCCTGGCAGGTGTGCCGTAGATTGCTTACTGAGGCTAGCATAGTAAAAATCACTAAACGAGCGATCTGGGTAGTGAGTGAGGCACATCAGATCTAAAAAGTTCCTTGTGTTATCCCTTACGAAAAAGAAGTTTATTCAAGTGCGCTATTAGTATACTTCTTTTAAACTAAAAATATCCTATTATGTACTTCTCAGATACGTGCTTTATATACTTCTCAGAAATATGCATAAAATTAAATTTAAGTATACTTGATTTATACTTAGAAAAAGTCTAAGTATATTTGAGATGTACTTGTGCTCTAAGAATCTGTGTTTTCATTGTTATACGCTAGGGGCCCTGTTGCACATCTTCTGTACAGAATTTCCAAAACATGTGAAGAAGTGAAGAAGAATCCGCTTGCACATGTAATCTAGCACAATCGTCAAACATAAAACAGCATCAAAACCATAGATATGTAAAACTGTGTAATGTTATGAAATAAAATGTCGACCCATGAAGAGGTAATAATGACTGTCAAGCTTTGTTGATCAACTCCATCTATATTTTGATTATCATAATTTATGTTTTGTTCCAAATGTTGTTTATTTTATTTTATTTTTTATTTATGCAACTTACACTTACACATTCACGTGTTTATATATTAAAAAAAAAAAAAAAAAAAAAAAATGAATGCATGAAGCTAAAATAAAATGTTTTTGTTTACAAGCAGATACCCTGATCTTTCTTTTGATGTTTTGTATGTTCAGATATTCATACAAAATATATACAAATTATACCTAAATAGGAACATAGTAGTATACTTAAAGTATGATGTAAAGTTCACTTAAAGAAAACTTACAAGTATACCTGCAGTATAAAACTATCAAATTAGTAGTTTACTGAGACTATACTTCAAAGTGTACTAAAAGTATTTAATTAGTAAACTATCAGTATACCTGTAAGTTCACTTTCAGTATACTTGCAGTACAAACTAAAAAGGTAGATGTACACTAGTTGTGTACTCAAAATGTACTTCTGTTATAACTAAAGTATACTTTTATGTACTGGAAATGGGCCAGTTCAGTCCCAAGGAGTATTGAAATAGTACATTTAAAAGTATACTAGTAGTACACTGATATTTGTATACTTACTACATAAAGTATA
Source organism: Cirrhinus mrigala (assembly GCA_036247105.1). NCBI lineage: Eukaryota > Metazoa > Chordata > Actinopteri > Cypriniformes > Cyprinidae > Cirrhinus > Cirrhinus mrigala. The sequence goes on from CM070014.1 coordinate 1,927,926, forward strand.
CTTAAAAATATACTTGAACTTTACTTAAGTATACTTTGTAAAATACACTTGAAGTATACTTCTTTTTGGTAAGGGATCCTCAAGGGACCTTTTTGTTTCAAAAAGAGCAGACAAACTGTTGGTACAGCCATACTTTTTATAGCTGGTTATTCTGTAACAGGTTCTGTGGTTATAGTAATCTCACGACATAGGAGAATCATAAATAAATAAATAAATAAATAAATAAATAAATAAATAAGTAAGTAAGTAAGTAAGTAAAAATACTGTTTATTTATCCACAAGAAATTCTCAGGGGAAACTGAGCATTAACCACAAACATCAAGAAAATAGCCGGCAAAGAAAAGTATAAAACGGGGAGTATATTGTAGAACTTAATGAGAAGCATCTGCAAATCATATGTAACCAAAGAAAGAAACAAGGGCATGATCTAAAAGCCGGGAAACCAAAAGTAAACTGAGCGTAAAAAACCAGGCACTCATGGAAATGGAACAGAATATCAAAAAAAGAGTCCACATAATAGCAAATGTGACACTGTATATAAGTCATTTTAACTTTTATTTATACATTCTTTAAATGTTTATCCAGTAGGGGCTATTATCACTCTTTTAGTATTTTGTTTTTGCTATATTTTATGCTATAACTAAATTAGCAAATATTTCTATATATAAACTTATTTTATCTAATCTAATCTATTTGCTACTTAATATTTTCACATTAGCTGATACATCATTATCCTGCACATGCTAAACTTAGATCTAAACATTTTGCATGCTAAATTTATATGAATTTTTTTACAGTTTAAAAGTAAATCCACATTGTTCTTAAGAGGGCCATTTCCCCCATCTTCCCCTACATACACCACGTCTGTAGCCTTTATAGTCTTTATTGTGACAAAACATGGTTCCTTGCTGTTTATATGAATTTGTTTATTTATCAGTTTATATCTGTCTATTTATGTTTGTGTGAACACAGGTTCATCAGTATTACAGCTTTTTCCCAGAGGACAAGGTTCCTTATGTGAACAGCATTGGTGAAAAGCATCGGATCAAGCAACTCCTTCAGCAGCTGCCACCGCATGACAATGAGGTCTGTTAGTATGGTCATGACTCAAAGTTTTTAATACAAAAATGGATAACTACAGCAGTCCTAGACACATAGACATGTTCTTTGATGTCATCTTGAGTTCAGCTTGTCTCTACGCATTTTAACACTAGACCAGAGGTATTCAACCCTGGTCCTGGAGACCCACTGTCCTGCAGAGTTTAGCACCAGCCCTAATCAAGCATGCCTGAACCAGCTAACCAAGTTCCTCAGGAGCTTTAGAGCAGGTATACACAATTATTTCAGACTCTTATCAATACTGGGCAACAGGATATGGTATTCTTATATATAGGGTACAACAGGGCAAAATCTGAACCGTGGTAAAAAAGCGCATTTGACTATATTCTCTTTTAAACAACTAGATGGCACATAAATTCACCTCAGCACTGTCCTTAACAACTGCGTTTGACTATGCATGTGGAAGTTTGACTGATCCTTGATGCTGAAGTTGATTCTACGCTACTTTGACCTATTATTATTATTATTATTATTATTAGATGTTGTAGGTTTATGTAGCAATTTAATGTAGCAGATAAAATTATTGACAATATTTTAAGACAAATGTCTTGTTAATGTTTTCAGTTTTGTTTAAGGTAATTAAATCAGCAGTTTTTCACAAGGAATAATATGTAAATGTGCTGTTGGAGCTAAAGGCACAATAATTAACATAATAAGTAGCTGGCTGACATTCCCATTAGTTGACATTTTTAGATTCAGGTGGAAAATATCATTTAAGTTGGGTGTCCATCTTAGAGATAATCAACATATTATGCCATCAACTGATTAAAAAAAAAAAAAAAAAAAGACTAATAACAAATTAAAATAATTCCACATTTCTGTTTACGAGGTCACTTGGCTGCCACTTGCGGATGTCTGCACTCACAGAAGGCCACTTTTAAAGACGGTGTGCCAGTGGCAAAATTAACATATCTTTTGCGTCATATCATGCTTGATATCGTGTTAATATAGTCTACTGCAAAACTAGTCAAGGGACTAATTGCACTAAATATTTTAAATTATTAAATACTACTACTAATAATAAAAATCGCACAATTAACCCATTGATTTTGACAAGCCTATTACAATATGATATGTCATAAATAATTAAAATAAAATATCACATTTATTGTTACTGCTCTAAAGCTAGCCTATATTAAATTATTATGGAATCTCCTTCAATACTTTCAGAATCTAAAAATAATTGTATGTATTTTTTTTTTTAATGTAACAGTTCAATTTAGCATATTTAGTGAATAAAAATACATTGTTTTATTTGCTTATAATATAAGATAATGATAAGAAAATAGTACAAACTTTGCTAAAGTGAGTTTGTTGAACAAGAATTAACTTAGAAATTATTCAAAACATATTATGTTAGCTCAAGTATTTGAATAAATACTTTGTGCCTTTTGCCCCACTGGTTTAACCCCACCTTTGTTTGGGGTAAAAGGCTCCTCTTGCCACTTCATACATTTATACAATTTTTAAACAAAACAAACCACTTCTATGATTTATTTTCACACAAAATCTGTTGCTCCATCAGTGTTCAATAAAATCATGTAGTTTTTTTTTGAAAAGTAAATTTTTCGTTGCACATTGTACGCTATATACTATTTGCACCACTTTTCCACAAACACTTCAAACTATGCAGCTTTGATGCGTACATTCTTTGTAATAAATCAAAAGGTCAATTAGTGATGTTTAGATCCTCTGTTAGATTAATATCTGTTTGATATACAAATTTGCTAGTGTGTCTAGTGTGACTCCACGTTTAATTACGTTACTTGTGTCATACATCATAACTGTATACATACTATATTATTGGCAGAATACTGTCAAGACAATTTATTTTGTATCATATGAAGAGTTCAGATGCAAAACCAGCTAAAAGCCATCTCGGTCAAAAATGAGATAATGATACTGCGTGAATGCTCCTGACACATATTATACGTCCATCAAACACTTTTACTTCAAACTCGCTAAATTCCAGCCTCGGCCCAATCAGAAGTACCAGTATTTACATAGAAACCGATACAAAGTAGCCAGAAAGGAATGCTCGTTTTAAAGAAAAACATCAGATGGATTTAGGGGCTTTTGCATCTGAACTCTTCATATATAAATATATATATATATATATATGTGATGAATTTGAATCAAAGTTCTTTGATAAAACAGTTGTCCATCTGTTGTTTCCATCTGTAAGTTTGCAATGTAATGTCAATTTGTGAAGTAAAAATCTCTGCATCAGGGTTCCTCAAATCTTGACCTGGGCCTGTATTCACAAAACACCGTAAGGCTAAAAGTAGCTCATAACTTGCGGATTTAGTAGAAAATCTTAAAAATCATGGGCATGTCAATCCGAAATTTAGGACTCCTAAGTTGTTGCTTCAAGAATATTTCTTCCATGACAACTCTCGGAAGATTTTAGCATGGTAATGTACACTGACCAAAATTATAAATGCAACACTTTTGTTTTTGCCCCCATTTTTCATGAGCTGAACTCAAAGATCTAAGACTTTTTCTATGTACACAAAAGGCCTGTTTCTCTCAAATATTGTTCACAAATCTGTCTAAATCTGTGTTAGTGAGCTTTGCCGAATGGCTTAACGCTAGTGGACTATTGCTGTGTGTACCTGGGCCCGTACTCACAAAACATCTTAAGGCTAAACGTAGCTCATAACTTGCCGAATTTAGGAGAAAATCTTAAAAATGATGGACGTGTCAGTCCTGAATTTAGGACTCTAAATGTTTGCTCTAAGAGTATTCCACAAAGCGTTTTAGCACTAAAACTAGCTCCCAAATCAGTGAAATGTTAGGAGTAGTGAAGAGGACTCCTAAGTCATTAAGACCAAATCCCAGCTATCCCAAAATGGCTACCTTTGGACTTAAACATTTTAGAAACACTCTGCATTCATCTGCACACGTATGTTTTCCCATGCAACTTTTTTGGTTTTGGAGGTTGTACCAACTCCAGATTTTCCTTTGATTATATCCTTGTTGTCATTAACACGTTGGGCAAGAAGTAACAGCTGTTCTTGCGTCCCATTTGGTTTTCTTTTATGTTTGCATATCTTACTATCAGCCATGATTAATCTATCCTGTTAATAAAAAGGCTGTTTATATGCATATCAGTTAATTGTTTATGAGAAGCACACATGTAAAAGACTGACAATCAGCTGAACATATACTTGTTTAATTAGTGACACTTAGCCTGCATTTTAAAATCTTTATTTGAATGTGGTAACATAAAATAAATAAATAAATAAATAAATAAATAAAATGAATATGGCAACATAATACTGCGCTCTAAAATATTTCTGTGAACAACCCAGCAGGCACTGGACGTCTATATAACGTCAGGCTGACGTTGCATTTTGGTTGAGAATGAAAATCGTATTGACGTCAGTATTTGACATCAATTTGACGCTGACTTAATGTTGGATTTTGGTTACACAACCTAAAAACAACAAAATATCAACGTCAGCTGACATTGGTATTGGACATCAATTTAACGTTGACATTAGACGTTGAATTTACATTGAATTTTGGTCAGCCGATGTCGCAACCGAAATTTAACCAAATATCAGCGTCTTATGACGTTGTGTGCCTGCTGGGAAATCTCTGACAGAGACTCCTCCCCTATCAGCCAATCACGGTGTGGATAGTTAGCTGGCATGCTGACATCATCTATAGCAACAAGGTCAACCCCGCCCTTACTCTTAGCTTAAGACTTCTCTCTACTCCTTAGAAAAAGTTTGTCTCATCAGGGCCCGTATTTACAAACATTTTATCTTACCACTAAGAGTTCTCCTAAATAGCGGTAGTTTTTAGCTAAGAGTTCTCTCTTACAACCTATTCACAAAGCTGCTGAGACAAACTTTTACTAAGGAATAAAGAGAAGTCTTAGGCTAAGAGTAAGGGAGAGGGTTGACCTTGTTGCTACAGATAATTTTAGCATGCTTACTAACTACGCACACAGTGATTGGCTGATAGTTTAGGGGTCAGAGATTTAGGCCTATTCATAGAAATATTGTAGAGTACGATATTATTTTGCAACATTTTTTATTTTTAAATCTTTATTTGAATGTGGATCATTCTTTTCTTTTTACGGTTACCACTGGCATATTGTCGAAGTGTGTAATTCTAAGTTTTTGTAATATTTCTAGTCTAAAAATGTAATATTTCTAAATCACGATGTTGTGAGGCAGATAGTTGGCAACAGCCATTTTTAGGATAGTTTGTGGCTTGGTCTTAGTGCCTTAGGAGTCCTCTTCACTACTCCTTACGTTTCACAGACGTAGGAGCTAGTTTTAGTGCTAAAACGCTTTGTGAAATACGCTTAGAATAAAAATGTAGGAGTCCTAAATTTCGGACTGACATGCCCATTCTTTTTAAGATTTTCTCCTAAATCAGCGAGTTATGAGCTACTTTTAGCCTAATGATGTATTGTTAATAGGTTTTAAGGGAAAAAATCTTTTAGCTAAAAACTTTTACTGCTATTTAGGAGAACTCTTAGTGGTAAGATAAAATGTTTTGTGAATACGGGCCCTGATCGTTTGACCAGATATATAGCCATCTCATTGAACTATACATACTGCTGCCATTTATATTAATTGTGACCAAATAAAAATTGTGACCTTGAAATTCTATAAATGTTGCTGCTGAGAAAATTATTATCCTCGATGGCCGAATGTCTGTGCAGGCTGCGGCTACTGCACAAAGAAAACTAAACTGCTGTAAACTCTGTTAATTAGGCATACAGGTAGCTATGCATGGTCTATTTTATACTAAAACAGTGTCGACGCCAACGTGAGCTGTTAATGCCATTCACAATGTTGCAGTATGATTACTGTGTAAGCTGCCGCAGTTACGATATTTAATCAGAATCTGCTAAGTATAATCTACTGCTGCTGCACGAAATCTGCTGTAAATCCTGTTGAATAATCAAAAGTAATAAAATGCCTACTGCACCTTAAAGAGTTAATTTACCATCCATGAGTTATATCACTAAATCGCTTTCTGCTGCCGTTGCTACAGTATGTTAGCGATAACAATTTGACTCGCTATGCATGCTGCTGCTAAAATGATTATTTCTAACCTTGCAAATGAATTTGCTATATATGGCATGCTATAAAATTTGCAGTCATTGCAATCTGAATAGCTATGCATACTGCTACTACACTGCACAAAGTACTAAGAATTGCTATAGCCCCTTTATTAAATAAACAATGCAATCAAATAATACTTATTTTGCTTTGGAAAGTTCACAAATCTGCTGTAAGCCTTGTTAAATAAGCAAAAGTAATAAAATGCCTATTCACCTGAGAGTTCGCTTACCATCTATGCGTTATCTTATCAATGAATTTCAATCAACTAAGGTACTTCCTACTGCTGCTGCTAAATTGGCAACATAATTGGTTTGCTATGCAGACGCTGCTGATATTTAATAATCTAAATTTGCTATACATGCTGCTGATGCTTTTAAAATTCACTAAATGCGATCTAAATAGCTAAACATACTGCTGATACAACTGCACAAAAGTACTTAGAATTGCTATAAGCCTCTTTATTAAACAAGCAAACGCAATCAATAATACTTTGAAGAGTTTGCAAAAGTACTGTAAAATAAATAGCAAAAGTAATAAAATATCTATTTCACTTTACTTACCCCATGTGATTCACTGAATTTCATGCAACTAAAAGTACTATATGTTGTCACTGCTCTATTAGAAACCATGACAATCTAATTTGCTAAGCGTGCCGCTGCTAATGTTATTTAACATTGCATCTGAAATTGCTCTGCATGCGGCCGCTGTTAAAATTAGCCAACATTGCGATCTAAGATCTAAGAATTGCTATAAGGCCCTTTATTAAATAAGCTAACACAATGAAATAATGCCTATTATGCTTGACCAGTTTGCAGAATCTGCTGTAAACCCTATTGGATAAGCGAGTAATAAAATGCCTATTTTGCTTAGAAACTTCACTGACCATCCATGCGAATTCGCTGAAATTTAATCCGACTAATTACTGCTGCTATATTAACAAAATAATAAATAGATTGCTAAGCATGCTGCTGTTAATATTATTCCTAACACTGCATCTGAATCTGCTATGCATGCTGCTGCTATAAAAAATCGCTAAAATTGCTATCTGAATAGCTATGAATACTGCTGCTACGGCTGCACAAAGTACTTAGAATTGCTATAAGCCTCTTTACTAAACAGCAAACACAATGTGGCCTATAATATAACATAATGCCTATTTCGCTTCTCTCGCAAATAACCTGCGCATAGTTTTACGACTGTATGTTTTCTAGTTTAGAAATGTAAGCTGACGAACGCAATAAAGCACTAAAATAAGAGTGAGAACGTTTATCTCTCTAGCTAAGTTTCAAAGGAACTCAAAGCGCGCTGCTGCGAAAGGCTCAAGCGAATGCCAACCAGCCATTTAAAGGTAAAGGTTCAAACTCTGAACCTTTACTGAACCTTGGCTGCGTATGCGACGTGAACCAATCAGCTTGTGCCAAGTGGTATAAGGCTGTACTGCTGAAGTCATGTTAATTACCGCAGAATTATCCGCAGAACTGTACCTCTTTTTCTGAGAGTGTAAGTCACTAAGACCAAATCACAAACCATCCTCCTTGCTGTAAACCCATTACAAATTCTGTGATGGTTTCTACTCTTTTTGTTCAGCAGGGCTAAAATGGCTGTTGCAGGCAATCTGCCTTGGGACGTTTTAGAAACACATTGCATTTATATGCATATGTTTTCCCACGCATCTTTTTTTAGGTTATCCAAACTCCAAATTTTACTGCGATTATATTCTTGTTTTCATTAACAAGTTGGGCAAGAAGTAACAGTTGTTCTTGCGTCCAGCGTAGTTTTCTTTTATGCTTGCTTGTCTTACTATCAGCCATGATTATTCTACCAATTAAAAGGCTGTTTATATGCATATCCGCTAATTGTTTAGGAGAAGCACACATGTAGACGCTGACAATTAGCTCAACATATACTTGTTTAATTAATGACAGTCTGCATTTTAAAATCTATATTTGATTGTGGCAACATTTTAATTTTAAAACCTTTATTTAAATGTGGCAACATAATATTGCGTTCTACAATATTTCTATGAATAAATCTCTGACAGAAACCCCTCCCCTATCAGCCAATCACTGTGAGCACAGTTATGCTGCATTCACGCCATCTCGGAATTCCGAGATGAAAACACGTGACATTCTACTCTATCTGAATTATGAGTTTCTATGGCAACACTATCAATGCCAAAGCCCTCACATGCTCCTGAACTCGTAATTACAACTTGTAAACTCGGAATGTTCTGAGAGTTACGACTTGGACCAGTGACAGATGTACCACGTGACCACCTCCAGGCTCATTTTGGCGCTACCTCTGAGTCCGACAACATGGAAAGCTATGAGTAAAATGTCACGTGTTGTCATCTCGGAATTACGGTAATTACGACATGGCGTGAAGGCAGCATTTGTAAGCATGCTGACATCATACATAACAACGAGATCAACACCACTCTTACTCTTAGCTTAAGACTTCTCTCTATTCCTTAGTAAATGTTTGTCTCAGCATATTTAGGAGAACTCTTAGTGGTAAGATAAAATGTTTTGTGAATACGGGCCCTTTTTTGTGAATATCTGTGATTTTTCTAAAGATCCTGAAGACATTGACATGCTCAGGTGTGTTTGATTAGGCTTAGAGCTAAACTCTGCAAGAAAATGGATCTTGTGGGCCAGATTTAAGTCTTCCTGCTCTACATAGTATGTACTACATACATTTAACTGTATATTTTAGATTTTTTAAAACATATATTATTTCTATTTGAAGTTAAATTTACAGTTTTAACCATTTACAGGTTTCAGATTTATTCATCTGTAATACTAGGATCTGCAACAAAATCCATGTAACAATTATGCTATTTCATAAAACAAAAAAAAAACAAAAAAAAAACAAAAACAATTGAGGCAGCATGTTAGTGATTTTACCACAAATAAGAGGCAATCTTAGGCAAAGTGGAGTAGAATATATATATATATATATATATATATATATATATATATATATATATATAGGTAGCAATGCTTATTGCAATTTCATTAATTGTAATAATCTGAATAAATAATCCCTGTGCCAAGAAATATAGTTGATTCAAAAATTCATTCATAGCTGTTTATGACTTTTGTTTTATGTTTATGAAGTATTAAATGTGTGTGTTCATCAGCATTTTGTAATGCCATTGAATGAATCTCACCCAGTAAGAACACAGTATATATATTACAGTAGTTGATCCTTGATGATGCTTACTTACTGATGATACTAACTGATGTCAGGTTCGTTACTGTACCTCACTGGATGAAGAAGAAAAGCGGGAATTAAAGATCTTCAGTAACCAGCGAAAGCGAGACAATCTAGGCAGAGGCACAGTCCGACCTCTACCCCTCACTGTAACTGGAGCTATATGTGAACAGGTACATATCTGAGCACTAAATAACACCACCTGTGCCTTACCCCAACCTAGAAACCAGCACAAATTCATGATAATGCAAGCAGTATTCATCTTTTAGTGGAGATATGCCTCTTCTCACCCTATTTATCTTACTGATAATCTCTACATGGCCACCGTCAGTCAAGTTAAACACTGACTAATCGACCAGTGAATTACTTTTCTGGACTAGTGAGCTGGATTAGTAAAAATGAACAGCCATGCAAACCCTAGATGCAGTAAAAATGTTTCAGACTATAGGGGAGCGTGGGGCACAACCTAACACTTTTTGAATCTCTCAGTTTGTGTAAATCCACGTGTGTAATGCCAGTAGAGGGAGCCCTTGCCCATGGACTGTCTGTTACCGCTCCCTCTGCTGCTTCTTTGGTGACTTCCTGTTTGGCAGCCATTTAAAGAGGGCCATGCCAAACAGGAGTTTGCAAAAAAGAAAGATGTTATCATAACAAGAATGAGAATTGGACATTCAGTGTTAAATTACAGTTTACACAAAATAGGGAAACATGAAACTGGCAGCTGTGATAAAGGTGGGAATCCAGAAACAGTTAAGCATATTTTAATAGAATGTGAAGCTTATGAAAGAGAAAGGTATCAACTTGAACAAAAATTAGGACTGTTGGGATTTGACAAAGTATCTCTCAAGACCTTATTAGGGAATAGAAAATTGCACCCAATAATAAATGAGGAATTGTTTAATTATTTCAAAAAGACAGGTAATATGGCAAGAATATGAGTTTGTAGTAATTAGGGTATTTTTTATTTATTTATTTATCCTTTCTTCTCTTCCTAATCCATGTACACTCCACACTCCTGATCAGTAGGTGGCAATGTAAAAGGTAATGCACCTTTTACATTGGTTTGCCAAAACCACCAATAAACATCAGTAGAAGAAGAAGAAGAGGGAGTATTGTTTCGCTTGTGCGGACTCTACCAAGTGCTTTCCTTGATTCATTGTGTTATTTCCATGGTTCTGTTTCTGGTTTTGTTTCATAGTCATAGACAGACAGTCCATGGGCAATGTCATAGTCATAGTTTTGCCTTGTTTCTTTGCCTTGTTTATTTGTTACTTTGGACTGCTCTCTTCGATCTCGACCTTGGACTGCTTACCCTGTTTTATGATTGTATCGCTGCCTGCCTCGACCCACAACAGTGTTTTTGGATTACGCTTTTGTCTTGCCCTGGATATCACTGTTTGTTTGGAGATCGACCCTGCCTGTTTGACTACGTCGTGTTCAATAAAGCTCACATTTGGATCTATCAACGCTGTCAGTCGAGTCCCGTTACAACGTGGTGTTCAGAGTATAATTTTTTTTTATAAGTTATTTTCACACTTGTCTAGTACAAATATGTACCTTTTTTCACAATTACAGCGTGTACGTTTTTTGTTATTTACCTCAAAAGAAAGGAAGTGAAAAGTGACAGCATGCCCCATATGTGGGGTACATTGTAACATGTGAGGGGCACATTGTAACATGACCATATGACAGCTTAAAATGTTGTCTGATTGAAAGAAAAAAAAATATATACATGACAAACTAAAATATTTTGTCAATAAAATAAAATTATTACATTTTTCAAATAAAATAATGGCGTTTTTTAAGAATTGCATGCGTGGGACAGCCCTGATCGGAAAACGCAGCTATACAGTATAGTTGAAAACAATGTGCACAAATAGATGAAACACATCCAGACATTCAGAAAAACACTTCCCTCCCTCCCTCCACACAAAGCTCTCATAGAACACGAGACACATAAACCAGCCAAAATGCTTTACATTTCTTGAAATAATAATTTCTCAACATTAAACATCAATTGTCAGTCTTTATTCATCTGTTTCTTGTGGTTTCTTTTTAAAATCCATAAAAGTATATAGTGAAAATTACATTGCTAATGTCATAGAAAAGCATAGTTTAATAATAGCGGGGCAGATTGTAACGCAGTGTTACAATGTTTCCCATCAGTGCAACTGGAATATAAAAGTGATTTGTGTCTTCTGATGGCTTGCCAAGCATTAATAAACTATCTAAACTGATAAATAACAGATTGGCAATTAAAATAATAGCAGATTTGTCTCATTTTGAATGAATACTAAAAGTTGCTATGGCAACTAGTAAACGTCGTAAATTTGGTTACGCTAGCGTGTGTGGAAATATGTTACCCACGCGTGTTACAACTAACCCCGCGTTAGGTTGTGCCCCGCTCACCCCTACCTCAGTAATGATTAAACATTGCATTGTTAAATTAAGCAGATGGGCTGCCAAATGACATCATGTCCTTCTCACACAGTGTGGAGACCAAATCAACGGTGGTGACATTGCAGTGTTTGCTTCACGGGTTGGCCATGGCCTGTGTTGGCACCCTCACTGTTTTGTGTGCTGCGTGTGTTCTGAGCTATTGGTAGATCTCATCTACTTCCACCTGGATGGCAAGATCTACTGTGGCCGCCACCATGCTGAACGACTTAAGCCGCGTTGCTCAGCATGTGATGAGGTAAGCCAACGATGTAAAGTCCAAGGGTCTGTCTACCTCCTGAAATCAACCTTGATCTTGTTCGCATTCCTAACCATTTCTTGTAGGTTGCCTCCCTTACAAAAAAGAAGTTCATTCAAGTGTGCTATTAGTATACTTTTAAACTAAAAAATAGGAAACTACACTTTGTCTACTTTTTATGTACTTCTCAAAATTGTGCTTTATATACTTCAATCAGAAGTATATCAGAAATATACTTAAAATGATATTTAAGTATACTTGACTTATTCTTAGAAAAATTCTAAATGTATTTGAGCTATACTTGTGCTCTAAGAATCTGTGTTTTCATTGTTATACGCTAGGGGTGCTATTGCACATCTTCTGTACAGAATTTCCAAAACACAAGTGAAGAAGAAACCGAAACAACAGATGCTTAAACCTAACAGGCCCCCAGCGAAGTATTGTTTTGCCTGTGCGGACTCTACCAAGCATTTTTCCTGTTTCATCGCCTTTTTTGTTTTGTGATATTCCACGGTTTTGTTTTTTGTCATAGTTTTGTCTTGTTTTTTTGCCATTGTTTTGTCTAGTTCATTGCCATAGTTTTTGCCTAGTTCCATTGCCTTGTTTATTTGTCACTTTTGGACTGCTCACTGGTATTTGGACTCTGCCTGTTTATTCGGTTTTCGCTTTTGTCTTGCCTACGTTTCATTGTTTGTTTGGAGATCGACCCTGCCTGTCTTGACTACGCTGTGTTAAATAAAGCTCACATCTGGATCTTACACGCTTCCCTGGAGTCTCCGTTACAGAATACTTCGCCTACCAAAGATCCAGCGGCTTTTGTACACAGATAACCATGGATCCAGCATCACGCCTAGTTTAGCTCCGTCAAGGTAACCGGCCCATTGAGCAATATGTTATGGATTTCTGTGAACTTTGCCACTTGGTAGACTTCAAAGAAAGCTTTCTCAAAGACATTTTCTTTTATGGCTTATGTAAAGACATATCAAGTAAAATGCCTGGTCATCACCGCCACTGGTCGTTGGTCCGTTATATTGACTATGCTCTGTTGCTGGCTGGATCGGCATTTACTGTAGGGATCGCCAATGATCACTATCATGCCAGAGCCTTCTAATGCCAAGCCTGCCAAGCCAAAGCCTGCTCAAGTCACGTCCACCAAGCCAAAGCCTGTTCACGTCATGCCTGCCAAGCCAAAGCTACCTCAAGTCACATCCACCAAGCCAAAGTCTGCTCACGTCACATCTACCAAGTCACAGTTTACTCACGCCATGCCTGCCGCTCCAGGGCCTCCTCACGCCATGCCTGCCCGTCCAGAGTCTGTACCTGTCATGGCTGCTCTCCCACAGCCAGCTCACAAGATGGCTACCATCTCCAAGCCAGTCCACAAGATGGCCGCCATCCCAGAGCCAGTCCACAAGATGGCCGCCATCCCAGAGCCAGTCCACAAGATGGCCGCCATCCCCAAGCCTGTCCACAAGATGGCCGTCATCCCCAAGCCTGTTCACAAGATGGCTGCCACGCCTGAGCCTCATCAGTCCAAATCTCATCTCGCCATGTCTGCTGCACCCAAAGCAAATCAAGTGATGGCTGATCCTTTGGTGTCAAGTCAAGTCAGGGCTGCACGTTCAGTGCCAAATCAAGTGACAGCTGTGTTTCCTGAGCCACGTCACGTTACAGCTGTTAGTTTGGAATCAAGTCAAGTTACAGCTGTAGTTCTTGAATCAAGTCAAGTCACAGCTGTTCTCCATGAGTCAAGCCAAGACACAGCTGTTGTTCCCCATGAGTCTAGCCAAGATACAGCTGCTCCCCATGAGTCAAGCCAAGTCACAGCTGTCCCCCATGAGTCAAGCCAAGTCACAGCTGTTCCCCCATGAGTCAAGTCAAGTTACAGCTGTTGTTCCTGAGTCAAGCCATGTCACAGCTGTTCCCCATGAGTCAAGTCAAGTTACAGCTGTTGTTCCTAAGCCAAGCCAAGTTACAGCAGATCTTCATGAGCCAAGTCAAGTTGCTGCTGTTGTCCCCGAGCCAAGTCAAGCCACAGCTGACCTTCAAGAGCCAAGTCAAGTCACAGCTGATCTTCCTGAGCCAGGTCAAGTCACAGCTGACCTTCATGAGCCAGGTCAAGACACAGCTGTTCTTCATGAATCAAGTCAAGTCATGGCAGACCTCTCTGAGTCAAGTCAAGTCACGGCAGACCCCTCTGAGTCACGTCAAGTCACGGCAGACCTCCCGGAGTCAAGTCAAGTCACGGCAGACCTTCCTGAATCAAGTCAAGAAACAGCTATGCTCCTAACAAAACCCCTTCATGACATGGCTGCTAGTACAGGGCCTCGCCAAGCCACGGCCATCCTGCCAGAACCTCACCAGGTCCTGTCTGACCTTTCTCAGCCATTTCACGTCTCAGCTGATCCTCTAGAGCCACGTCACATCTCAGCTGACCTCCCAGAGCCTCATCACATATCAGCTGACATCCTGGTGCCTCGCCAAGTCTCGTCTCCGCTCCCAAGCCAGATGTCAACAGCGTCCACACCCTCAAGACCAGCAGGCATCCCACTATCTACTGTGCTGCCTGTAATGGCTATCGCCATTTTAAGCGTGTGGCCTACACGCTGTACTCCAGAGGCCCCGTCTGTCCACGAGTCTGCTCCAGAGGCCCCATCTGTCCAAGAATTTGCGCCAATACCTCCTGAGGTGTCAGCATGCTCTGTAGAACCTCTTAAGGAGGCGGCGTCCTCCTATGAACTCTCTGCCCGCCATGTCACGGTCAAGGAGGCCTATCATGAACTCTCCGCCCGCCATGTCACGGTCAAGGAGGCCAATCATGAACTCTCTGCCTGTCATGTCACGGCCAAGGAGGCCAATCATGAGCCCTATGCTCTACTATGGATGTCACTAGTTCTACTGTGGATATCTTTGCTCCTGTCTGCTCTGCTTGCTCTGTCTGCCTTGCCATGGCTTCCTGTTCTGCCTGCTCTGCCTGCTCTGCCTGCCTCGCCATGGCTCCCTGCTCTGCCTGCTCTACCTGCCTCACTATGGCTTCCTGTTCTGCCTGCCCCGCCATGGCTGCCTGCTCTCCCTGCTCCACCAAAGCTCCAGGCTCCTCCAAATCAAACATGGTGGACTTCTGCTCTAAGGTTCCACTGTTTGCTACTGCTCCACAGCCCAGGCTCTCCAGTGTTCCACTGTCTGCCACAGCTCCACGGTCCAGGTCCTCCAAGGTTCCATTGTATGCCACAGCTCCACGGTCCAGGTCCTCCAGTGCTTCACTGTCTGCCACTTCTCCACGGCCCAGGTCCTCCAGTGCTTCACTGTCTGTCCCTGCTCCACGATCCAGGCCCACCTCCTCTGCACGGACCTGGCCCTCCGTCCCACCCCCTGTTTTGCCCCTATTCCCCCACCCCCTGGGCTGTTGTTGTTTTGAGCGCCAGGAGTCACTCCTAGAGGGGGGGATTCTGTAATGCCACGCCAGCAGAGGGAGCCCTTGCTCATGGACTGCCTGTTACCGCTCCCTCTGCTGCTTCTATGGTTACTTCTTGTTTGGTGGCCATATAAGGAGGCCTAAACCTAACAGGCCCCCGGCGAAGTATTGTTTTGCCTGTGCGGACTCTACCAAGCGTTTTTCCTGTTTCATTGCCTTGTTTTGTGATATTCCACGGTTTTGTTTTTTGTCATAGTTTTGTCTTGTTTTTTTGCCATTGTTTTGTCTAGTTCATTGCCGTAGTTTTTGCCTAGTTCCATTGCCTTGTTTATTTGTCACTTTTGGACTGCTCACTGGTATTTGGACTCTGCCTGTTTATTCGGTTTTCGCTTTTGTCTTGCCTACGTTTCATTGTTTGTTTGGAGATCGACCCTGCCTGTCTTGACTACGCTGTGTTAAATAAAGCTTGCATCTGGATCTTACACGCTTCCCTGGAGTCTCCGTTACAACCTATAAGTTTACTTTCAGTATACTTGCAGTACAAACTAAAAACATAGATGTAAACTAGTTGTGTACACGAAGTTTACTGCTGTTATACTTAAAGTATACTTAAAAGTATTCTTTTATATACTAGAAAGTGGGCCAATTTAGTCCCAATGAGTATTGAAAAGTATAAAAGTATACTAATAGTACACTGATATTTGTATACTTACTACATAAAGTATACTTAAAAATATACTTGAACTTTACTTAAGTATACTTAATAAAATGAACTTGAAGTATGGTTCTTTTTGGTAAGGATTTTAATAAGTCAGTACTGAAAAGCCTTTCTTGAGAATGTACAGTAAAATTCCTTACATATTTTGTGTCTCTCTTTTTTTAGATTATCTTTGCAGATGAGTGCACAGAAGCAGAGGGGCAGCATTGGCACATGAGACATTTCTGCTGTTATGAGTGTGAGGCCCCACTGGGGGGTCAGCGCTACATCATGCGTGAGGGTCGTCCTCACTGCTGCAACTGCTTTGAGTCACTTTATGCAGAATACTGTGACTCTTGTGGAGAGCACATAGGTAAGAAAGGACCTCCATGAATCTTGTTTTTCTTTCTGCCTTTATGATAACAAAACTGGGTTTTATTTTGTTATATTAAACATAAGCCATTTGATCAGTTATACTCAAAGAGCTCTAAATTACACAGAATTTATTCAAAATTACCGATTACACTTACAAGTATGGATGGACTGCATTTGTGTCAGAGTCACTCTGCATCTGAATACATCTACCTCCCTAATATATAGTAGAGTAAATGCGTTCTGTAAAATAAGTACTATGTCTGAATTTCCACTATTCATAAAACATTCCACGAAAATTTCTCAAGTGACCTACCCTTTCTGGAGAGATTAAAATTAAAATTAACAGATGCTAACATTGTTGTCTACAACATTAACATTTATTTAACATGAACAAAAATGTAATGTAGCTTAGTTCATGACGTCTATTTATGTAAATAGACGGGGCAGCCGTGGCCTAATGGTTAGGGAGTCAAGCTTGTAATCAAAAGGTTGCAGGTTCAAGTCCCAGGTCCGGCAGGGATTGAAGGTGGAGGGAGTGAATAACCAGCACTCTCTCCACCCTCAATACCACGACTGAGGTGAGTCCCTTGAGCAAGGCACCGATCCCCCAACTGCTCCCCGGGCGCCGCAGCGATAGCAATATGGCTGCCCACTGCTCCGGGTGTGTGTGTGTGTTTGATCACTTCTCACTACTGTGTGTGTGCACTTGGATGGGCAAATGCAGAGCACAAATTACGAGTATGGGTCACCGTACTTGGCCACACGTCACGTCCTTTCCTTTTTCTTTTCCTATGTGAAAAAGATCTATTTTTGTTCCTCACATGCTTGAGTGTGTTTGAAGAGTGCTAGGAACCATAATTAACAATAATTTTCTATCATTTATTAAAAAACAAACAAACAAACAAACAAAAAAAAACATTCATTTACTTAAAAGAAGCACACCTTAGACTGTCCAGACCATCCATGTGGTATATTATAAATATTTTATACTATTGTTATATTATTATAGGTGTGCCATTATATTACCATCACCATAGCTGTAGAAAAGATAGTCCGCTATGTCCTCATCAGTACTCCTTACGTTCCCTATATGTTAGTCCACTAATGAAGTCCACTTGACGGAGTAAATGAAAATGTGTGAGTGATTTTAGTCACTTAATGTGCTGGAAGTACTGTATTTTCACAGCGCATAGGAGTTTTCTAGCCTGGGGTGTTCAACCCTGCTCCTGGAGAGCTACTATTCTGTAGAGTTCAACTCCAGTCACACAACACCGGAACCAGCTAATCATGGGGTTGAGGGTTACTTAAAAATTAAAGGCAGGTGTCAATGCAGGGTTGAAACTGAAGTCTACAGGAATGCACCTCTCCAGGAGCAGGACTAGAGACTCCTGCTCTAGCAACTAATGTACATTGGTTGTGTGTTTGTTTTTGCTATGCGGTATGGGATGAAATAAATGAACGTGATAATGTCCAATATAGTTTTAAACTCCACTATAAAATGGCTGTCTCATTTCAAATATTGCACCACATAAGGCATCATGCTGCAATAGCTTGAGACTGTCCTCACTGAATGCATCAAATCCTTTTGTGTTGCTGTCAGGAGTAACACAAGCTGCCAAAGTGCATCAGAAATAGAACAGAGCACCCGATTACTGTCTGCAAGACACTGTCACTTATTAAAATGAATTCTATTTCATTTTGACACATCATACCATACCACTCTTGTGGTATGGGTAGAACGTTTGTAACAGATTCCATATATCTGACTGTTCATCTTTGGGAATTTCTGGGAGTTTCAAATTAATCCCGTTACATTTTCTACAATCAAAAAGTATCACAACATAATATCTCGGTTATGCATAAAACCCTGGTTCCCTGAGTAGGGTTAGGGATGCTGCGTCAAAACCTGACATTATGTGAACACTCCCCAGGTGTGATAATTGTCTGAACCCTGTACTGAATCAAGCCAATTCATTGGCTGATGGTGCTAGTGCTGCCCTCTGAGGCATGGCATTATTCATGAATAAAAAAGGATGCACCATCATTCCTTCTCTTTTGGAACACTATACCTGAGAGCTAGTGGTGTAGTCTAGTTTTTCATGAGTCATGAGTATACTGTGATTTATTTATTTATTTATTTATTTATTTATTTATTTGTTTGTTTTTTGTTCCCAGCCTCATACTTACCTTCCCAGAGCAACACCCTGTAAGCACCACCACACTTACTAATGCATACAGTATGCATCTACATGTAACTGAGAGCATTCGGAAAGACTGCTTATGTGATATAAACATGTCAATTTATTATAGGAAACACAAGACTTAACCAGCCAGTGACATTTACAGGTGGGGAGACTGGACTGATTTTCTAGTGTTTAGTGTTAAACATTTAACTCATCCAGTTGCACTTAGAGCTACAGTACATTTATCCTTAGATGTTATATGAATATTGTTCCTGGAGCACAGGTTTTATTAGCTGTCAATTTAAGAGTGGCTGTTTTTAAATTCCCTAGCTTGATTTTGGCTCGAGAAAGCCAACATACTGTTATACTATTTGAACAATTTATTCTTCTGAGACCATAGAATTTTTCAACTGTACTGTATATCCTCCTAAGACTTTAATGCTACAAGCAGCACCATGCAACCTTAGCAGAGACCTTTTCTAACTGATAAGACTTGCAGTTTCTGTGTAAATAATTACCAAAAAAAAAAAAAAAAATACATACACTGTAAAAGGTTTTTACCGGTTTCAACCTTAAAAACATATAAAAAAAAAAAACCTTACAATTTTAAGGCAGCTGCTAAAATCAGTTAAATCAACTTAAAAGTACAAGTCATTTAAAATTATTTTATTGAAGTGAGTTGAAATGACTTGTTGATTTAACTTAAAAGTTAAAGGCAGCTGCTGAGCTTAAGTTTTTTTAAGGTTGAAACTGGTAAATATTTTTTACAGTGTAGATTTGCTTTGGCTGAGCAGAAATGCCGTTTCTAGGGGACAATTGCAGTCCACTAGAGGGAGCCACAGGATAAGAAATATTTCAATTTACTTTTGTTTTCAAAAAGTTACATTTACAAATAAATGCATACTTTTCCTTTATGCTGCCGAGCAAAGCTAACATGTTTGATCATGACCAGGGCTGCGTTTCCTACAAATACTTTAAAGGTGTATCTTAACTACAGGTATACATTTTCTAGCCGTTTTTCTCGAAATACACCTTAGGAGGCTGCTTAAGATATACCTTCTTACGTGTGATGTAACCAGGTGCTGTCCATGGCGGTGGTGCTGAATTGGTTGATATGATGGCTCAAAAATGGATTATTCACTCTATGCAGGGTCTGCTTCAGTGCATTATGTGAGAAAGCTGTGTTCTTTATGAAATAAGTGTTTATTTTAAATAAAGACTCGGAAGTATTTCCTGTTAAAAGGCAGCAAATATGCGTGCATATGTTACGTTTGCAACATACATCACATCAGGGAAGAAAGCCAAGAAAAA
This sequence comes from Cirrhinus mrigala, assembly GCA_036247105.1. Lineage (NCBI taxonomy): Eukaryota > Metazoa > Chordata > Actinopteri > Cypriniformes > Cyprinidae > Cirrhinus > Cirrhinus mrigala. Next base: position 1,948,027 of record CM070014.1, read on the forward strand.
ATTATATATCCAGAGCTCCCCCCAGTGGTCCCCACATAACCTACAAGGAAATAAACCTACATTAGACAGTGCTTAATAATTTAACAGCTTTTAACATAAGAAGGAAAAACAAAACAAAAAAACAAAACAAAAAAAAAGAAAGAGAGAAAGAGGAGAGACGCTGATTTTTTTATTTTTTTTTCCTCTTAGAATTGCAGCTTCTGACATGGTAGCCAGGACACTAACATTTTAGTACACATATACAATATGGCTCCGCGGTCGGCCCTGTCTTTGATTTTGCAGAGCTATTCCCTGTATCACTGCCATCGTTTGACCAAACTCCCAAACCATTCAAACAAAATAGAACAGTCCAGTGTTACCTGAAACAACAGCAGCTTCAGGGCAGGCTTACGAAAACTACCCCTAGGCACTTCAAAGAGAGAAAATCCTCTGAAAGTGCAAGCATGGTCAGACAGCACCTTTTTAAAGACACGTTTCTTCTTTGGATGGCCACAACCTCTAGCTTCCATGCTTGAGGGTGCTTACATGAGGCAAGGTTTATGGATGGCTCATGCTCTCATTACGAGAACATGCAGCAATATAGCAGCACTTCCACCATGTGAATCCCTGCAGACCTCCCTTGCCTCAGCACACTTGTTTCCCCCAGCTGCATTCATGGATGTGCTCACTGCAAGAGGAAGATAAATTGTTGTTTGCAGCATTGGAGGTCAGCCTCATGCCTTCTGATGCGAGGACCATCTGGTGTGGCTGTTCAGTCTGAGGCCAGTAAGGAGTTGGCGGCCATACTTGCCTGGGCTGCTGCGAACATTGGGCTGGAGTGGAACCCTCCTTCCCATCCCAACAAATGGGTGACCCAAAGAGGAGGAGAGCTACTATGGAAATGGTAGAGAGGTACCATCCATCCCTTAGATCTTAGATCCATAGATCTGTGAGTGTTGAATTGGGCCCTGCACAAGAACGTGGTTCAAGGGTTTCCTTAGAACAAGTGTATTTTTGTCACAATAGAAATGTCCAAGACAGACTGGAGCACTGCATGCAGTGGGCACGTAGCCTTTGGACCCTGGACAGGGCCCCGGTTGCATTGCATATCAATTGCCAGTTGCATTGGCATATCAACTGTCTCTTTGCGACAGGACCTCCTTGGTGAATTTCTCTGAGGAATGACCTTCTTTCTCAAGGGCAGAGCACAATTTGGCACCTGGACGTGGACAATGGTTTATTTAATAATACAAATAGGGCTGAAATATAAATAATATCCATGAATGTAATAATTGAAATTAATGAATGAATGAAAAATAAATGTATTAAAGGTACTATATGTAAGAATTGTCATATATGAATTGCATTTTTATTGGCAATGTGTGAACATGAACAGCTTGTTTTATGTAGTAAATCCCGTCTGGCCACGTGGGAATATGAACAACGTTCAGGGAATACGAGGGTCAATGTGTACTGTAACGTTACATGATTATAAAGTCTATATTCTCGTGCATCGATGTGTATGCGAATGTGATGGATGGAATCATGTTAATACTATAATTTGACTAATAATCACTGTTATCATCCACCGAACTTGATAAGCCTATTAGCTAGCTAACACTGGCAGAGGTTATCACGTAAGTGCAGTCAACGTCTCATTTAAAGAAAATAGATTATTTCAAGCTATAGTCTTGCATAGCCAAACTATCGTAACAGTGCTATTAATTACCTTATATGTTGACATGATGCTGGTGAATCGTGTTACATCTTTTGTACAATACATCACTACAGAGTGTGTGCACAAGCACCAGCATGAGCTGTAAGTAGCTGGCTGCAGTACACTTAATGACCAACAGTGTCATAAATAAGAAGGGCTTCTGAATTCTCCACATGGTCCCTCTAAGCATTACAGTAATTAAAAGGTGTGTTGAAATGAACTTACTGAACTGATTTTACGCATTGTCACACAAAGCATTGCAACACTGCAAAAAATTCTTTAGAGGTCCAGCAGATGGGACTTACTGGGACCGTACCCTTAAAGGGGCATCTTTGTACCTTAAGGATACATATTAATACTCTAAGGTACTAATATGCACCTTTCACGGGTAGTTAAGGTACAACCATGTTACTTTGAAAGTAACACTAAACAGCAAAAACAATTCATTATGCAAAAACTGTTATGTGATGTCTACTGTCATTTTTCTGTGATGTTTTAGGTATAGACCAAGGTCAGATGGCGTATGAGGGTCAACACTGGCATGCCACTGAAGAGTGCTTCAGCTGTGCTCGCTGCAATCAGTCTTTGCTGGGTCGTCCCTTCTTGCCGAAACAAGGTTTGATCTACTGTTCCCGTCTCTGCAGCCAAGGGGATGAACCTGAGTTGTCAGACTCCTCAGACTCTGCTTTCCAGAGTGCCCGTTCCCGTCAGTCACGCCACAGTGCTCAGATTGGCAAGGATGGGACAAAAGGCAAAGGCGAATGCGTACGACAAACATCATCTGGCCCTACACCATTGGTCGGTGATGCAGAGCCTCTAGCTGTTCAAATGGATTTGCTGAGCATTTCCAGCCCAGCTCCCAGCCGCACACCTCACCGCACACCAACGAGAACCCCAAGTAGAACCCCAAGTCGGTCTCCAAGTCTAAACCGTGAGCAGTCCGTTTGGGTAAACAGGGATGAGCCTTATTCCTATGAGTCTCAACAAAGAGATTCCTCCACATCTCCAAATCCCCATCAGCTACGAAGCCAGTGTAGCATGCGTAGCGCTTACCCTTCTTCTCCCAATCAGCCACCCAAGATAGTGAGTAGTGCAGAGTCTTGGTCCAAAGAACAACCTAGGTGTAATTCCAAAAAGCCTCCAGTCATGGCTGCTCTGAGGGGGCACTCTTTCAATGAAAACTGGATGCACCATGGCCAGGAACCTGAATTTCATGCTCCTAAGCTCAAAACACAAATGAGCTTCAATGAGGTATCAAGCCGTAATTCTGGATTTCTGGACAAGCGCAGTATTAGCATGCAAGGTTTCCCCAGAGAGATGCGTCCTCCATTGCTGAGGAGCAGGCACCAATTTGGGCCAAGTTTTGGTGAACTTACACCACTAGAACAAACACCAAGAGGTTCTGCTGACTCACTGGCTCTTTCCTACACTACAGGTAAGCATAAATTAATTTAGATGGGTATGACAGGGGTTCAGATGTTCAAAACAAGAAATTATTATTCAAACGGTCACACATTTCTTATGGTATCACTGTTTCTGATGTCTGGCCATTATTTGCTTTCAACAGGAAACTCTTTAGATGGGACCAACAGGCGTCAGGAGCACTTCTCTCGATTTTCTATGCCTGACCTGAGTAAAGACTCTGGGGTAAATGTGTCTGATAAAGGCACCATGGGTACGCTAAACTCATCAATGCAGTTCCGCAGCACTGAATCCCTAAGCTCTGTCCCAAGACCTCTTGCTGATATTGGCATGCCTGTCAGAGTAAGGTACCCTCCTCCACTATACTGGGATTCACCTAGAGGCCTAAGTTTTGAGGATCCAGTCAAAGGTCGCATTGGTCTCGCAGGAAGCATGTCCTGTATGCAGGAAGGTAACGCGCAAGCAGTGACACCACGGCTAAGACGCACTCAGACACAAGAGTCACCCAGACAGCAGCGCCAGCATCAACGTCACCACCGCAAAGGTCACAAAGGTCACAAATATCACTGCCGTTCCCGCCGCTCTCGTTCAGACAATGCCCTGCATTTAGCCACAGACAATCAGAGTTTCCCTGGGGACCCCATTCATAGATTTCACCATGACTTTGAGCGGCCATCCTCATCAAGAGTGTCACAGAATCTCTTTGGAGCAAATTATGGGTATCGTCAACAATTCTTTAGGCCTTGCCCTCGAGCCACTTCTGACCTCACCTTGCAGGATCCTGGAGGTCCACAAATTGGACAGTATATGGGTAGGTTTGGAGAAACAGTTGAGGATGAAGATCAGTTTTGCTCAACCTGTTCCTCTTCTTCAGAGGTGTCAGATGATGACGGTTACCTTCTGGGTGAAGTCATTCCACGGCCAGTGCAGCTGCGATACTTTGACAATGAGGAGTTGCGACATCGTTATAGTCCCACAGTGATGGGTGGTCACACTCAACTACATACACGCAAACGGCGGAAGAGCAAGAACTGCATCATATCATAAGCAATTGATGAAGTGAGTATCTGAGTGTGTGTATGTGAGAGTGGGCATACAGTATACAACAGAAGTGAGTACAAACAGATATGCAGATAGTCACAACCCATAGATCCAAAACTGAAAAGTTTATAACCATGTTCGAGTGATTAGGTTCATTGGAAAAATCAGTTTTGTTTCAGTGACCACATATTTTCCACAACAGGGCTAAAGGCGCACTGGGGTAACATTTGACTTTATTCTCCTGTTAACCACTAGATGGCACAAAAAATCACTTAAGTACTTTCCTTACCGACTGTGTTTGACTATGCACATAAAAATTTGCCTGATCCTTGACACGATCGCAGAAAGCAACAGAAATTTGACTCTGGGCCACTTTGATGTAATAAATAAATAAATAATAAGTATGCAAAGTAATTTTTTTTTTCTTTCTGATAATAAGAGGAAATACACTACATGTCGAAGTAACGCATTCATTAACAAGTTTTTTTTTTTTTTTTTTTTGACATTTGACATTCATTTGACATTTCATTTATATTGTACAGGGGTGTGCTCATTTCTGTTGTGTACTGCATGTGTTTGTTCTCAAATATCCAACTATGGGTTGAAATCCAATTCAAGCATGTTTGAATCATTACATATGTAATAGATTGTGTTCTGATCTGAAATAATGTGTTTACTGTGACTGGAGGTTGCACAACGATCAAAAGTATTAACTTCTGTTTATTTGAACAGCACATTGGAATTTATCTGTTGCTAAGAATTTATTATTTATTTATTTTTTTGTAGAAATTTGTGCAATAACAATCTGTGATATAACTTCATTTCAGGAGAAGAAGTGAAGACACAGTAGGCAATTAACCTTCAGAGTTAGGATATGGATTTTTAACTTAACACTGACATGTCTTAAAATCATTGTTCATTATCATTACTCTTGAAAAGAATTTGGGATTACTGCTCAGAATATACCACTCAAGAAATGACTCAAAAAATAAATAAATAAATAAATAAATAATAATAATAATAATAATAATAATAATTACAACCATTATCTTATCTGTATTTAAATTTTTTTGGTTGCATTTATAATTGTAGTCAAGGTTACACCCCCCCCCCCCCCCCCCCTCCTTACTTTTTAGTAGAATTTTGTGGCAATACAGTTTACTATAATCCCCACGCTGCTTACTGTTATTTGTTCTAAACAGATTCCTAGTATACGCTCTTCATGGTTTTAAACTTGTTTTATTAATGTCATTTTAAAATTTGACTTTTTGAAATGTTTAGCATTTTGTTGGGCAATGTTGGTTATGGTTTTAAATGCAATATTCTGTTTTTTTTTTTTTTTCCAAAGTCATTTAAATACCATTTTCAAATAATATCTTAAAATTAAATGTTTTCCTAATGATAAAAAAACTATATATAAAAATAATGTAGTATTGTAAAAGTTCTGTAAATATTGTCTTAAATATTTCTATATTTTGTATCTTCAGATGCATTATTTGTATCATATTGTAGAGTGTAGAAACCTACGGTGACTGCATGTGTATCCCCATTTCATGTCTTGTATGTGAATTAAATAACTATTTCAACAAACAAACACTGCCTTTAATTAAGTTTCAGATTGTTACAACTGAAGTGATATATTAAAAACAATATTTTATATTATATTTTCTGTACATATAGTCGGAAATATGACCCCTTTTTAAAGGGGTCATATGATGCGATTTCATGTTTTCCTTTGTCTTTGGAGTGTTACAAGCTGTTTGTGCATATATAAGATCTATAAAGTAGCAAAGATTAAAGTATCAAACCCAAAGAGATATTCTTTATGAAAGTTAAGACTCAGCCACACCTTCCTAAACGGCTCGTTCAAACACTCCCCTCTAATCTACATCACTGTGTGGGAAGATTTGCATAACACCACCCAAATGTATATGCAAAGAAAGAAGACGTAACGTTTATTGTCACTGTAGTATAGTATTGTTGTTGCTGCTGCCATGTCGTGGAGACGCTATGTGTTACTACTTTGTTTGACCTTCCAAATGAATACACAACTAGAAATCAGTGGTTATATTTACAACACTGTTCCAGAACAGTACAATGCAAATACTCGAGTGTGTGCAGCGCATTTTAGCAAGGATCGTTTCCTGAACCTGGGAGAGCAGCCTACAATGCTGGCTGTGCACAAAGGCTGTTTCTATAAACTTTGCAAGGACAGTCTGGCGATTCTGACTCAGAGCCTGTAAGTATGTTTTCATATTTAAAGGATTTGCTACTGATTATTCAAATGTTAGTTTTGAGCAGCGTAGAGTAGCGTAGCGCTTCTTGTTTGCCATTTCTTCAAACACAAATGCAGGCATGGTTTTATGTTTACGCAACACAACGCGTAAAAAGACATTATAATCATTATAATTATGTCCCCACTGGATGCAACAAATGCCTCATTTATAATGGGTTTTGTTGTTTTTGTGTCATTGCATCAGGACACGGCTTCACAACACAGTAACGAGCGTATCAAACGCTTGAGGTATTCAGCCAATGACAACGCACTGGATAGCTGGCTAATCAGAGCACACCGCGTTTTTCAAAACGATGCGCTTTGTAACAGTTGATGCGTTTCAGAAAGGTGGGGCAACTATAATGTACAGTATGTGGAAATTAATGTGTTTTTTGAAACGTAAACCACATAAACACATTGCATTACACCAAATCCACAAAATAATGTTCTTTTTTAGCAACGTCATACGATCCCTTTAAATATAAACTTTTCCTTAACGTTTCCTTAAAAGGTTGTGGATAAGGTTTTGAATAACATTCTCCTCTGATTTTTCTGACAATCTTGTATGGCATCTTAATCTTAAATGTACTGCAGTTCTGCAGATTAGTGGAAGACAGTTTTATTTGTAATACATGTAAACATATAGACTGTATATGCTATGGCAACACTTTGTTTTGATAGTCCACATTAGACATTCCACTGGCTATAAGTAACTTTGCAAGCATGTCAACTTATTCTATTAATGCAAACTGTAACCTATATAATGAAAGTTAGTTGACATGTAGTTGCAAAGTTAATTATAGCCAGTAGAATGTGGATGATCAAAATAAAGTGTTATCAAGACATAAAATTGACAGCATCACAAGAAGTATAACTAACAGTTCACCAGTGTTTTAGGTTTCTACACAACACAAATCGGTGTTCTTTACCCTGACGACCACCAATATTTTTAGCTCGTTTCTCAACAAGGTACAGATGTCGTAGTTACTGATAGCAAGCAATATACAGGCAGAAAACATAAAAATGCAAACATGTATATTATATTCATACTACAATGGATTTGCATGGGTTAGCTTGAATTTCATTTGAAACATTTTGTAATTTTGTTAATGATATCATGACAAAATTGCATATGAAAAGGGTTGGTGCTTCAAATTGTTTAAAGAAACACTGATATAGCTAAATGTGTGTTAATAAAGTGAGACAACTTTTAAAGTTGAATGGATAGCGTAAATAAGAAGCTAGCCAATAAGTAGCTGGATTTAGCCTTGTGTTTGCAGTCTTCACTTGATGGAATGCAGCTGGGAAGTGGCTGGAGTGTCTAGCTCTTGGGAATCATACTCATGGATGAACTGCTCCATGGCCTTGATGCAGCGCATGCCAATGTCTCTTAAGTTTTCACGCAGAGACAGCTGAATTGGCTTCGCCAAGGATGGATCCTTGGCCACCAACATCTTCACAACCATGCCAAATGTATCACAGTCCTGCTGATAAACCTGTATGGATTATTGACAATAAATGCACAAAACATAACACAAAATGGATTAACAATAACAACAGAAATGCTACCACAGATAAACTCTTCTACTGATGCATATAAGAACTGTAATGTAAAAACTAAATGTACAGTAATTATATAGTATAGATATAATATTTGATATATTTTTTTCAGCAAATCAAACTAACTGAAATATTCTCATTGTTATAGAGATATACAGGGGTTGGACAATGAAACTGAAACACTCGCCAATATAGTATTGGAGGTTTCATGGCTATATTTGCGCTGTCTGGTGCCCAATCTTCACTTATTGTACATTACACCAGTTAGAGCAGTGTAAAGTTTTATTAAGTGCACCCAATGGTTCAAACATTGTACCTTGAAGGTAGTGCTCTGTATCAGGATAATAATGCACCAATACACACAGCAAGACTGGTGACAGACTGGTTTAACGAACATGAAAATTAAGTTGAACATCTCCCATGGCCTGCATAGTCACCAGATCTGAATATTATTGAGCCACTTTGGGGTGTTTTGGAGGAGCGAGTCAGGAAACGTTTTCCCACATCAGCATCACATAGTGACCTGGCCACTGTTCTGCAAGAGGAAAATGGCTCAAAATCCCTCTGGCTGCTTTGCAGGACTTGTATTTGTCACTCCCACGATGAAATGATGTTGTATTAGCTGCAAAAGGAGGCCCAATATCATACTAATTGTGATCTAAAACCAGGTGTTTCAGTTTCATTGTCCAACCCCTGTAAATATACAACTACAAAAAAAAAAAAAAAAGAAAAAAGTTTCATGCAGTTTCATGGCTCATGAGAAAGACACTTTTGGATAGTACATTATCTCAATTCAAAAACGTTATAGAAAATGGCCAATACATGTAAATTTGGTCCCTGCTTTTTAATAATATATTTTTCACTCTACAAAGTACATGGTCTAATTCATGTAGGCTACATATAATAAGAAAGTATTACTGTATGTTTAAGTACAACAGAAAAACAGCAAACTGTACTGCTAAAGTTTGTTAAAAAAAAAAAAAAAAAAAATATATATATATATATATATTTATTTTTTTTCAGGTACTTTCAGGTACTTTCTGATTGGGCTGAGGCTGGGATTTTAGCGAGTATGAAGTAAAAGTATTTGATTAAATGTATTTTGAAGAACAGGTATTGTTTCGGTTTTAGGACAACTTTGATGAAAGGTTTTGATTTCACTTCAGATGTTGACTACTATATATATATATATATATATATATATATATATATATATAAACTGAATTTCCATGGTATTCCATACCACTTTAAATAATTCGATGTACAACATACCAAAAATAAACTAAAATGTTATAGTACTCCAGATATTTTCTGTGAACCAGTGCTTACGTTTATAACTAACAAGATCATCACTGGTTGACATTTCCCAACATTTGTCAGATTTCATTTTCTGAACGTTTACCCTCTAGCTTTTCAGGTTCTTTCTGAAATGGAGGGTTGTTTAACTGTGCCAGTTTCTGTGTTACTGTATGTTACTCTAACGGTTAGCATTCAGTGCTTTTGTGTATGGCTGCAATCAGTAGCAAGTGTGTTGCTATGTAACTTCCATAGCATCAGATGCTTACGCAGCGATGAAGTGACAGGTCTGAAAGGAGATGTATGGGTGATGCATATTACGCTTGTTTTCTAAATGAAGAAATAAGGGCACTTCTCGCTGTACAAGTGTTTCTCCTTTAGCAGTAAATCTGAACAAAATGATGGAAAGTTGATTTCACCAAAAAAGCACACCTGAAAAGATGAGGCTTGAGAGACCTAAACTTGCATTATTACATTTAGGCTTCACAGGTCATCACTCCTTGGTTCCCATTCAGACAAACGGCCCCTAGTGAAAAATAAATGTACTAAAATGTATATAAAATACATTTATTTCATGCTTAGTATACTACAAATACATTTACATATGTACTTAATAACTGGTATACTTAATTTACTGGTATATTTAAAGTCTGCTAAATTGGAACAACTAATTTTGTACTTAATGCACTTTAATTGTGCAGAAGTAGTGCTGAAGTTCAACTAAAGACATATTCATCTTTAGCTGTATATTTAATTGTGCTAAAGTGGAATTATTGCAAATATACTTTAGGTACACTTTGAATATTTTGCATTTAAAGATGGATAATATTTAAAGATCATACAATCCTCCTCAATAGTGAAATATTGTAATATTAACAAATGTGCATTGTGCACAGGCAGTACTCCAAATAAAGCTTAATTACAATTTTTATATTAGTAAGTTTCGAGCGATATGTTAGTAATTATGTTAATAGACTTGAACTATACTTTGTATAAAATAAATGCATTTTAAATCTGGTCCTTTGCTTTTTAACATTCAGATTTTTCCTCTTGGGCAATTGTTAAGATCTCTTGCACTCAACTACCATTTTTACGCTGACGATACACAGATTTACATCCACTCTAATCCGGGCCAAGATGTGAATATTTCTCATCTCTCACACTGTCGAGATTAAGTTGTGGATGTCTGAAAATTTCTTGTGTTTGAATAGTTCCAAAACAGAACTATTTGGCTCTCCACATAAATTGGCTCTCCACAAAGCTAGATCTTTAGCTTTGTCTGTTGATGGTGATGCTCTGGAGTTACAAAGTAAATGAAAAAATCTGGACGTTATTTTTGATCCCAGTTTGTCATTTGAGCCTTTTGTGCTAAACACTGTTAAGACCTCGTATTTTCATCTGCACGGCTATGACCTGTTCTGCCTTTCTCTGTCGCTGAAAGGTTAATTATTTCTTTTGTCTTTTCTTGTCAAGACTATTGTAACGCTCTTCTTATTGGAGTTTCTAAATCTTGTATTGACAAACTTCAACATTAACAAAATTCAGCAGCCAGAAGTCTGTAAGGGGCCAGGACTGTTGATCATATAACTCCTGTTTTGTAATTGTTGCATTGACTCCCGGTTAGATTCCAGATTCCGTATTGTATTTAAAGTTCTTATGTTAACATAAAAGGCACTGCATGGTCCAGCTCCTCAGTACTTGGCTGATCTTTTAATCTCTTATATACCTAGTCACAATTTGCGATCTTCTCAGAGCGGTCTTTTAGTCATTCCTAAAACACGGCTGCGTTCTGGGGGGTGATCGGGCATCCCAAATTGTGGAATTCTCTCCCGGCTGACATCAGGGAAGCAAATTCATTAGGAATGTTTAAATCTTGTCTTAAAACGTTTTACTTTTGTCTTGCTTTTAACTGATTGTTATTCTGTATTTTTGTGTATTACTTTAGATTTTTTGTTTGCTTGTGTGTACTCTTTTAAAGGCGCTATACTAAATAAGATGTATTATTATTATTATTACTTTTTTACTAGGGGCATTTGTATTTTGTGTGCTGACTATTTATGTGTTTTGCCTAGGATGCTCGTTTAGGGTTACATAAAACATAGTAACAGAATGGAATGTCACAGTATGTTAAACCCAAGATATACTGTATAAGACTGAATGCATAAATTTGCCAGTTTCAAAATGCAAAATTGTAACATTTACTTACATGCAATGACTATGGCATTTCATATATTATATATATATATATATATATATATAAATATATATATATACATGTAGTAGTCAAAATTTGAAGTGGATCAAAAAAATAAATTAATTAATCAAAGTTCTTCCATGACAACTCTCGAGAAGATTTTCTCATGGTAATGTATGTGACCATGTTAATGTATTTGGTCTTGGCGGAATAGATCTGCTACGCCGCTGCTGCTGCTGTTGGTTATTGCTGTAGTTGTAGATTATTGCTGCTGCGGCTGCAAGCAAGTACAGGAACTTGCTACTGCCAAAGCATATGGCAATACGGTGCTGTGAGTATTTAGGACATACTGCTGTTGCACAATAGCATACAAAATAACCCCCCCAAAAAGCTGGAAGGAGATACGAAACAGCTAAAATATGCATGCTGCTGTAGGCATGAAAGCATACTGCTGCTATACAATAAAATGCTTGTAATCATCCTTATAAAGGCAAAATAAAGAGACAAAACCCCCCAGAATAAGCAGATCTGTTGCCAAGACACATGTACTGCTGCTGCTTCAAAGAGCCGTGAGACCACGTGTTTGCTATCTATGTGAGCCTGGGCCAGCTTTGCCGAATGGCTTAACGCTAGTGGACTACTGCTGTGTGTACCTGATCGTTTGACCAGATAGCTTAAACTAGTGACCTGAGTTAATGTGTTTCTGGGCTAGTGAAGCCCAGATAAGTTAACTAGTGGCTTAGCAATGTGAACCTGGGTGCTGTACCCTTAGGTTTATTTAATTAATGACCTAAATAACTATGTGTGTCTGAGCCAATAGCTCAAACTTACCTAGGTGGAAACGCACACTATGTGTGTCTATAACAAACAGGAATCACGCTGTAGGCTGATAGATGAAGTAACCCCCAGCAACCACCTGGTTCAGGCTCGGGTGGCCTGAGCAAATAGTTTTTGTTGTTGTTGTTGTTGTTGTTGTTGTTGTTTTTTAAACTTTAATACTTTATTTTAATGCAGTGTGCTTTGCAGCAACTATGCTGTAATATTATTGTTATAGCCATCTCATTTCACTATACATACTGCTGCTATTTATATTAATTGTGAACAAATAAAATTTGTGACCTGAAATGCTATAAATGCTGCTGCTGAGCAATGTATTACTCTCAATGACTGGCTGCACTACTGCACGAAGAAAACAAAACTGCTGTAAACTCATAATTAGGCATACAAGTAGCTAAGCAGGTTCTATTTTACACTAACACAGTGTTGACTATGCAATTCCCATGAGCTGTTAATGCTATTCACAATGTTGTAGTATGATTACTGTGCAAGTTGCTGGAGTTACAATATTTTAATCAGAATCTGTGAAGCATAATCTACTGCTGCTGCATGAAATCTGCTGTAAACCCTGTTAAATAATCAAAAGTCAAAAGTAATAAGATGCCTACTACACTTTAAGAGTTAATTTACTGTCTATTAGTTATCACTAAAGCACTTTCTGCTGCCGTTGCTACAGTATATTAGCAATAACAATTTGACTTGCTATGCATGCTGCTGATAAAACTATTATTTGTAACCTTGCATATGAATTTGCTATATATGGCACGCTATAATATTCGCAGACATTGCAATCTGAATAGCTATGCATACTGCTACTACACTGCACAAGTACTTAGAATTGCTATAGCCCTTTTATTAAATAAACAATGCAATCAAATAATACTTATTTCACTTTGGAGAGTTCACAAATCTGCTGTAAGCCTTGTTAAATAAGCAAAAGTAATAAAATGCCTATTCACCTACTTACTATCCATGTGTTATCTTATCAAATTTCAACCAACTAAGGTACTTCCTACTGCCGCTGCTAAATTGGAAACATAATAATAGGTTCGCTATGCAGACGCTGCTAATATTATTTGTTACATCACATCTGAATTTGCTATACATGCTGCTGCTTTTCAAAATTCACTAAATGTAGTTTAAATATTCACTTCAGTTCAAATTTATTTGTTAAGCGCTTTTCACAATACATATCGTTGCAAAGCAACGTTACAGCAAATTAAAGTCTTACAATACATTTAGTAGTAGCTTACTAGTGGTGACTATGTCAAGTTGATGTACATATGGCAGAGATGTATGGTAAAGATCAATGAATGATGTAATCAAACAGACAAAGAACACTATAAATAGCTAAACATACTGCTGATGCAACTGCACAAAAGTACTTAGAATTGCTATAAGCCTCTTTATTAAGCAAGCAAATGCAATCAATAATGCCCATTGCACTTTGAAGAGTTTGCAAAGTACTGTAGCCCTGTTAATTAGCAAAAGTAATAACATACCAATTTCACATTACTCACCCCATGCGATTCACTGAATTTCTGTCACGCGCACCAGGTCACGTGAGGTCATGAGGACCCGGAAGTAACCTCACGCAGGTATTTAAGCAGGATGTAGGTGTCTGTCTAGCACCAGACATTGAGTTCATGGTTGACTCCACGTCAGGTCCCATCTTCATCGCAACTCACGTGAGTAAACTCTCTGCTCTCCGGAGCGCTTATTTACCTATCTGTGTGCGTGTGAGAACGCGGATTCCTTGGTGGAAATCTCTACTCCTTATCGGAGCGTTCTCAGACCAACTGCGTGATTTACCTGCTCACTCGTGTACTTCCGCGTTTGAGTTTTCCGTCACGCTACAAGGGGACTCATCTCGAACCTTTCATTTCTCGTCTAGCCTCCGTGACAGAATGTCTGGTCCCGAAATGGTCCCGGCGGATTTGGAACAACTGTGGGGTGTGATTCAGCAGCAGACCGTGGAAATCATGAGTCTGAGGCAGGAGATGGTGGGACTTCGAGCGGAGGTTACCGCGCTTCGTGCTGTACCGCCGGTCTTCAGGCGGAGTGCGGGGCTCTCCAATCGGATCTCACCACTCTGCAAGCGGACTATGACGACCTGGCTGCTGCACAGATCGCCCCCGCGGAACCAATCCGCCCCGCCCAGCAACCCAAGATTTCACTTCCTGATAAATGGGATGGATCCGACGCCCGGTGTGATGTTTTTCTCACTAACCTCTCTCTCATCTTTGAGTTCCAGCCATCACGTTACCCTACAGACCGCAGCAGGATCGCTCTACTTGTCTCACTTCTCACCGGGCAGGCAGCCGAGTGGGCTGCGGCGGTCGTGAAGGCCAACAGCGACTCCGCCCATTCATATCCTGCATTCACCACCCAGCTCAGGGCCGCCTTCCAACACCCTGAGAGCGAGGTGGAGGTAGACTCACGCCTATACCATCTTAGACAAGGAGAACGCAGCGTCAGCCGTTACACCACCGAGTTTCGCACCCTGTCCGTTCAAACCACCTGGAGTGACGCCGCTCTCCGCGGGAGCTCCCTGACACCCTGGAGGGCATGATCCAGCTGGCTCTCCGGGTCGATCAGAGAATGCGTCACCATTCACCTCGCACTAATCCTGTCTTCCTCCACAGGCACCATTCCCCGCACAAGGACCCTGGATTCACCCGTCACCTACGCTGTCGCTGCGCCCTCTCCTCCTCCACCTATCGCCTCAGAGGCCCACTCAACCGGAGCCGGGGAGCCCATGCAAATAGGCCGCACCTTCCTGTCGGCAGCAGAGAGGGCTAGACGCTACCGCGAAGGTTTATGTGCCTATTGCGCCTCCCCAGAACACCATCGAGCGATCTGCCCTCTTCGTCGGGGAAACGGCCAGACCTGGCTCATCACCCACGACCCCTTCATCTCCTGGACCAACAATAAGATCGTCCACTGGGGGGCGACCTGTCAGGAGCTCTGTCTCCGGGCTCAGGTTGGGACGTGTTCAGGGGAGTCCGAGGCCTCCGATATCAACCTGGAGGAGGTCCCTGTCCCGTACCGCGACCTGGCCAAGGTCTTCAGCAAACGCAGTGCTGCCCAGCTTCCACCTCATCGCCCCTACGACCTCGCCATTGACCTCGTGCCGGGCGCAGTGCCCCCTCGCAGCCGCCTGTACTCCCTGTCTGCCACCGAACATCAAGCGATGGAGGAGTACGTTGCGGAAGGGCTCCGGGCCGGTACTATTCGCCCTTCCAGCTCACCGGCGGCCGCGGGGTTTTTCTTCATCAAGAAGAAGGACGGGGGTCTTCATCCCTGTGTGGATTATCGGGGGCTAAATCAGATCACCATCAAGAACCGTCATCCACTCCCTCTTACCAACACCGCCCTGGACGCCCTCTCTGGTGCCCGCTTCTTCATGAAGCTGGACTTACGGAGCGCCTACAACTTGGTCCGCATCAGGGAGGGCGATGAGTGGAAGACGGCCTTCATAACCCCCACCGGTCACTACGAGACCCTCGTTATGCCGTTTGGTCTGTGCAACAGTCCGTCTGCATTTCAACAGTTCATTAACGACGTTCTCCGGGACATGCTGGGTCGTTGGTGCTACGCTTATCTGGACGATATCCTCATTTATTCCAAGACTCTGGAGGAACACACCCAGCATGTCCGAGCAGTGCTACGGAGGTTGCTGGCCCATCAGTTGTACTGCAAGTTGGAGAAATGTGCTTTTCACCAGCACTCCACCACATTCCTCGGTTTCGTCATCTCATCTCAGGGTGTGGCCATGGATCCCCAGAAGCTGGAGGCCGTGCGCTCGTGGCCCCTACCCACGTCGCTTAAACAGCTACAACGTTTTCTGGGGTTTGCCAACTTCTACAGGCGTTTCATCCAGGGCTTCAGTGCAACTGCAGCACCTCTTACTGCTCTCACCAAACCATCTCACGGAGCTTTTCACCTCACCCCCGAGGCCATCCAAGCCTTCAAGACACTGTGCAACCTGTTCACCACCGCTCCAGTCCTCACCCACCCCAACCCGGACAAACCCTTCGTTGTTGAGGTGGACGCCTCCGATGTGGGCGTAGGAGCCGTCCTCTCACAACGTGGTCCAGACGGAAAACTACACCCATGTAGTTTTTTCTCTAGAAAATTCAATCCCACTCAGCAGCGTTACGGGGTAGGGGACCGTGAACTGTTGGCCATCAAGTGGGCATTGGAGGAATGGCGTCACTGGCTCCAGGGCTGCGGCGACCCATTCACCGTCTGGACCGACCACCAGAACCTCACCGTCATTCGCCAGACCAAACAGCTTAACCCCAGGCAGGCGCGGTGGGCTCTGTTCTTCGAACATTTCAACTTCCAGCTATCGTACCGGCCCGGTTCGAAGAACAGCAAAGCGGACGCCATTTCCCGTCAACACCAGCGAGACTCCACCACCTCGGAGGCCGCTCCTGTCCTGCCTTCCAACGTCATCCTGGCTTCCCTCCGGTGGGGGTTAGAAGAGAGATTCCGCCAGAGCCACAGCCAAAATCCCCCTCCATCGGATACCCCTACTGGACGTCTCTTCGTACCCGACACCTTGCGCCAAGAAGTACTCCAGTGGGGGCACGACTCCACTCTGGCAGGACACCCGGGAGTCCAGAGGACCATCACCCTTATCGCCAGGGCGTTTTGGTGGAGGACGTTGAGGAGAGACGTACAGCTGTACGTCCAGGCATGCAACATCTGCACTCGCTCCAAAACCACTAACACCCCATCTACCGGCGAGCTGCAGCCCCTCCCCATCCCCAAACGACCCTGGTCGCATATCTCCATCGACTTTGTCACTGGACTCCCCGAATCACAAGGAAAGAACACCATCCTGACCATTGTGGATCGATTCTCTAAGGCTGTGCACCTGGTGGCTCTCACCGGACTCCCCTCTGCCAAGACCACCGCGGAGCTCATACTCGAACACGTAGTCCACCTGCATGGGTTCCCCAAGGACATCGTCTCGGACAGAGGGCCCCAGTTCACGGCCAAGTTCTGGCAGGCCTTCTGCCGTCTGATCGGAACCACCTCTAGTCTGTCGTCCGGATTTCACCCACAGACTAACGGTCAGACTGAGCGGGCCAACCAACAGCTGGAGCGCTTCCTCCGATGCTTTGCCGGCGAGCATCAGCGTTCCTGGGCACGCTACCTCGTTTGGGCTGAGCTCTCCAACAACATCCACACATCCTCTGCCACCAACCTGAGCCCATTCGAGGTATGCTACGGGTATCAACCTCCGGTGTTCGAACATCAAGAACCGGAGGTTGAGGTCCCGTCTGCCCAACAGTTGGTCCGCCGGTGCCGGCGGCTCTGGAACCATGCACGTATCGCCATCCAGAAAGCCAACACTCGCTACATCACTCAACATCGCCGCCGGCACCCTCCGGGACGATTGTTCCATGTTGGTGACAGGGTTTATTTATCCACTCGCAATATCAACCTAAAAACGGACTCTAAAAAGCTCACTGCTCGCTTCATCGGACCCTTCAAGATCACTCATCGGTTAAACCCTGTCTCCAGCTGCCTACATCTCTCCGGATCCATCCTGTTTTCCACCAGTCCCAACTCAAACATGTCTTCTTCTCTCCTCTGTCTCCCCAGGTTCCTGCCCCACCCCCGCCCCGGATCATTGACAGTGGTCCTGCGTATACCGTCCGGCGAATCCTTGATTCGCGCCCTCGTGGCCGTGGCACCCAGTATCTCGTCGACTGGGAGGGCTACGGTCCGGAGGAGCGGTCTTGGGTTCCCGGGCGGTTCATCTTGGATCCAGCTCTCATCCAGGACTACCGTCGTCGGGTATCCTCCGTTCCGGGACCGTCTGGTGCCGGTCCTGGAGGGGGGGGTACTGTCACACGCACCAAGTCACGTGAGGTCACGAGGACCCGGAAGTAACCTCACGCAGGTATTTAAGCAGGATGTAGGTGTCTGTCTAGCACCAGACATTGAGATCATGGTTGACTCCACGTCAGGTCCCATCTTCATCGCAACTCACGTGAGTAAACTCTCTGCTCTCCGGAGCGCTTATTTACCTATCTGTGTGCGTGTGAGAACGCGGATTCCTTGGTGGAAATCTCTACTCCTTATCGGAGCGTTCTCAGACCAACTGCGTGATTTACCTGCTCACTCGTGTACTTCCGCGTTTGAGTTTTCCGTCACGCTACAAGGGGACTCATCTCGAACCTTTCATTTCTCGTCTAGCCTCCGTGACAATTTCATGCAACTAAAAGTACTATATGCTGTCACTGCTATATCAGAAACAATGATAATCTAACTCGCTAAGCGTGCCGCTGCTAAGGTTATTTAGCATTGCATCTGAAACTGCTCTGCATGCTGCCGCTATTAAAATTAGCCAACATTGTGAACTAAACAGCTATACACAAGTACTAAGAATAGCTATAAGGCCCTTTATTAAATAGCTAACACAATGAAGTCTGAGTCTGCAGAATCTGCTGTAAACCCTATTGGATAAGCAAGTAATAAAATGTCTATTTTGCTTAGAGACTTCACTGACCATCCATGCAAAATCGCTGAAATTTGATCAGACCAAGTACTTTTAACTACTGCTGCTATATTAGCAAAATAATAATTAGTTTGCTAAGCAGGCTGCTGCTAATATTATTTCTATAAAAATGGCTAAGCATACTGCTGCTACAGCTGCACAAAACACTTAGAATTGCTATAAGCCTCTTTACTAAACAGCAAACAATCAAAATAAAGCCTATTTCGCTTAAGAGTTCACAAAATTAACTGTAGCCCTTATAAATAAGGAAAATTAATAAAAGCCTATTTCATATTAAAGAGTTACTTACCCCATACGTTAAATGAATTATTTTTTTTAAAGCACTTCCTGCTGCCGCTGCTGTATTATCGATAATAATTTGGCTTGCTAAGCATGCTACTGCTATTTCTAACATTGCATCTGAATAGCTATGCATACTGCTGCTACAGCTGTACGAGTACTTATGATTGCTATAGCCCCTTTATTAATAAACAAAATGCTAATAATTCCTATTCACTTGAAGAGTTCACGTAACATCCATGTTTAGCCATTGAAACTTCAACTATGGTTTACCTACTGCTGCTACTAAAAAATTATTCAATTGCTATGCATGCAGCTATTAATAATTTGCTAATAACACAATCTGAATTTCTATGGATACTGCTGCTACACAAAAGTACTAGAATTCCTGTGAGCCCAGCTGAATAAACAAATAAGAAAATTCCAAGTTTAAAAGTGCCCTACTATTATGCTGCATTGTAAATGGGCTACTAAACGGAACCAATTATTATTGGTAATAGTATCCTTATATTTTAAACAAATTACTGATTCATTATCTTTAAAGTACCACTAAACATGACTTTCATAATAAACACTGCACTATGACTGAACCAAATGTAACGAGTGAAATAGAGATGTGGCCCCTTTAAGAGTGAGCGCTCTCTTCTGAAGTGGATTGCAATGCGCCACAAGTACACGTATAATAAAAGCGGGTATATTTTTTATTTTGCTCATTTAAGTTGTTCTGGTTTAAGTAGCAGCCTGACGATAATAGGACATTTAAGAAATACCATAATACAGGTTCGCCTTGACCTAAAACTATAAAAAGACTGTGAATGACACTGCAGCCGATCCCAGTGTGGCGTGCATCCTGAAATCAACCAGTTCGCACTTAATATAGATGATAATGCCCAAGATAATATTATGACATAAAATGTTTCGGGCAAATAGGGTAATCCCCTTCACTTTACTGTTTCACTAGGCGATGTATTTTCACAAACATGAACTATAAGCCGCCGCTGCTGCTGTTATATGAACACAACATGCTTAGTAATTAACGTTACTTCTCTCGCGAACAACCTGCGCATAGTTTTACGACTGTATGTTTAATAGTTTTAGAAATGTAAGCTGACTAATGTTTACTTATCTGGTTGAGTTTCAGAGGAACTCAAAGCGCGCTGCTGCGAAAGGCTCAAGTGAATGCCAACCAGTCTTTTAAAGGTAAAAGTTCAAACTCATTGGCTGCGTACGTGACGTGAACCAATCAGCTTTAGCTTATGCCAAGTGGTATAAGGCTGTGAATATCATCAGTTACGTTAACACCCGTCAACCTGCGCCATCTAGAGTTTCATGGAAGAACTAGGCATTTTTCCTAAGACAAGAATGGGTATTGTTCTGCTTTTAGGACAATTTCGATAAAAGGTTTTGATCCACTTCAAATGTTGACTACTGTATATTTCTGTCATGACAACCCTCAGAAGGATTGGCATGGTAATGTACATAACAATGTTAATGTATTTGGACTTGGCGGAATAGATCTGCTATACACTGCTGATGCTGCTGCGGCAGAGCAAGTATCAAGACTTGCTACTCCCAATACATCCACAAGATGCTGCTGTGAGCATGTAAGATATACTGTGGCTGCACATATAACAAATATGAATAACCCCCATATAGCATATATGAATCACATCATAGCAGATCTATACAGGTGGAGCTGGGAAGGTGGAGGCTTTCTGAAAGATGCTGCAAACTGCTACAGCAAGCAGTAGTCATATATTTGAATGTTGAGCAGTGAGCTCATTGGCTACTGATATAGGAGAGAACCAATCAGCTGCGCCATATGATAATGATGTAATAATAAATGCCATGCCATTAAGTCAGACTGAATTAGACCTATCGGACTGCACCATCTAGAGTTTCATGCCAGAACTCTGTATTTCTGTCATGACAACTCTCGGAGGGATTGGCATGGTAATGTACATGACAACATTAATGTATTTGGTCTTGGTGGAATAGATCTGCTATACGCTGCTGCTGCTGCGGCAGAGCAAGTACCAAGATTTGCTACTGCCAATACAACCACAACATGCTGCTGTGAGCATGTAAGAAATGCTGAGGCTGCACATATAACACATATGAACAACCCCCGACAAAGCAGGAGACAGAACACAATACAATACAAGCCAATATTTGCATGCTGCTGAGTATTGTTATAAACTGCTGCATCAGTGGACATGCATGTATCCACACACACAAAGATGAACAGACAAGGAAAGGCAAGACATCCCCCACAAAGCAGATCTATTGCCAAGACATATGTACTACTGCTGTTCTGAAGAGCTATGTGAATCGCATGCATTACTATCTATGTGTGCCTGGGCTACCACGCCGACTGGCTTAACTCTAATTAGACACACACTATATGTAATGTTAATTGACAAAATGGATATATGTTGCGATCCGATAGATAAGACCCCAGCATCCACCTGAGCAAATAGTTCAATTCAATTCAATTTAAATTTATTTGTATAGCGCTTTTCACGATACATATCGTTGCAAAGCAGCTTTACACCAAATTGACATTTTTACAATATATGTAGTAGTAAATAGTGAGTCGGACTTGTAACCCGAAGGTTGCAGGTTTGAGTCTCGGGTCCGGCAGGGGTTGACGGTGGGGGGAGTGAATAAGCAGCACTCTCCTCCACCCTCAATACCACGGCTGAGGTGAGACCCTTGAGCAAGGCACCGAACCAGTGTGTGTGTGCACTTGGATGGGTTAAATGCAGAGCCACAAGTCACGTCCTTTCCTTTCCTTCCTTTCCTTCATCGGTCCCAGCGGCAGTGTAACGGCTCATTAATTCATGTTCGTGCAATGGTGAGATGGACAAAGTTAGCCGATGCATGCCATTTTACTCTCTTGTTCAGATAAAAGTTATCAGGGTTACAGTGCACTAAACTCCTGGTTGGACTGACTTGAATGAACAGAATATAAACGCTCTTTCTCCGTTTTCTGAACCACAGGGCACAACGATAGCACGCGTCACATGAGCACATTTCTCCGACTACACTACCCGTAATGCATTTCATTTGGGACTACGACAACTATAGATCTGAAGCGGTAACTCTCCCGCAACACTATCGTTGATATGACCGCGCACAATGAAAACACTGACCTTAGAAATAAGGAATGGGAACACTGAGATTACAAACCCCAGTTGAAATGCATACACAAGAATGCTCATTTCATTTAACCTGTTTTCATGTCCATTACTATCAGTGTGTCCTCAGAGCGATTACATGCTCTAAACTGCCTTTGCTCCAGCTGTATAAACACAGATGCTAAATGCTTTTGTTAATATGCTTAATATTTAGCTCCTGCATACAATGCAAACTGCTGACATGACACTTAGTTTAAACTTGTTTATGGTTGCTCATTTTTGTATTCAGTTAGGCGGACCACGCAAATATAGACAGCAATATGGATTAAAAGAGCATTCATTTATCTTAGATGTTGATTTCAGCTGTTCTGAATGCTGCAAACTGCTACAGCGAGCAGTAGTCATATATTTGAATGTTGAGCCGTGAGCTCATTGGCTACTAATACTAAAACTTTTTGTACTTAAGTACAATAAATATCACATACTTTAAGACTTTTACTCAAATAATATTCTAAACGGTGACTTCAAAGTCATTTTCTGGTAAGATATCTGTACTTTTACTTAAGTATGGCTTTCAGGTACTTTATACACCACTGGTTTAAGGATATTTTTGATCAATCTATATATTGAACCAAAACTTTTAAAGACAAGTAATTTCCTGACAGTTAAAAGTATTTTATAGCCCACTGAATCATACTCAGACTTAATGCTGGCAACAGTAGAACCACTTGCCAGGTGACTTATTTCTTAGCATAAAAGAGGACAGTGGTGAAAATATAGCAGAAGTAGCACCGACATTCAAAAACAATGGACTTGTGACAAGGCTCCTGAAATAATCAGGTCTTCACTTTAAGTTTCATTTAGTGATGAGTGAATTTTTGCTAGAAAAAGAGCAGGAGAAACACCATGCAACACCCAGCAAAAGCTATGAAAAGAGTGACACTTTATCTCACAGAGTACGATGCAGTCTGCAGAAGTGACATGCATGGTTTGATTGTTGTCACCACTAGAATTACCTACTGTAGCCAAAGATGTAAATTCATTTAACCTCTTCCAAGGCCCATATTTACAAAATAAAGACTTCTGGGAATCCATACTCTGGTCTCAAGTGACCAAGTCCACAATATCATCCAAAATGTAATAAGCCCAGAGGGAATAGCTTTGATTACCACAGAAAACTCTTTAAATTTTATTGGAAAGTTGAACTTTTGACAAAAAAGAATAATAAGCGTAAATTCTTAACGATGAATCAAAAAAATCACTCAAGCACATTAACCCATGATCCAACCAGTTCTCCAAAAAATAAACTCTGGCCTTTAACTGTAATCTATTCGTTATTCCATATTTTCATTCTGTGAGGAGAAAAATTATGCACAAAGCACAATTTCTAGGCCAAGAGTGCTTGCTCATGGAATTTAGACAATTTTATGGGTAATTTAGAGGGCAAAAAATTACAAGTCAAAAGAAAATCAAGGAACAAAACTTTTAACTGTTTGTAAAAATGTACTTATTTTTTCACTGTCAGAATGGGAAGTATAAAGTTTTTCATTAAAAGAATACACAAAAGATACTATATCTGAAGGATTATTAGAGATTCTTTCATTTATTTTCACAGATGTTCTATATGCAATTTATCTATTTCTAAATTGAGAAGACATAATTTAGACTTTTCTTCCTCTGACAGAGTATTTTGTTTAAAGTATTAAGTTCATTTGTTATCTCTGTAATCTTTCTAATTTTATTTTTCTTTAATTCTTTACCTCTTCTCGTAGCAATTACCCTGACTTTAAATTTAAATAGCTCTCACTTCTGAGTATAATTTAAATGATTATTTTCAAAAATATCTGCTAGCAATTTAACTGTCAGAAAGGAGACTGTTGTTAAATTTCAAGTATCCACGAATCGTACTACCCTTACACCCATCGAAAGAAATCGATATCAATTTGTGATCTGATAGAGGCACACAAGTAATTTTTGTTTCCGAAACACAGTGAATTAAATCATGAGGAATAAGCCAGTAATCTATTCTTGAATTTAAAGAAAAAGAGCTATTATTCCAAGTATAGTCACAACAGTTGGGGTTCAAATATCTCCATACATCAGAAACTTGTAAGTTCTCAGTAAAATAAAATAAATCTGAAATTCGTGAACTGATATGTTTAGACGGAAAGCGGTCATCAGAATCATCCAGAGCATCGTTGAAATCACCACCAGTAATTACATTTCCATCCTTGTATTTCTTTTTTAAATCTGTTACTGTATCACAAATCTTCTTAAACATTTCTAAATTGTGTGCTCTAACATTAAACCCTTAAACATTGCAAACTATTAAAGTGGAATTGTCCAGTCTGACAGTCCATATAATCTATCTTCCATTATCTGAACGAACAGTTTCCAAAACATTGCCTTTGAATTTGTTAAAGAAAGTTGCGACACCTGCTGAGCGATTGGATCCGTGACAAAAAACAACATAATCTCCCCATTGGGTTTTCCAAATGTTTGAGTCAGAGTCACAAGAATGAGTCTCTTGAAAAAAGAAAAAAAAAAAAAAGACAAAAAAAATAAATACTTGAGCTTCTGTATGACTTCCAAAAAGAAATATAGCTTTTCTTTTAACAGCGTCGCGAATGCCTCGAACATTTAAAGAAATTAATTTGAACTTACCAAACTTGTAGTCAGCCGTTATGAAAAATAACTAATTAAACCAGTATAAAAGAAACAAATACCTCTGGAGAAAGTGAAAATTTAGAAAGCATGAAACATTACGTCAATCAAAACACTTGTGCTGGCCCCGATATGTATCCATAACTGCTGACAGCCACCATCCGCAAATGAAGGCAAATCCTCCTCGAAAGCTGGCCTTCTTGCCCTCTTCTCTCGCACGTTTCACCAGTGGCCATGCCTTTTTTCTTGCGGCTCGTTCCTCCGAAGACAGATCTTCTTTGACGTGTAGCCCGTTTTCTTTCATATAGTGATTATCTTTGGCATCTCTCCACACTGTATCTCGATAAAGACGCATGGCGAACTGTATAAGGATCACTCTGGGGCGACTATCACTTCTTTTTTTGTCCCAGTCTATGAACCGAATCCACGACATCTGGAAGTTTGTGCATGACCTCTGGAGACACTTTGGAGAGGACCTTGATAACATTATCTCGTGTCTTACTCTCCTTGTCTGGACAACTTTCCTGTACCCTGTAAATCCTGAGATCCCATCTTCTTTTGTAGCTCTGCATCCCCATACACACCTCCTTCAGCTGCTTATTTTCTTGCTGCAATGCAACAACCTTTTTTTCCAGATATAAAATCTTCTCTTTGTGGGATGTGCTCTCTCGTGACAGCTCACTTACGGTGGTTAAAAGAGCGGTGATAGAAGAAACCGTATTTTCCAAGACCCTCTCCATCGACTCAACTCTCCGGAACGTACCATCACATTTCGACGTGAGTTCAGTCACAGCATTGCTGAGTGAATCGATTTTCTCATCAATGTTCATCTTTACTTTCCCTTTTTTTTTTCCGGTGGACATTTACTCGGAGTGCACGGAAGAGATGTAGCAAGCACTTCTACGTCCATGGAAACTTGGTTGACACTTTTGCTCTCGTCAGTCGCCATGTCTGTATCTTTAACCTGAGCCTTATCTCTGTTTCTTTTCCTACCCATATGGGCCTGTCAAGCCACACAACAGAAGAAGAACAACTTCACTAATAATCACAAAAGTTTGTCGGGCTTTTCAAACGTCGTTTCATGTTAATCTCGTAATTGCCTGACGACACCACTCAAAACGTGTCTGCACAGATGAACACCATCTTGGCCCCCCGGCACAATCCTGATAGGTCTAACTGATTCTGACGTAGTGACATCATTATCATATGGCACAGCTGATTGGTTCTCTCCTGTATCAGTAGCCAGTGAGCTCACTGCTCAACATTCAAATATATGATTAGTGCTAGCTGTAAGCAGTTTTGCAGCATGCTTCAGAAACAGCTAAAACCAACATCAACAAGATAAGTGAATGCTCTTTTATTTCATATCGCTGCGTATTTTGCGTGGTCTTCCAAACTATATTCAAAAATGAGCAACCATAATCAAGTTCAAGTCAGTCAGGTGTGCTATGGAAAATTATCCAAACTTCATTTAATAGAGATATTTTGTTATTATTATTTTAAATCAGTGCCATTGGTCTTCCTTATGTTTTGTTGAGGGTTTTACAAATGTTTAACCAATGAAAAGCATTCAAAAGCTTGTCACTAAACCATTTGATCCTCAAACTGTCAGTGAAACCTGCTTGGATTGGATCCGTGACTAAAAACAACATAATCTCCCCACTGGGTTTTCCAAATGTTTGAGTCAGAGTCACAAGAATGAGTCTCTTGAAGAAAAAAAAAAAAAAAACAAAAGTACTTGAGCTTCTGTATGTCTTCCAAAAAGAAATGTAGCTTTTCTTTTAACAGCGTCGTGAATGCCTCGAACATTTAAAGAAATTAATTTGAACTTACCAAACTTGTAGTCAGCCGTTATGAAAAAAAACTAATTAAACCAGTATAAAAGAAACAAATACCTTTGGAGTAAGTGAAAATTGAGAAAGCATGACACATTACATCAATCAAAACACTTGCGCTGGCCCCGATAAATATCCATAATCGCTGATGAAGAGATGTAGCAAGTACTTCTACGTCCATGAAAACTTCGTTGACTCAAACTGTCAGTGAAACCTCGTGACTTCACCCTGCTTCTATTCAGAATGAAGTGCAGCACGCACAGCCTGGAGACAGCTCTCCGCTGGTTGCAATGCAGGGGTAAATAAATAACTGGTGAATGAATTAGTACAGCGTTCTCTTCACTCAAACACTATGTCTGCAAAGGCTAAAGTTTTTCATGTGATTGAAGAGTTGAGAAAAAAAAAAACGTTCTAACTTGTAAGTTGATGAAAGTGTATTATATGATGCACTTGATACAGCTATTCTAATGACAGACAAAACGCAGATCTCCGTCACTTGTTGGCCAAAAAACATTAACTCCTTTTGAGCTCCATTTTCATAAATGATAAATGATAGCAAATGTCTGATAAAGCTACAATAACAACTCTGATGACGCAGTGTTTAATTATTGGGGGGAAAATGAATAAATAAATAAATATCACAGAAAGAACGTTCATATTCTGCTTTTATTTCAGTCATTCAAGTCAACCCACTCAGTTTTGTGCTCCGTAGCCCAGATAACTTTCATTTGCAAGAGAAGGTAAAATGGCATGTATCGGCTAACTTGTCGGTCTCATCATTGCACAAACATAAATTAACGATTGTTACGCTGCCACTGGGACTGATGAAGAGGGGAAAATAACAGCAGTTGCAATTTACTAAATATGATAAATGTGATATTTACTCAAGTGGATGCTGGGGTCTTATCTATCAGATTGCAACGTATATCCATTTTGTTAATTAACATTACACATAGTATGCGTCTAATTAGAGTTAAGCTAGTCGGCGTGGTAGCCCAGGCACACAGGCACACATAGATACTAATGCATGCGGTTCACATTGCTCTTCAGAGCAGCAGCAGTACATATGTCTTGGAGACAGATCTGCTTTGTGGGGGGTGTCTTGTCTCCTTGTCTGTTCATCTTCATGTGTGTGAATACATGCAAATCCACTGATACAGCAGTTTATCCTCATATTCAGCAGCATGCATACATTGGCTTGTATTGTATTGTGTTCTTTATCTCCTGCTTTGTGGATGGTTAATCATATGTGTTATAGGTGCAGCAGCAATATATCTTATACACTCACAGCAGCATGTTGTGGATGTATTGGCAGTAGCAAGTCTCGATACTTGCTCTGCCGCAACCTATTTTTAGCGGTCATATGCAGAGGCTTCTTGTCTATACGTTGCATGAAATGTGCCTTTCCAGCCAAATATAGAAAAAAATCAATGCCAATCAATTCAGAATTGATTCTGAAATCCAGAACAATGCAGAAAAATTATAAAATAATCGTGCATTTAACACATTTAATCTTTGATCAAATTCACTTGAGGGAACATTTATTATTAACGATTATACTACAGTGCCGTTGAATGCTTGAATCTGATTGGCTGACGAAAGTTCTGAAGGCATGCATTATTGCCAGGGAAACGCACGGCGAACGTATTTCTAGTCAGCTCTTGATTGCATTACATGTCTGTATCACTTTGCCACGTGATTTTAGTTATTTCAAAGAGCCTTCCAGGCTAAAACAGCAAAATAACCAAATAAACAAATAAATAGAGTACACAATAGGATAAAAACGACAGATTATTTCCATGTTTTTGGCACAAAATTACGTTTTATTATGTACGGAAAGGACATACTCTATTTCTCCCACTCTCTCTCCCTTACATACAGTTTGCACACACGTTAACATACGCACTAATGTTGTTAGCGATGCTCTGGCGATTAACAACTTAAAAACTACTTGACATTTCTTACAAGCGAGTTAACAACGACCCGTCTTCAATTATTTCTTCAGTAAACTCCTAATTCACCGATAGTAGGTCTAAGTAAGGTAGTTGTTGTAGTATTTTTGTTTAGGTTTGGGGTACACTGTAAAAAAAATGATTTTGATTTTAATAGTAAAAGACTAAAAATGTGACAGTAAAAACCTATTAATTGGTTAAATTTTTTTTTTTTTTTTTTTTTAGAGTGTAGGGTTGAGGGATCTAGAATATGGTCATGCAGAATGAAGTATTAATCTTTGCTTTATAAAGACTATTAAACAGAAAGTATGCTAGTGATATGAATGCTAATAAGCACCTAGTTAATAGTGGATAGTTTTCCCTAATCTAAATTATTACCATTACTATTATTTGTATGTGGAGAAGCAGGCATCTGTGATCAAAGGACTTGAAATCATTACTGCAGTCTGTCTTGTAGTTACTATAGGTAACCATGTGTGTTTGAGCTGCTAGCTATTACCAGATCACTTCAAAATAGCACCTACTGCCTCATCCGTGGTAACCATAGAGATGGTGTGTCTCTGTGTGTGCGCTGGGGGGTTAAATTATCACTCCGCATGTATCTGAGTCATCGCATCATGAGCTCTGCTGTGCAGTTTCTTGAAAATAGATGGAATGACTATGATTGCAATGAAAACACTATAATAGAAGTCGATTTAGTTTAGACACCTTGTGTAGCTCACCAAAGACACTAACTTACTTACAGACAATATTCAAAATAACACTATTATGATTTCTGCTGTTTGCTGTGTAAAGTATATGAGATTTATGTATGAATGTAATATGCAGCTAACTTTCTACAATAGCTAGAATGTACAACCTAAACATATGCATAACGGGCATGTACATGGGGCAGGCTATGTGGTCTGAGTCACTGCCCCTTTTTCCCTTTCCAGTAATGTATTTGATCGGAGTGGAGAAAAGTGGATTCCAATCCATGCTAAAAGCATTTTTAATCAAATCACTCTGCTGCTACAGATCCACCTATTTATGTTTGAGTCTATGGTTTTGCTGTATTTCTGCTAATTATTACATTTATTGTCTAGGCCACAGGACACACATTTCCATGTAGCTTTGTTTTTTTCTGCTGGAATCTCTATCACTCTCTGTTGTTTAAATTGCTAAAATATAGCTTAATATCACCATAAATCTGGTATTATTTATCAAACTAAATTGACATGATTAGGGTTGAAGCAAAACTCTGCAGGGCTGTGGCTTTCCGGGACCGATGTTCACCACCGCTGCATTAGCCTTGTCACTCGCCCCTACCATTTCTTTTCTCTTTTTTTTTTTGGCTCTGCTTTTCACAAATTCAACAAACAACTGTGGTAATTCGGAATCATTAAATAAATATGGTGAGTCATGGCTTCTTCTTGTGTTTTTGTCACTTGTACTGCTTGCTACATGTTTAGTATAGCCTGTAGACTATATCACCTGACACCTTGGCAAATTTAAAAGTGCTGACTAATGCTAAACGTAAAGACTGGCTAAAACAACTGTTTGCTGGCCTCATGTCACACAAGTCAGTTAATTCTCACCTAGCTATCATAATATAGTGACTGTGTCTGTTCCATGAACTAGCAAATAGAAAAAAGGTAATAATTTAATTGATGGCTCAACAATTAGAAAACAAAACTACAGGTATTTTGTATTGCATGGAGGCAACAAACTTCCTCCTTCAAAAAATCCTTACAAACCACTAGATTTGCTTACTTTTAGTCTCTTGTAGAAGAAAACAAATGCAACCCCAGGTATTTATTTAATACAGTGGCTAAGTTAACAAAAAATAAAGCATTAACAGGTGCAGACATTTCCCAACAGCACAGCAGAAATGGCTTTATAAAATTATAACCATTCAACCATCAGCTGCAGTGTGGCATCAGATAGTGCAGTATGGATCCTCTGAAGAACAATTCCACTCATTCTCTGCTGTAGGAGAGGAAGAATTGTGTAAACTTGCCTTGTTTTAGCATCTTAACCCTACTGTTACCCTAAAATCCGCTAACACCTTTTCCCTACTGGGGTCAATTTGGTTCCAGCAAGTGAAACCTGCACAATATTATTATTATTATTATTATTATTATTATTATTATTATTATTGTTATTAAATTAATTAATTAATTTATTAATTTATTAATTTATTTATTTATTTTTACTAAAAGGTTTGTGTCAGGTCATTTATACCTTTGTTGACTACTTAAATAGGCCTTTTAAATAAGATGAAGGCATAGATGGACTATGCTTCATATGCGGCACATATTCATATGCCATATTTGGCTGGTTTGCTTGGCACATATTGTCTGAGACAACATCCATGAAACAGTACCAGACATTTATCTACAGTGATAGAGGGAGTGGATTGTAAAGTAAGGTGACCAGGCGTGCCACTTCTGGGGACATGTTCAGCACAGGATTTCTAAATTGTCTAAAATAACAGGTGTCGTTGTATGACATCAAAGTACTGCATATGACTCAGGAGAAAACATGGAATGTCTTTAGAGAAATGGTGGCTGGAAATATTGACCTTCCAGTGTCAGTATTCCAAAGGCTTGCTGTTCCTACTCCTTTTGACTTGTACACTCCTGCCAAAATGAGCAACCCATGTAGGCTTGCAAGTCAGTCACATCAAAGTATTTCCAACTGTCCCCATACACCAAGGCTTTTCAAACCTGTCCTAGCAAGCACTGTATGTTTTGTATGTCTGCCTTATGAGACACACCGAGTTCAGGTCTTCTCTACTAAGGCAGTCTCTACTAATGAGCTGATGAGTTGAATCATGCACCCTCAGAAAAGAAGGTACAGTTCTGTCGCTGGGGTGGTACCCTAAAGTACAAAAGTGAAAAGGTACATCTTTGTACCTTACCTACCCCTAAACAGTACATATTAGTACCTTTAAGGTACATTTTAGTACTTTGAAAGTACATATTGGTACATTAAAGGTACATGTTGTTACCTTAAAGGTACATATTAGTACTTTAAAAGTACTTATTTGTACCTTTTCACTTTGTACCTTAGGGTACCGCCCCAGTGACAGAACTGTACCTTTTTTTCTGACAGTGTGTGTGTTTGATCAGGGAGACATACAAAATGTGCAGGGTTGGTGGGCCTCCAGAACAGGTTAGACAATCCCTGCCATGCACCTTCTTTCCTTCTGAGTTTGTCATTTCAAGTATATCCTTTTCAATTGATGGTGTAATGAAAAGCTCAAATGCTGATTTTAAATCTTTAACATGGCTGACAGCATATCTGATGGGCCCTGGAATCATTTTGATGACATTAGCAGCACTAAGTCTTCCCAGTCATTCAAGTGAGGAGCGGGACCATACAGATGTGGCCTTTAGGATTGTGTGTTTTTTTCCCACGGCATGCCACAATTCGTGCTGCAGAATGCCGCTGAATTCGTCAGCATGTTGTTTAGAATTGAAATAAATGTGTTGAGCTTCACAGAATATCCACCAGATTGCGCATGGAACAACATAGGCGACTGTATCTACAGGCCAGACCAAATTGCTCATAAACACTTTGCAATTATTCACAATTTACTTATTTGACGGCTGTTAAATATGCTTATTACAGTATGTTACTTTTTAAAAATAGAATCAACATAATTATGTGTGTAATGTTGTGATTGTGAGAAAACATTCACAATAAAATATAAATGAAATGGTATTAGACACAAATATTTGATATGGTAATATGGACACTGAAAAATGTATTTAGCCTACATGAGTATGTAAAGCGTTTAATTATTTGGTGTGCTTTGCAGCTAAACATTTTACTGCATTTGGGAGATCATGTTTACACACAACTGATTGTGTACTGTATATTTAACTTTATTCAGTTGTTAAAGTTATTTGAAAAATACAGTGCCTAGCACTCTATATGTTTATTATTATAATTATTTTGTTGTTGTTGTTGTTTTTCAAATATAAAGATGCATGTGTGCAAAAAGAGAAGTGCAACCACTGATCTAAATGTCTAAATGTAGCCTATATGTAGAATTAATTAATTTAAGCAATGCTTAAATCATTTCTTGCTACAAAATTAATGCTGTTAACAAAATCATTGAAGTATTTGCAGTTATCCTACTGTATGAATAAAAACAAAACTTTATTCATATTTTAAAATTAGCAGTTTGTCATATGTCACACATATATTGGGGATCTTATCTTTCCAAAGTGCGTCATGTGCTTCTACTGTAATGTATATGTAGCCTACATAACTTTTTAATAAGCTGGGGAACTTCCCGACATAAAACAAATAACAGTTCCCTATCAGTCAGTCACGTTCTACGTTATGTTGACTGATGTCATGGGGTCTCACTTGGAGGTCTCAATCAACAAAATTTGGTCAACATGACAAAGCATCTCATGAACAAGCGTGCACAGTCAGTGCTGAACTGCCTGAATTCAGTCAGGGGCAAAACAGCGGTCCCTCTAAAACTCTTTCTGAGCTTCCTGGGGCATATGGCAGCCGCAGTTAAACCACTCGGCCTGTTACATATGAGACTGCTTCAGCATTGGCTGCATGGCCGAATCCCGAGATGGGCATGGCGCCATAGCACTCTCTGGGTTGACATTACCCCGAGTTGTTGCCGGCTCTTCAGTCCTTGGTCAGACCCTGCATTTCTACGGGTAGGAGTGCCCTTAGAACAGGTGTCAAGGCATGTGGTTGTCAACACAGATGCCTCCAAGACAGGCTGGGGTGCCATATGCAATGGGCATGCAGTCTCGGGCTCCTGGGCGGGACCTTGACTGCAGTGGCACATCAACTGCCTCGAATTGCATGTGCTAGTCCATACAGACAATAAAGCGACGTTGGCTTACATCAATTACATCAACCACCAGGGCGGTGTACACTCCTGTCGCATGTTGCAACTTGCCTGCCATTTCCTCAGCTCAAATCGCTCCGTGCTGTTCACATTCTGGGAGAACTGAATCATGCAGCCGATGCACTCTCACAACAGTTTTCCAGGACTCCTCCCACTGCCAGCTGTTTTTCTCCCTGAACGAGATGAGCTGGCACACAGTTGGCCCCGGGGCTCACTCAAGTACACCTTTCCCCCAGTGGACCTCCTAGCACAGACCCTGTGCAAGATCAGGAAGGACGAGGAGCAGGACCTGTTGGTCATGCAGTATTGGCCCACCTGGACCTGGTTTGCTGACCTCATGCTTCTCGCAACAGTCCCTCCCTGGAAGATTCCCCTGAGGAAGGACCTTCTTTCTCAGGGGATGGGCACGATCTGGCACCCGCGACCCAGTCTACGGAACCTGCACGTTCGGGTTCTGGGCAGGACACAGTAGACCTGTAGACCTCACAGTAAATGACAAGGGGTCCCCCCACGAGGCAGGCCTACGCACTAAAGTGGGGTCTGGTAGCTGAATGGTGCTCCTCTTGCCCTCAGAGTTGCTTGGTTGGTGTGGTGCTTTCCTTCCTCCAGGAAAAGTTGGACCGGAGGCTGTCTCCCTCCACTTTGAAGGTGTATGTCGCTGCCATCACGGCCCACCATGATGCAGTGGATGGTTCATCCCTGGGGAAGCATCACCTGATTGTCAGGTTCCTGAGAGGCACAAGGAGACTAAATCCTCCCAGGTCGCACCTCATCCCCTCTTGGGATGTTTCCGTGGTCCTCTTAGGACTACGGAGGGATCCCTTTGAGCCGCTTGATTCAGTCGAAATCAAGCAAATATCTGTTTCTCAAGACTTCGCTCCTGATCGCGCTCACTTCCATCAAGAGAGTGGGGGACCTGCACGCATTCTCGGTCAACTAATCGTGCCTAGAGTTTGGGCCGGCTGATTCTCCTGTTTTCTTGAGACCTCGGCCAGGTTATGTGCCCAAGGTTCCCAACACTCTTTTTCAAGATCAGGTGGTGAACCTGCAAGTGCTGTCCCCGGAAAAGGCAGACCCAGCCTTTATGTTGTTGTGTTCCGTTCGCACCTTGCACATTTACGTGGAATGCACCCAAAGCTTCAGACACTCCAAGCAGCTATTTCTCTGCTTTGGATGTCAGTAGAAGGGAAATGCTGTCTCCAAACAGTGGTTGGCTCATTGTGTGGTGGATGCCATTACCTTGGCATACCGGTGCCAAGGTGAGCCGTGCCCCCAGGGAGTGAGGGCTTGGAGTGTTGGCTCCTCCTGGGTGTTTTGGCGCACGGCACTCTTGCAGGCATATGCAGAGCTGCGGGCTGGGTGACACCTAACACCTTTGCAAAATTTTACAATCTTTGCGTGGAGCCCATGTCCTCCCGTGTCATCAGGACATCAGATAATTTGCAGGAGGCCGGCTCGGTGTTGGCTTGCAGCGTCATTCCCCTTGGATCCGTGCGCTTTCTCCCAGTTGTTCCCTCTTGGTGAACTCTGGGTCCTCCGTTGACCCTGGCACCCCTGGTGGGCCCATTATCTGGCTTACAGAGCATTGGGAAGGTCATATATTGAGCTGCATTTGTCCTGACACGCTTTCCTGTCAGCATTTGTACCTCAATTCCGTAATGAAGTTCAGGTTGTGGTGTTTTCCATAGGGGCCCCATGACGTCAGTTGACGCAATGTTGAATGTGACTGACTGAAAGGAAATGTCTTGGTTACGTATGTAAGCCTCGTTCCCTAAAGGAGGGAACGGAGACGTTACCCTATCATGCCACAATGTTGAACCGTGCCGAACGCCAGGATGCGTCTTTGGCTCCTCAGCACAAACCTGAATGAGTGGATGCACGCCATTTTATATACCCGTATGTACGAGGCAGTGGCTTGGCATGCAAATTCCACTCGCCAATTCTCTTTGGCCTTTTCTTCTTAAACTCAGAGGTGATTGGGCTCCCAAGTGAGAGACCCCATGACCTTCAGGGAACGAGGGTTACATGCGTAACCGAGAGGTTCTCTGATAAAGTAGTCTGCACATGAAGTACAGTCTTTCCCGCCTGAGCTCATTATCTGTAATGTGGTTACCCCTACGCAGAGCAAATGCTATTCATATAGTAATAATCCATGTGAGCCATGCAAATCTGTAAACAGCCACATCAGGGGCAGATTTAGTGAATTGGGGGCCCCAGGCAAAACATTAGGAATGAATCAGAGGGTTGGGGTAACACATAAAGAGCAACACAAACAGTCTTTTCAACCACATTATAATCATTATTTCTGTTACATACTTTTAAATAATAGAAGTACTGGGATAAAAGTTTATAGTTTGGGTATAAACACTTATTGTCTATAGTAGCGATCAAAACGAAAGTATCTTAACACTTGTATGTATAGTAACGCTTATCCTCCACCGACAACTGCCCCTTTGTAAAGTGGGGTTGTTTTGGTGTTTTGGTTCATGTTCTTGTTTTCATGTCTTTTATTTTGAAGTCTTGCCATGTTCCTTGTTTGTGTCTTGCTTCCCTTGCCCTCATGTACTCCTGCCATTGGTTCCCATGTTCAGTGTGTCATGTTCTGATTGGTTGTTCTTGTCTGTTTGCTCATTGGTTTGTTCATGTCATGTGACCCCTATTGTTTGGTATAAGTAGCCCTTATGTTCCCATTGTCCCCTGTCGTGTATTGAAGTATAATCCTGCTGTTGGTGAGTTCTGTTTCTTGTTTATGCCTGTGTTCATGCCATGCCATGCCATGCCAAGTCTGTCAAGTCAAGTTAAGTCAAGTTGTTATTTGGATTATTGTTTGTTTGGATTCACACTTTCTACAATAAACTGCACTTGGGTTCATCAGTACTCACCGTCTCAGTTGGACAATCATTACACCATTTAAAAAAAGTAAGTCACTGAATCATTCATTCAGGAGATTCCAATTGTCAAACAAGTCTTAATAATGTGAGACACAGACTCCTTCATTGAATGTTTTTTTTTTTTTTTTGTTTAAATGAATATATGTTTTTAAAAGACTTAAACAATGAACAGTTT
Organism: Cirrhinus mrigala; assembly: GCA_036247105.1. Classification (NCBI taxonomy): domain Eukaryota; kingdom Metazoa; phylum Chordata; class Actinopteri; order Cypriniformes; family Cyprinidae; genus Cirrhinus; species Cirrhinus mrigala. The sequence continues at coordinate 1,984,692 of CM070014.1, forward strand.
GTCAGAACCACTAGTAAATTTCGTTATTTTGTTTAGTTTTCTAATCTTTTTCTCCAGAATCATGAGAGAATCATGGTCTCCGATTTATTAAAAACAACAGGGATTCTCAATTTATCCAGAATCGTGAAGCTCTTGTTTAAATGTTGTTTATTACTGCATATAATTCATTAAAATGGAAGTTTAATTTCATGAAGTTCAAAATGCAAATACATTTTTTTTTTTTTTTTTTTTTTTTTTTGCATTTTGTCTTTTTCAGTTGAAAAAAAAAAAAAAGACTATTTTCCCTATATATTTCATCACTGAGGATTTCTTGAGAAAAGTTTAAAAATCTCATCTGGTCTCGTTCTCGTGAACCCAGTCTCGTGTCTCGTCTCATCGAATAAGTGTCTTGTCACACCCCTACTTTTTTGTCTAAATGGTTCCATAAAGAAACTTTAACATATGAGGAACCTTTCTGTTTCACAAAAGGTTCTTTGTAGAGAAAGAAGGTTCTTTCGATTAAAAAAAGAGATGGTTCTTTAAAGAGCTTTTGACTGAATGGTTCTTTGTGGAACCAAAAATGGTTCTTCAATGGTGTCTCTGTGAAGAACCTTCTAAAGCGCCTTTATTTTTTTTTTTAGAGTGTGGTGCCCCATAGTTGTGTCCAGTGTTTCTACATTTTTTCATTTCATAATTTTTCTTTCTTTCATGTTGTAGACCACAAAATAGCAATTAATTTACAGTTGAGCTGCAGTTTTTCACAAAAAAAAAAAATAAATTCTTAAATGATAAACCTTACAATTCAGCCTTTAAACCATTTTAAGTAAAGGCATGAGCCAGAAGTATAAATTATCATAATTTAAAACGGGGTTCTGTGGGTGAATTTTCAAATTGGTTTGAACAAAAAAGGGGGATCATTGAAAATGAACATTCAATCTCTGCCAGTAGGAGGCGCGTTTAGAACATCAGAAATATAGTGATTTCCCCTGTAACGCCTGTAGACAAAGCACTCCACTCATAATTGCTACTTTATCAGAAAAAAATGAAAATGGCATCAGAACTTTTCTGAAGACAATTGGTTCCCTTCAGAAATTAATTAATATAAAAACTATATATATATATATATATATATATATATATATATATATATATATATATATATATATATATATATATAAATATAAATATTTATTATTTTTATGTATTTGCAAACAGAGTATTTATTATGTTTATGTATTACATATATATAATACATAAAAATAATAAACACTCTGTTTGCAAATATATATCGATGATTATAACGTGCTTAACAATAATAATTAGTTTCTCTGATTTAAAATGTTGGAGGTTCCCACATGTCTGATGGGACTCTGAGGCTGAGTTTGCAAGTCTCTGGATTTCCAGAGCCTTTTCTGTCCACCAAGAGTTCTTTAACTCCCTCACCCTTCTCTGGACATCCTCCTCGGGTCTAGCGTGAGCTGCCCTTTAGGCCTTGCTACACAACATTTTGCCAGGCATGAAATGCCTTCATTTTTTGGAGATAAGTTGTTTCGTCTCTGTGCCATTCTAATTTAACCACTCCTATCGTTTCCCTGAATAGTTTTGCAGGTAACAAGGAAATGGGGATTTTACAGTTAAACGAAATAAGTGTTGCAGTGAGCAGACTAGAATAGAAAACACTAGAATAGTTCTGTTGATAATGGTAATACATGATTTATGTTTGGGCAGAAATAACAATGAATGATTATTATACGCCTCTTTCAGAGGATGGTATGGGGCAGTGAAGAAGAAACTGTGTGGACAGTGAATACATTCAATGGAAATGATCGTTTTCTTCATCAATAGCCAAAAAAATAAATAAATAAAAAAATAAAAAAATATAAATAATAATAAAATAAAATAAGATAAATAATGATCATAATAAATAAATAAATACCTTCAGATTATACAGTTCATGTCTCTGTACACACACCTAGACACTCTGTAAACCACACATGAAAACCCACAGTACACATTATAGTGGCTCTTGGAAATTTACAGATGTGAGTTTGGTTAAACAATGTGGTCATCTTTCTAAAGAACCAAACTGTCTATGAAAGTAATTATACTAAGTACTCAAAACCAGGACTGACAACTGTGTTTTCTTATAGTTATTGGTAAAATCCAATATCAATCTGCCTTGAATTATTATACTGTGTAAACTGATCCTTCACACAACAAACAGAGACAAATTTACCTCCTCTATCTGCTCTTGTTTCTTCTGTATAGCTCTGTTTCGTGCCACAGCACATGTCACAGATGAGAGAGCATCTCTGTTGCCGGAGTTCTGTGACACCTGTGGAGGTTACCACAAAAGGCATAATCAATCTTTCAATCTAAAACTTTAATCTTAATTTTGAAAAAAAAAAAAAAAAAAAGTAATGCTCAGTAATGTTCTAACAGTTGCAATCAGTTTTAAAGTTGTTTACAGACTTTACATACTCAAGACAGAATTTATAGCTTTGCACAGACAAGAACAGTAAGTGATTGTGTCACAATAGTTATTGTACTTTTTTTTTCCAGTGGAATGAGAGTAAACAAATGTATCCTGCTGTCCATGATGGAGGGCTGAAGCATGAGACTCAACTCAAGTTCTAAGTTTTCCCAGAACTATAAATAAACTGAACTAAAATTTTACTTTGATGCTACGGTTACGTATGTTACAGAATGTGGACACAGACTGAAGATGCAAATAGGTGTTTATTGACAGATATAAGCAAATGACAGATAAATGCAGGAAAGAGGCAGTTCAATATTGAAGTATGGAGATGAGAATGATAATCTGACTTTCCTTGTTTGCATGTACAGGAGATTGTGGATGGAGGAGATGAGCACACACCTAGCAGTGCAGGTAAGTATCCAGGTAAAGGTTTCAAGGCTATATAGGTAACATGAGGAAGGGAAGACAAGCTTGAGGGTATTGCCGGACATATCACTGGTGTACAAGGTAGCCGTCCACTTCGTATGAACAAGATCGGACAAAGAGGTGAGATGAGGTGTGTACTTTTATAGCAGTGCTGATGAGTGACTTCAGTCAAGTTCTTCAGAGCGGCTGCAGGAGCTCTGATGATGACACAGCTGTTTCACGATTGGCCATTTTCACCGCATGACGATTATCACGTGTGTTTCGGGTTTATTCTAACATGCTCAAGTCCAATAATGCTCACAATTATGTGTTTTTTTAGAACAGTAAAGCTTTTTTTTTTTTTTTTACTGTAGTTGCAATGTGATGTTGAGTCACATTTATCATAAAACACTGATACAAACATATAACCCCACTTTATTTGTATTTAAACTGTATATGTTTATATTAAACTTTATTCTTGCTCAGATGGTGCTGTATGAAGCAGTATATGAAAAGTGTTTCTGTTGCTCATGAAAACGCTTCTCAAATGAGTATTTGACAAATATTGCATTTAATTCACTTCATCCATGACAAAGCATGCAAACACCGTGAGAGCTAATCTCGTTGACCGCTCACTGGTATTTTGACCCTTTTGCCTGTCTCTGGATTACGCTTTTGTCTTTCCCTGGATATCACTGTTTGTTTGGAGATCGACCCTGCCTGTTTGACTACGTTGTCTTGGATCTATGTCCAGTCGAGTCCTGTTACAGAATACTTAGCCAACCACAGATCCAGCAGCTTTCAGAACACAGATCAACAATAAATCCAGCAGATCATTTCATTCGCCTCCGTCAAGGTAATCGCTCTATTGAGGATTATGTATTTGACTTCTGTGAAGTCCTGGTTTACCACCAGGTGGACTTTAAGGAAAGTTTTTTAAAGGACATTTTTTTACTTTGGTTTTAGTAAAAACATTTCGTGCAAGATGCCATGTAATCCCCCTCACTGGTCTTTGGTACATTATATTGACTTTGCCTTGCTTTTGAGTAGCTCTGCATTTACTGTAGGGATCGCTGATGAGGAACCCTGCTATCCTCCAGTATCTGCCACACCAAAGTGTTTACACGTCACGTCTGGAATTGTTCAAGTCATGTCAGAGTCTACTAAGCTTGTCCATGCCATGCCTGCCCAGCCAAAGTCGGCTCACGTCATGCCTGTCAAGCCCGGGCTCTCTCACGCCATGTCTAGCAAGCCAAAGCCTGCTCACGTCATGTCTAGCAAGCCAGAGCCTTCTCACGCCATGCCTGCCAAGCCAAAGTCTGCCCACATCATGCCAACCAAGCCAAAGCCTGCTCACATCATGTCTAGCAAGCCAGGGCCCTCTCACGCCATGCATGCCAAGCCAAAGGCTGCTCATGTCATGCCTGCCGCTCCAGGGCCTGCTCACGTCACATCTTCTACACCAATGCCTGCTCGCACCACACCTGCTAAGCCAGGGCTTGTTCACGGCATGCTGACCCCTCAAGAACCTCATTACAAGATGGCTGCCATCCCAAGGCCTGTTCACAAGATGGCCACCACGCAAGAGTCTACAAGATGGCCACCATGCCTGCATCCCCCGCCAAGATGGCCACCACGTCTGATCCTCGCCATGCCAAGGCCGTCCTACCAGAATCTCGTCCTGCCAAAGCTGATCTTCCTGAGTCAAGTCAAGTCACAGTTGACCTTCCCGAGTCAAGTCAAGCTACAGCTGATCTTCATGAGTCAATTCAAGTAACAGCTGATCTTATTGAGTCATGTCACATTGCAACTGTTCACCCAGAGCTTCGTCACATCGCAGCTGTTCATCCAGAGGCTCGTCATGTCTCAGCTGACCTCCCAAAGGCTCGTCACGTCTCAGTTGACCTCCCAGAGCCTCGTCACGTATCAGCTACCCTTCCAAAGCCTCATGCTCTTCTGCTCCACTGTGGCTATCACCAGCTACATCTGCTCCACTGTGGTGGTCTTCTGCCCTGCCATGGCTCCCTGCTCTGCCGGCTCTGCCACAGCTCCATACTCCTCATGATCTAACATGGTGGACTTCTGCTCCAGTGTTTTACAGTCTGCCACTGCTCCACGATCCAGGTCCACTTCCTCTGCACGGACCTGGCCCCCCGTCCCACCCCCTGGACTACCTTGTTCCCACCACCCAGGACCGTTGTTTTTTGAACGCCAGGAGTCGCTCCTAGAAGGAGGGATTCTGTAACGTCATGCCAGCAGAGGGAGCTCTCGCTTAGTACTGTCTGTTACTGCTACCTCCGCTTCCTCTATGGTGACTTCCTGTTTGGCAGCCATATAAGGAGGGCCATGCCAAACAGTCCCTTGCGAACAGATATACACTACCGTTCAAAAGTTTGGGGTCAGTACATTTTTATTGTTTCTTTTTTTTTTTTTTTTTAAGAAATTAATACTTTTATTCACCAAGGATGTATTAAGTTAATAATTAAAAGTTTATTAAAAGTTAATAATAAATAATTTACATTGTTATAAAATATTTATATTTTGAATAAACACTGTACTTTTTAAACTTGTTATTCATGAAAGAATCCTGAAAAAAAAAATTACAGGTTCCAAAAAATATTTGGCAGCACAACTGTTGATATTATCCAACATTGATCATTCTAATAATAAATCCGCATATTAGAATGATTTCTGAAGGATCATGTGACACTTAAGACTGGAGTAACAGCTGATAAAAATTCAGCTTTTCATCACAGGAATAAATTCTATTTTAAAGTATGTTAAAATAAAAAAAACATTATTTTATATTGTAAAAACATTTTGCAATATTACTGTTTTTTTTTTTTTTTTATATATTTTTAATCAAATAAATGCAGCATAAGAGACTACTTTAAAGACTATTACAAGTCTTACTGACCCCAAACTTTTGAACGGTAGTGTACACAGATGGATCTAAAGATCCAGGGATGGGAAGAACAGCAGCTGCAGTGTATATACCTAAATTTAATATCAAAATTGCTAGGAGAATCTCTGATCATGTATCTGTACCTTTGAGTTATTAGCCATATGTCTTGCCCTGCAATGGGTTGAAGAGATCCAGCCTTATACTTCTGTGATTTGCACAGACTCAATAGTGGCTCTGACAAGTTTACAGAGTGGAAAATCAGAAGCTAGACAGGACATATTATATGAAATATTACAGAGTATATATAGGATAAGGCAGTTAAGGTTACTAGTTTATTTTCTCTGGGTTCCGGCTAATATTGGAGTAGAAGAGAACGAAATTGTTGACCAACTTGCAAAGAAGGCCCTGGAACAGTCACAAGCTGAATTACAAATACACTGTAAAAAGTGATTTAAGTTTACTTAATTCAATTGTGCAAACTCGTTGCCTTAATTCAATTAAGTAATCTTAAGTCAGTTGTATTAAGTGTAATTTAAGTCGTAGTTACTAATATATGAAAAGTATTCCTTACTTTAAGTCCTGTTTACTTAAGCCATTTAAGTTTTGTTAACTTAATTGAATCTGTTATCTGAGGAACACTGAGTAACTATACCTAGTTAAAAAATACTACACTAAAAAAACAGCTCTCCATTACATTTCAAAACATTTATTTTCAATTATTATCAAAATGCAGGAAACAAATGTAAATCAGGATTGTAATTTTTAATAGTTCATTGGCAATGCTAACCAATGCTTCATTAATCAGGGGGAAAACATGTTAAGAGTTTTGAGACATTTGAGAAGAATATTCCGAGCAATACAGATTGTCAAAGCAGATTTACAATATTAAATAGTAAAATAGTGTGTCAATAATGCAAAAGGACAACAGTAAACAACACTCAATTGTCAGTTAAAGTTCATCATTGAATTCAGTGATGTTATCATCCACCTCAGTTGAGTTCAGTTAGTATCTGTGCAATCAAGTCAACGATATCGCTGGAAATTAAGTGTCCCCAACTAAGCAAGCCAGAGGCGACAGCGACAAGGAACCAAAACTCCATCGGTGACAGAAATAGAGAAAAAAAAACCTTGGGAGAAACCAGGCCCAGTCGGGGGGCCAGTTCTCCTCTTGCAACACAAACCCACAGTTTAGTTCCAGGCTGCAACAAAGTCAGATTGTCCAGAGGACTCATCTGGTTCCTGTGGTCTTGTGCCGATGGCTGTCTAGGTGATGAGGTCCCTACTGGGGATTTGTCTCTGGGGCTCCTCTAGTTGACATGGTCTCCGATGACATTCAGGGCTGCAGAGGTCATCTCTAGGTCCTGATCCATCTTCTGGACTGGATACGGACTGGATCTGGGTGGCTACGGTGACCTTGGAATATGAACAAAACAGACTAATATTAAATGCAATTTTTTTTTTTTTTTTTGTCTGCCTTCCGAACAATGTTAGGTAGAAAACAACAAAAAGAATGCATGCTCAATATACTTTAGCTTACATAGTTACAAAAACATTTGTTCATACTATCTAACTCCTTTGACATGTATTGCAATGTCAGCTTGCGTCAACAAGTAAATAAAAACGGAATCAAGGGATAACATGAAAATAAACAAGCCAGACCTTTCCTCTGACCCTTGTGCCCAAGCAGGACAGAAATGCCGTGGAGAACCACAGTGTGTTAAAGAGTAATCTAATTTTCCTGAAAAGAGGGAGGAGTATATAAAGTGAGATTTCAAGTTGTTCTGTATGTGTAAAGAATGTCTATTCATTGTTTTTAATTTGCTGACAAACCCTTTGATTTAATGGGATAGTCTACTTAAAAATGAAAAACCTCTCATCATGTATCACCCTCATATTTCTTTCTTCAGATGAATACAAAAAAAAAAAACAAAAAAACAGATTTTTAAGAAAATCTCAGCGAGTTCATATTTGATGCTTTAAAAAAAACACACACAGCAATTGTGACAGTAATTCATAGTAACCCAATGGATAAATGAATGTCTACTGAATCTTCACAATGTTTCTCTCATTAATTGTGTGTATAACAGTAGACCCACAACCATTGAAGTTTGGTTACAAAAAGTGGAAGATACTAGTGTTTAAATGTTTTTTTTTTTTTTTAACTTTTAAGCATTAACTATGGACTCACATTGATTTTTGTTTTCTGTTTTTTTTTTCTAAAAATCTTTTGTTTGTGTGCATCTGAAGGAAAAAAAAAATCACATACATCTGGCACAGTATAAGAATCATTAAATGCTCAGATAATTTACATTTTTGTGAGGAGTATCTCTTTAAAACATACTTTTTCTACCAAGCAGAGTCATCACATACCTTCTCCAACTGCCTTGTCTGTTTTTCCTGGCAGGATTAAGAGATTTTGGGAAAAAAGAACAGTGATTAGTGATTAGAACAACAAAAAACACATAAATGTCTGAGATGAACATTTTTAACAATTTTCACTCCTGCAGTTTGTAGTAACGTTATATATTTAAAAAAAAAATCATAAAAAATACTAACCTCATGTATGTATACTGCTTTGGAATCACCATTCATATCTCCCCAAGTGTATATTAAACCAGCAGGTACTGGTCTGTAATATGATGGTGTAGATATATAAAAAAAAAAAAAAACATCTCTGTTAATTCATGAACAACAGCAGATACAAATCTACCTGACCATAAATAGCCTATATAACTATATACAGGATTGTAAGCACTTACTGTTGTGATGTGCCAATATCTCTGTTGTGCAAAATCGTTTGAAAAAATCTCTTTCCTAAAAAAAATAAAAAATAAAAAGACAAGGATAGCCATTACTAACTGGACAGAGGGAAATAATTTGATCCACAACCATTTTTCTCCTCATTGTTTACATTTATTTTAGACATAACCACCTGTGTTTACGTGAATACTCGGCAAGATTGGTATTTTACATAACTGCATTTATTTAAACATTCAAACACCGCGAAACAGAACCCATTTATGTTCTTTAATGCTGACAGGTGTCTAAACACAGGAGTGTCAATCTTTCGCGTCTTTTAAAGTTAGTTCCCTTTTGAGAGAACTTCAAACTGCGTCCTCTAGATGTCGCTATGGGGAACGTCTCCTTCGTGACCCGTGTCTGAAGCCTATATACAAAAACTACACAGTACTGGCCAGCGACAGCCTACGATGTCACTGCTGGCGTACCTCGTCGCTGCTGGCGCATCATACCAGCACACTACCCACTCTACCGAACACATCATCCTTTTCTTCGTCTTCTAAAAAAAAAAGAAGACCTCCTTAGCATAGCCATCTGAGGGTGGTTATAGTTCAGCCATGTTTACGGTGGGACAGACTTACTTAAGTGCAGCTATCTTAGGCTAGCTGTGTGTTAACTTGCACCCTCCTGGAAGCATAGCTATCTGAGGGTAGCTATGTGCTAGCTAAGACCCTTCTTTGGTGTTCTTAATAGCGTCTTCCTGGAGCCCTGCCGAGATGGTGCTGTCTTCCCTTTTCAGGTTTATATTTAAACAGCCCATGGCTGGAAATGGTCCTGGCGGTTACATGGTCCCCTTTCCTAGAGCCAGCTATCTGAGGATAGCCATGTGCTAGCTCGGTGATCACTCCCCTTCCTAGGGTTTTTAGTTAGCGGTCTCCTTGAGCCCTTACCTAGCAATACTGTTGCCCCTCTAATTGGAATATAAGTGGACAGCCTACTTTCTGTAGTCCGGGTGGTTTCATTCAGTTCTACCTGATAGCCCTTCCTACACACATTGGTATCTGAGGATATCTATGTTCACTTCACGAGATGCCCCTGGACATCTCTGGCTGGACACATCACACTCTACTCATGTCTCGGCCTGAGAGGCTTCCTGTTACTAAGCTATTCACCCAATCCTCATGCATTTAAGGCGTTTCTGTGGAAAGCTTTTTCAGTGCTGGCTCTGAGGAGCAGCAGGCTGCCAGACATGATTAGGCCCCTTGTTTTGTTCTTGCACACCTGAGGGTTGGCTAGAACAGGGCCCACACTTTCTTTTGAGAAAGAAAGCACGGATTACTTGGGTTGATAATAGCTAATCCCCTCTCTGATGGGGCATGGCGATGCCTCTTTCTAGCCATTGGTGGTTGCCCTGGCAAGGCTCCCCTCCATGGAGGGCTGGGCTTGGTGCTTGTCTCAGCCTAAAGTGCTTTATTTCACATGAGTTGTTTTTAACTCATTTCTCTAAGAACGACTCGATTCCCCTCGATGTTGGATCTCGTTCTAATACCCCCTTCTGGATGCTCAACTCAGGATATGGTAGAGCTCACCTCACTGAGACAGGGTTTTTGAAGCATGCCATCCTTCGGTAGAGTGGGTAGGTCCTCCTCCTCTCCTGGGGGGTTTGGTACCTACTTTACAGCTGCTGATGCTCCATGACAACCCAATGTGTTTCTCCTTCCATCACATTATGTGTGTATGGAAGATGCACTACCCTATTTTAGGTACTTGAGGCCTTGGCCTCCTGGAGCTTCATAGGATCAGCAGCCTAGGTCATTAGACCTCTTCTCTGCCCGTGTGATGTCTCTCCTGACATGAGATGAGCAGGGCTGTGCTCCCCTCACTAATCCGATTAAAGCAAGCCATTTTTGGAAAGAAGGGGTAGTTCCTCCTCTCTATAGTAGGTTAGGTACATACCCTACGGCTGCGGTGCATTCCATGGCTGTCACATTGGATAAGTTGACCTCTTGCTGCCACCCAATGTGTTTCTGCTTCTGTCACATTAGTGTGTATGGAAGTTGTACAACCCAATTTGGGTATTCCTGGAGCTTCATAGAATCAGCAGCCTAGGTCACTAGACCTCGTTTCTGGCCTTGTATTTCTTCTGTCAGGAGATGAGCGTGGCAGTGCTTCCCTTACTAAGTAGGGTCATTTAAGCACACCGTTCTTGGGCATAACAAACAGGTCCTCCCCACTGTTGGCGAGGTATCAACCCTGTGGCTGCTAAATGCTCACCTTGGTTATTAGGACTAAGCTTTTGTTACAATCTCATCGGATAAATCGGCCGCTTGCTGCCGCCCGATGTGTTTCGTTTTTTGCCACTTTGTGCGGATCCTGCACTGACCAATTAGGGCTTTATAGGCCTTGGTCTCCTGGAAGCTCCATAGACAGCAGCCTAGGTCTTTAGGCCTCTTTCGCTGTCCCTGTGATGTCTCACCTGACATTGCATGAGCTTGGCAATGCTCCCCTCACTGAGGGTCTTCTGTAAGCATGTCACTCCTAATTGGAGCTCATAGGTACCTCTCTATATCGAGAGAAGGGACTTTGCTCCCTATGGCTCTGGCTATTCCAGGTGGTAGCCCCTGGTGAGATGATGTTAAACCAGCCAATCTTTCGCTCCTCTCAAAGTCTCTTGTGAGCATGCTGTAACCTGTTGAGCAACTAAGATTCCTCTTGTCCTAAGAGAAGTTTTCTTCCTCTGCTCTGAGGCATCCCATTCAGGCCGCTCAATATTGAGCTTTGCAGTGCTCACCTCTTACAGAAGGGTCTCTTTTAGCACAATTCTGCTCCCTGAGAGCTTAGAACCTCCCTAATTTGGGATTTGTGTTCTCTGCTTCCCAGAGCCTCTTTTTTGTGAACAGTATTTCAGTGTCCAGGCTAGCTGGGCACATTCTAAAATCCACGTTGTGGTAAGAACGCACACTAGCTTCTTGTGTTCTTTCTAAAATACTGTATGGTGGGGATCACACGTTTAGCTTCGTACCCTTTCTTGAGATGTATGGCCCAGGAACCTTGGGCCCCACTCGACTTATGTATCTTATCGATACCTCTGAACGGGGTGCCGATGACCTGCCCGACCAGCTCCTCGAGCTAGGTCACGCAGAGCAGTAGGTAAACCCCCTGTTGACAAGCCGAGGTCTAGGCTACTGTCCTAGACTATAGGCTATATCCCTGAAAGGAATCTCTTTTCTGATTCCAAGTCTGAGCTCTGCCCTACGGTCAGGCATCTTTAGCCCTGCCCTTACAGGTAAGTTCTTGGGTATGCAGCTCAAGCCTTTGGCCGAAGGGATTAAGTCACTGACAGCTGCCTGGACGTCTTTGGGGCAGCTCCCTCTACTTGGGTGAAGCAGGTACTTAGTGCTCGCCTTTGGTGTCTGGCTTGCACTCCCCTCAGCATGGCAGCGTGGGTATAACCATTCCCCATAGCGACCTCTAGAGGACGCAATTCGAATTCCCTCGAAAAGGAAACGTCTCATGGTTATCTATGTAACCATGGTTCCCTAAGAAGGGAATGAGACACTGCGTCCTCTAGTCTCGTCACCATGCTTCGGACACGAGCTTCAGATGAAGAAGTGGATGATGTGTTCGACTGGCACCCTTTTGTACTATGCGGTCGCGCTGGTATGTCGCCAGCCAATACTGTATAGTTTTTGTATATAGGCTTCAGACATGGGTCACAAAGGATACGTTCCCCATAGCGACCTCTAGAGGACGCAGTGTCTCGTTCCCTTCTCAGGGAACCATGGTTACATACGCAACCTGCGACGTTATCAGTCAAGCACGTCCTGTTCTTTTTTTTCCTATTCATCCGTGCTTCATCACTGTAACCTGTCAGTAATTCGACCGCTGAAAACCGTGCGGATATATTTTTGTGGCATGACAGATGATATAACAAAATATAATATACAATGACACTTTATACTGCGTCAAGATATACTATATGAAAAATGGCTTGTTATTAAAAGACTTACATTTAAAAAAAGGAGGAGTACATTAGTGAATTTATTCTTAATTTACTGCCTAAGCATAATCTCTGCCGATGTCTCTGTCTAGCCTTTAAATCACAAACAAATATTCAACAAAACACATGCAGTAATCTATTAACTTTGACTTTAATATCATATCACCAAGATCCTTAACATTAAACGCAAATGTATTTGTATAAACACTCACCAGTTTTATTGTTTATCAGCCGAAGTCTTCAACCAAGCAAGATGGCCGTTGATCAGAAAATTCTCAATCCAAACTTTGATCACGTCAGTGGTCACATGACTTTCACAGCACTCAAACAAATCATGTAACCTTAACTAGGGACATTTGAGTAACTAGTACTTTTAGCGCAAATTGTAAGCTTACATCAGTAAGATAAACAATCACACTTTAAGTAAAGTCAACAAAAATAATTAAGTTTGCACATTTGTTAGTTTTTACAGTGTAACAATAAGTAAATCTGAAATAAAGAGACTGATATATACTGAAGCTGAAAAGAAATGGCAAAAAACATGGGAAAATGAAAGTAAAGGGAGCCATTTATTTAAGATCCAGGAGTGTGTTGGTAAAAAGAGAGTAAGTTACGGAAATAGACGAAGGGAGGTTATCTTATCTAGACTGAGAATAGGACATGACATGTAGCATTAAATAATAGTTTGTACAGAAACGGAAAACATGAAACAGGTAGATGTGATAAATCTGGACCACCAGAATGGTTGAGCATGTTGTTTTAATGTGTATTGCATATGAAAGGGAGAGATATCAGATGTTCCAAGAACTGGAACTGATGGGAAGTAGTAATATATTTTTAAAGACACTTTTAGGATACGGGTCAATGCAGTTAAGAATACATGGAATATTGTTTAAGTTTTTTAAAAAAAGACAAGACTAATGGAAAGAGTTTGAAGGTTTGAATGTTGAATTTATTTATGTAATTTTTGTATTTATTTATTTATTTTTAATTAATAGTTGTAATCCATAACCGTGTGCTTTCCACACTCCAGACCAGTAGGTGGAGGACATGCACCTTTAACGTTGGTTTGCCAATTCGCCAAAAAACTCGAGAGAAGAAGAAGAAGAAGTCCCTTGCGAAGTATTGTTTTGCTGTTGCGGAATCTACCAAGCATTTTCCCTGTTTTCATTGTCTTGTTTTATTGTTTTCTTCATTGGCATTGCTTTTGTCATTGTCTAGTTTCATTGCCTTGTTTCATTTGTTACTTCGGACTGTTCACTGGTATTTTGATCTTTTTGCCTGTCTCTGGATTACACTTTTGTCTTGCCCTGGATATCACTGTTTGTTTGGAGATCGACCCTGCCTGTTTGACTATGTTGTGTTCTAATAAAGCTCGCACTTGGATCTATCTACACTGTCTAGTCGAGTCCCAGTTACAGTTGTACCATGGTACTAGCATGTTGTAAACATGTTTTACTATGTTGTTGGAATGTTTTACTACATTTCTACTTGTTTGACAGTGCTAAAAATGTTGTTTTTAACACATTCTAACATTTTGCTAATGTGTTTTACCATGTTGCTAGCATATTACTGAATTGTCACGAGCATGTTTTATGAGCCTAGCATGTAAATAACATGGTTGTTGACATGTTAACAACATGGTAACCAGGGCTCTAAAGCGGTTTAAGAAAGGAAAACGAAAACTGGAAATGAATGAAATTTTCACAGGAACAAAAACAGAAACAAAAACAAAATCAATTTTAATCGTTCGGAACAGAAACACTTATTTGAAACATTATTTTCTCATTCCCTGTAATATTTTAATTAGGCAGTGACAAATCAGGAATTAAATAAGTTTAAGCTTTTTTTTGTGCTGTAATTTATGTTGTTCATAGTGTTGTTAATGTTAATGTTGATTGATTTGTAAAGCACCCTGGTCAACAATCGTTGTTTTTACTGGTGCTATATAAATAAAGTTGAGTTGAGCCGAGTTGAGTAATTGCCTTACGCTCTTCCACCTTCCAACTTGAAGGGCTCATCTTCATATATAGCAGGGGTGGCGAACTCCGGTCCTGGAGAGCCGCAGCCCTGCAGAGTTCAGCTCCAACCCTAATCAAAACTTACCTGCCTGTAGCTTTCTAGTAACCCTCCAGACCTTGATTAGCTTGTTCATGTGCGTTTGATTTAGGGTTGAAGCAAAACTCTGCAGGGTTGCGGCTCTCCAGGACCAACGTTCATCAGCTACTTCTATGTAACGGTGTGGAACGAGCAAACACAGACAAGCAGTGTGAGTTTGTGGGAGTTTGATCAGGGTTGGAGCTAAACTCTGAGTAATTCATTGGACCTCCAGGGTAAGATTTAAGGAACCCTGTTCTACGGCTATTGGACTAAGCATCAGCACTCTTGGCATTCTGCTCAATCAATCATATTCAGCAGACACACACACGCACAAATTGCATATTTTATAATAGAGTTTAACTTGTATTGACCCAAAACATTCCTTTGAGAATAATCATAATGATACAAAGCAAGGAGTTTCTGATCTCTTACTGTGAATGACAATGATGATCTGTCTCCAGAGGATAGCCTAGGAATGTCTATAAAAAGGACAAGACAAACAGAGAACAGACACAGAAATTAGAGTGAGGTTTCTTTAAGAAAATCTGTGTAGTGTCATTTAGAAAATCTGCCTCACAACATTTGTGTTTTCATGATATTTTCTGGTTGTGTGCCTATATGCTTAAATGCATATAAACATGACCAGTCTCTCTTACTCTCTCTTCACTCTCACATACATACAAGAACACCTTCAGCTCTCTGACACACACACACACGCACACACATTTTCTCTCATTATATCTCTCTTTTAAGCAACACATACACAAAAGAAGTGAGTCACCAAGCACATAACTGTGAGATGGAGGGGGAGGAAAATCTTCTCAACATGCCACATCTGATTTTTAGCCAACTTTATAAAAAAAAAAAAACACACACACACACACACACACATGCATGTCATAATTGAGAATTAAAATGAGAATTCCTGAATTTTAATTGAGGTGATAAACAGGATGCAGAATTGCCATTTAAATGTGACAATTTAAGGCAGCAAAACAAGACTGAAAGACATTCATATGCTATATGTGCATTTTTTAATAGCAGATTTCATTAATCAGTATGAATTACCCATAAATGTGTTATCATGCACACAGGTCTTTGGGCCACATATCTGTTATAACAGGTTGTTTTGTGCACAGCAGGGAAAACAATGCTATATAACCACATATAGCATCATAGTAGCAATATTTGCATTCCTACTGTCTTTTCAGATATTAAACACCAAAATGGACCCCCTGGATTCTTTTTAAGTTATCATTATCTAATTATTCAAAGAAAAATGCTCCCTCAGAGAATGTCAGATTAATGGTCCTATAATCATTTGCTAATGCTTGAATATGCTATATATAAAATATGTGAAATATAATTACAATTTATTAGTTTTATTGTGGAGCAGAACATGCATTTGAAATAGAATAATGGAGGAGAACAAATAAATAATGGAAGAGAACAAAATATCATTTTGGATTTTTAATTGATTTCATTTCTAAGATTAATTGATTAAATGATTACTGAATATTAAGTGAAATTTTGTAAAGGTGCAATTAGGAAAATGCAGAATTCTCATGGAGTGACAGTGAAAAGTGTAAACTGACACTGCCACCTAGAGGTAAGAGGGAGTCTATTCATGAACTGCAAAATTCAGTTCAACCCAATCTGCAACAAAAATGCTAACATACAGATATAGCACAATACAACTAACCTGTGCTGCTGGGTTTGGTATGTGCTGTGGGGCTATTCTTGTTCAGGCCTTTGTCGAACTGCTGGTTGGGAGGAGAAGAGGCTCTGGTCTTACGGCTTAGCTGTAGGCTGGACCACTGACCTGTATGATGCCTCTGGTACCTCAGTGCAAAATTTGGGCGCCGTAAAAAACGTTCCTCCATAGTCCTGAAAAACCTGAAATTAAGAATACATTTAATCATAAGAAATTGCTCAGACAATATAACAAACCACAACTAGAAAACAGTTACATGCAATTACATGCAAGTAAGTCTGACTAAGCATTTTAATACATAACTTTAACAAGCAAATTAATGTACCTATTTAATTAAAATAACAAGATCCAATTAGCAGTCAAATTAGGCTTCCTCACACGGTCTAGTCATTTTGGAATTGTTTTAAACTCAGGTTGCTAACAGATATATATTAACAGCCATTTATTACCTTCCATCTACACGTTTTTTTTTTTTTTTTTTTTTTTTTTTGTGGCATCTTTGACCAGTGAGTATATAAAACAAATGAAAAGTACTGCCACTGTTGTTTGCTTTTGACCAGATAACACATTAATTCCATTATGTAGAAGCAGTGTTGATCCTAATAAACTGACTTAAAAGCAAGGGAAAGTTTGTCTATTAACCCATTCCAGTGTCCTAACACTTGATATGAGATGATGCCTGCTGTTTAAGCTTAAGGGGTTCATTAGAATGTTGCTTTGCACACAGCTGTTCACCATTTGTTTGTTTGTTTGTTGATTTGTCTGTTTGTTTGTTTGTTTGTTCAATCATTCATTCATTCATTTTCATAGCTAACTTTTGATGACTGCTGTAAAGTGTTATGGTGGGGTCCCACTCTGGCTGTCACAGTGGAGAAAAGCTTGGTGCATTTTGACTGTGTCTTGGTGGACAAACACAAACAAATGTCCAGTGTCATCAGATAAGGCTGCTCGGACAATTGCCAGGCAACTCTTAGAGGGCAATAAGAATACCCCAAAAGTCTCCTGGAAAGGAGAGACTTCTCATTGGTCCACATGTGGTTTCTTATGACCTAACTGGACTAACAACCTAATCTTCTTGAAACACATTGTTAAGGTTTAAATTGTGACTGCTATAAAAAAATCAGTAGCAGTGGTAATAATTTAGTGGATGTCACTCAAGTAATCAAGGGGAGACCAAAACTAGGTCAAGGGAACAATTAAGAATGAAAACAAACTAAAAGTCCATGTGGTTGTGACAATTTCTTTGATATTCATGACATTCAGTTGTTGCGTTATTTACCTATCTATATGTGATGCGATCTGGGAAAACCCGTTGGATGTTATGCTGGGACGTTTTCAGGACATTCGAAAAATAGGTTAAATGTCCATTTATTTGTCAAAATTAGGTTTCCATTAAATTATTATTCTGTAACATCTTGTCTATCATCTCTGAAAATATCTTGCCAAAATTCACTTGTTTAGTGCTGTCATGTGGAGCGGGAGACGAGAGGCAAGGGGATCCATATGCAAGCTTTTATTGACTGGACGAGGCAAAGACATGGTCAGACAGGCAGGGTCAGAACAACAACAAACAGGTATGTTAGAGGCGATGCACGAGAGTAGTCCGTTAGGCGGGCGTAGGTCGATCGGCGGCGAACATAATCCAAGACGTGAGACAGAAGAGTAATCCTTATAACGAGCAAGAGTCCAAAAAGGCAGGCGGCAAGACAGACGAGACGAAAAGGCCAGGCGAGAATACTAAACTAAGGGAACTAGGAAATTAGGAAACAACACTGCAAAGGTGCTAGCACTAGGGGAGCGCTAAACGCAACCGACACAGTACTCCACATAAACTCCACAATACTCGGTGACTACCGGGTGAAAGTCCGGGGCTTAAATAGGGTCGCTGATTGGCCACAGGTGTATGGCGCAATCAGCGTGGTGGATACTGGGAGAAGTAGTCCGGGGTGTAGAGCAACAGACAGTGTGTTATGACAGGGTGAGAACGACATCTGGCGGTGAGCGGACTGCAGGTCACCGACCAGATTCGTGACAAGTGCAGAAAAATAACGATTAATTGCAACAAGCAGAAATGACTGTGTCTTTCTCTTTCGTTAAGAACGCACTGCAGAGGTCCTTTCTCGGAAAACAACACAAAAACAGTTAACAATTGTGTAACATGTTTAATAAAGGTGTATCAATGCACATTCCCCGCCAGTCCTGTACTTTTATTTATTTATTTATTTTTTTAATATCATGAGATGGCGGAGCGTAACAACGCAGTCTGAAGCATTGTAGCTGCTCACTTCTTACTCGTCTAAACCCGAAAGATCACTACCTTGTCGTGGTTTGGGGGCTTGCGTGTCTCAGTGACCCAGAGAGCTATGCTGACTGGAGCCTTGTGCTTCTGCTAGGGCTACCCATGTCAGACAGTTCAAAGGGTAGAGACCAGATTAAGAGTGATCACTGGCCCGCCAGGTTGGGGGTTGGACACTGGGCTAACAACCCAGTTCCATAAAAAGGTAGATGTTACGGAAACAGCAACAGTAGAATCTGAAACTACTGGATTTAATGGGCTTTCAGAGTCACCGCAAGAAACTCAGATGAGTGGCAGTGGTGAAAGCTCGAGGAAAGCTACTGCCAGGATGGTGGAAGTCCTGAGCGCCAAAACCAAGACCAAAATAGGATTTTGGAATGTGAGGACAATGTATGACACAGGCAATCTGTCTCAAGTAACATCAGAAATGAAACGCTACATTTTGCATATCCTGGGAGTCAGCGAGAGCAGATGGACAGGTTCAGGAAAACTGAGAACCAGTACAGGAGAAACAGTGTTATACTCAGGAAGAGATGACAACCAGCACTTTGAGGGAGTAGTCATTATCCTTAAGAAGGGTATAGTGAAATGTTTGTTAGAGTGGAAACCTGTCATAACAGACTCATTAAGGTCAGACTGAGAAGGAAGCAAACTAATATGACTATCATACAGTGTTATGCCCCTACAAACGACAATGATGAAGACATAAAAGATAAATTTTACAAACAGTTACAAGCTGTTCTGGAGGAAACACCAAGACATGACATGAAGGTTGTGATGGGAGACATGAATGCAAAAATTGGAAATGACAACAAAAACTATGAAAGAGCCATGGGAAGAGAGGGCTGTGGTACTACGAATGAAAATGGAGAGAGACTGATAGAGCTCTTTACCACCTATGATCTTGTCACTGGAGGGACGTGCTCCACCAACTGGTTGTAGCAACAGTGAAAGTAAAGCTAAGGAAGACAGGGTGCAAAAGACCTGGAAGGCAACAATTAGATGTGGAGAAACTACAAAAACCCGAAATTAAAAATACTTTTGTTCTTCAGCTGACGAACAAATACCAAGCCCTTGCAGATATGAAAGACCACACACACTTTGAACATTTTGAGAAAGCCTTTGACAGCATCCACAGAGACAGGCTTTTGCACATCCTGCGTTCATATGGAATACCACAAGACATCGTCCTTCTCATTAAAAGCTTCTACAACAACTTCACATGTAAGATGTTAAACAGCGACCATCGTTTCCATGTGAAGACTGGAGTGAGGCAAGGCTGTGTAATGTCGGCATTCCTTTTTAACGTTGTTATTGACTTTTCTGGCCAAGCACCATCTCTAATGAGCGATTGCTTGCTCATTGTAAACAGAACAGCATTGGAACCATCATCATGAGAAGAAGATGGAGGTGGATTGGGCACTTGCTAATGACAGAACCTGAAAACATTACCCGCACAGCCCAAGAGAGGCAGACCAAAGAACACCTGGTGTCAGACCGTAGAATGAGAACTAACGAATCTGAACCATACTTGGGGTACCATCCAGAGGCTGGCCCAAAACAGACAGGAGTGGAATTTTTTTTTTTTAAACCTATTTTTGGCAAATTTTGCCTTTATTGTGACAGAAGAGTTTAGAACGGACATGAAGTGAAGTGGGAGGGTGGGGGGTGGGTATCAGGAAAGGTCCTTGGTCGGGATTCAAACACGGGACGCCCGGAGCGCAACGCCGCTGTGTGATCTATGTAATCAAAAGTTCAGAGACTATGCCCATGATAAACAACGGAAAACAGACATCTTTGGTTTGATAATAGTACTGAATATGATCCAGATGTAGTATTTGATAAATATTTGATTTTCTTAGCTTTTTTCTTTAATTTTTTTTTATTTATTTATTTATTTTTTTTTGTATGGAACCTTCCTACAGTGTTGATAAAAAAAAAAAAAAAAAAAAAAAAAAAAACAACAACAAAAGAGAATGCTTACATTTAGAATATTTTTTTTTGTGTTTAAAAGTAGATGGTCTGTTCTTTATTTTGATGTATTGCAAGTTTAGATATTCATGCAACAAAATATTCTGGGGCCATGAAATTTTAATAAAAATCATTAAAAATGCTGCCGGTGGCTGGCAACTTTTTTCCAAAAACGCTGGCAGGGGGAAGAGTTAAAAAATATAATAGGCTGCTTGGCATTGGCTTGATACACAGTCTAATGGTCTAACAAAATCCAGTTTTAAACATCTTTTACTGTACAGATTTTATGGCCCTTATATTGCCTATTTAAGCCAATGCAGATAAATGACCAAAGTTATTTTGGGGTGAGTCCACCCTGATTGTAAAGCAAAACTTGGTTGGTGAAATGTGGCTGTTATCTGATTGCTTTGAGCAAACGGTGGGTTAAGTTCACCTATTTGTGGATTTGTCAGCAGGTCTTGACACTAAATATGTTTCAAAATCCACAAATGTATGCAGCGATCCACAAATGCACAGAAATCCATTCACAAATGTACAGGGAGTGATCCGCAAATGCATGCAGTGATCTACAAATACAGGACACAATTCACTAATGAATGCAAAGTTGTGTTTGTGACATTAAAAGAAATTTGTGAGTACGTTTTTTTTGTTGTTGTTGTTTTTTTTTTTTAATTTATTTTATTTATTTATTTATTTTTTTTGCAAATCACATTTTATTTATTCATTAATTTAATTCATATTTGTGAAACTCTAAGATTAATTTGTGGATCTCATTCTATTTATTTGTGAATATGTTTAATCTCTTTACATGTATTTGTATATCATAATTTATTTGGAATTATGCAACAAAACCAGTGTTTCCCATTCATTAACTAGACTGTGGCAGCCCGCCACAGTTTCATAATAAACCGAAAATATATGTATACTCCTCATTTTAACATTAAAGGTCTTTAATGTTGTGTCGTGTCATTGCTTTGGCAAAGTGTCCATCAAACGAAGTAAGCTTAATATCAAGTCAAGTCAAGTCGAGCTTTATTGTCATTCCGCTACATGTGTGGACATACAGTTGCACGATATGTCGTGTCTCACAGGACCATGGTGCTACATAAATAAACATAAATATAAACATACAACACTGGACGCAAGAGCAATTTTTAAACCTATACATAGCCAATTTACTGATGCGTTAATCTAACTATACATATACTATAAATAGTTGACTATAAACATAACCTAAGACTGACTATACAAGTACTTTAGATAATACTGTACAATACTGTCCAAGTTAAAATTTATTTATTTAGTTATTTAAGGTTAAAAAGCAAGTAGTGCAATATGATTTGTGGTGCATTAAACATTTGTGTTATCTTATTGAGTCCTTGTAACATGGAATGTTTATAACAGGGGTCACCAGATCCGGTGTCCCTGCAGAGTTTAGCTCCAACCCTAATCAAACACACCTGAACCAGCTAATCAAGGTCTTCCTAGGTATACCTGAAACTTCCAGGCAGGTGTGTTGAGGAAAGTTGGAGGTAAACTCTGCAGGACACCGGCCCTCCAGGAACAAGTTTGGTGACCCCTGGTTTATAAGAAAGTGTCTGGTGCATATAAAGAGAAGAGTGTGTTTCTGCAGGTGGTTTGTCCAGCCCACTCACCTGTGTGTAGGGGGGGGGGGGGGGGGGGGGGGTCCTGGTTTCAGGGGCTAGGGTTGTGGATAAGGTTTCAGAGGGGGGTGAGATGACTGGAATTGAGGGCTCTCACAGCTTGGGGGAAGAAGCTGTTGAGTACTCTGGCAGAGCAAGCTCTAATGCTCCGATACCGACTTCCTGATGGCAAGAGCTGGAAGAGACTGTGGAAAGGATGGGTAGAGTCTTTCACAATACTGGTAGCTTTACTCGAGCATCGTGCAAGGAAAATATCCAGAATGGAGGGGAGAGGGGCGCCGATGATCTTTGCAGCTGTGTTCACTGTCCGCTGGAGGGTCTTTGCGGTCAGCAGCACTGCAGTTCCTATACCAGACAGTGATGCAGCTGGTCAGCACACTCTCAATGGTTCCCCTGTAGAATGTGGTGAGGATGGGTGGAGGGAGACTTTCTTGGAGAGTGACATGGTATTGGTGGTCCAGGTGAGATCCTCCGTAATGTGCACCCCCAGAAATTTAGTGCTGCTGACTCTCTCCACAGTCGAGCTGTCGATGGTCAGTGGGGGGTGGTCAACAGAGTTTCTCCTGAAGCCCATCACAACCTCCTTTGTCTTTCCCACATTGAGGGACAGGTTGTTAGTGCCACACCATTCAGCAAGCTGTGCCACTTCCTCTCTGTAGTTCATTGTTGTTGCTGATGAGACCTACCACTGTGGTTGGAGCTGATCTTGCAGTGCAGTCATGGGTCAGCAGTGTGAAGAGCAGCGGGCTGAGCACACAGCTTTGTGGGGCACCTGTGCTCAGTGTGGTAGTGCTGGAGGTGTTGCGGCCGACACGGACTGACTGAGGTCTTCTAGTTAAAAAGTTGAGGATCCAATTGCAAAGGGAGGTAAGGCCCAGCAGGTTTAGTTTATTGATGAACTGTTGTGGGATTATGGAGTTAAATGCTGAGCTAAAGTCAATTAACAACATTCTAACATAGGAGTCTTTATTTTGTAGGTGGGTAAGAGCCAGGTGTAGGGTGGAGGAAATTGCATCGTCCGTGGAGCGGTTTGGACAGTATGCAAACTGGAGCGGATCGAGTGTGTTGGGGAGGCTGGTTTTGATATTGTGCATGACTAACCTCAAAGCACTTCATCATGATTGGAGTGCTATGGGACGGTAGTCATTTAGACAGGACACAGGTGATTTCTTTGGTACCAGTATGATTGTTGTGGATTTGAGACATGTGGGGATGACTGCCTGGCTCAGTGAGGCGTTGAAGATATCTGTTAGGACATCCGTCAGCTGTGCAGCACAGTCTTTCAGTACACGGCCAGGTATGTTGTCAGACCCGCGGCCTTGCATGGGTTAATCCTAGAGAGGGTCTTCCTTACGTCAGCAGTAGACAGACAGAGCACCTGGTCATTGAGGGGTGTGGGCAGTTTTTGTGCAGATATGTCATTCTGCATTTCAAACTGTATATTAAAGTGTATAAAATAAAAGTGGTTGAGTGCGTCTGGGAAGGATGTGTCATCATCACAGGTCTGTGGCAGGGGCTTGTAGTCAGTGATGGTCTGAGGCTCTGTGTGTCTCTGCTGTCTGTGAAATGATTATTGATTTTTTGGACATATGACCATTTTGCTTTCTTAAACTTTGGCAAAACTGCCTGCGTTTGCATGGTTGAAGTCTCAGGCTTTCATGAAAAAGCTGTCTGAGTTATTTGTCTGTTGTTCGCTGATGGCGCCGTACTGCTCACGAAGCGGATCCTTAGTGTTCGCACACCACGACAATAACAATGGCTGTGAACTCCCGTGGCAGATAGAAGGGTCGACACTTCACAAACACACACTCCACCAGCGATGAACAGTGTTTTGTCATTACCGCAGCATTATTACACCATTCTTTGTTGACATACACACACAAGCCTCCCCCGTGAGTCTTACCAGACAGTGCAGTATTTCTGTAGCAGGTTAGACCGTGCAGCTGAATGGCAGAGTCTGGGATGCTGTCATTTAGCCATGTTTCAGTGAAAACAAACACAACAATCCCTTGTCTCACACTGTGTAGTCCGACTAAGTTGAATTAAGTCCAGGTTTTTTTTTTTCAGAGAGCGAACGTTTGAGAGCATAAGTGATGGAATCGCTGGTCTAGTGGGGTTAGCCCTTAGCCCAGCTCGTATATTTCTGTGCTTGCAGCGCTTCTGTCCCCCCTCACAGCAGACAGAGGCCTCGCAGCTTCTCAGTAGCCGCCAGTGAAAGCTGATGTTTGTACAAACTGCCGATTTCTAGGTCTAAGTCTCTGGTGATCATAGATGTGTTTCAGAGTGTTTAGCTGATGACTCTGCGATAAAGTGAGACTGTTTGAAGACAAGGAGACGAGACTAACAGACATAAAAACACAGTTTTTAGGATCCGAAGTAGCCGCTGCGTCTGAACGCGCCACCATCTTGGATATAGAAATATGTGTTTATGTCTAAAGTGAAGCGCACACTTCATCCAGGCGATCAGCTTGTGACCTGGTGTTTGCCGCGTCTCAGAGTCAGACACCTTTGATTGACAGTGAATTAAGTGCACTCTGTTTCTGAATGTGCTACGGGTTCAGCGTGAATTTAGAACCGCAACATGCACCAGTTACACTTTTTCACATTAGCATCATTTTCAACATTTTAATGGGCAAATGTTTACAGTGATACACCAGATTTGTAATGAGACACATTTGTAAGCTTGTTTTCACTGAAGCTGAAGTTTCTGTCAAAATAAAAGCTCATAGGTTTTATCGCTTCACAAAAATATAATTCAGTCAGGAACTCTTAAATCAAAAGAAAAATCATAGACAAACTTTAGTCAACTTTTTATTTGCATAATACTAAAGTTGCCTTTGGCGGTATGGCTCTGTTCCAAGTTCCCTGTCCTTTCCATGAGCTCCATGAAAGCCAAGACAGGGAAGGAGCAGCCATTTCAGGGGCAACCCTCCTATTTTAAGAATAGTAGAGTAGCACAAACCCCGGAACAGAGCATGCAACAATGACAACAGAATGACATTGTTTTAAGTTAGACACAAGAAACGGGAGGAGATGGGGAAGGGGGTGGGTTGTTAGCAGCATACAGAGGAAGCAGCAAAGCAAGCAGATGAAAGCAGTGTTTAAATAAGGCACTCTGTTTGTGATTTGCCAATAGAGAGCTTGGGTGTCTGATCAGCTGATGGGGGCTGGGTTTGAAATTTTCCAATCAGCTAACAGCAGAGCTTGACTACGAGACCTGCCTGAACTAACGCAGAATGCTTAATTTCAGTCAGGAACTCTTAAGTCAAAAGAAAAATCATAGACAAACTTTAGTCAACTTTTTATTTGCATAATACTAAAGTTGCCTTTGGCAGAATGGCTCTGTTCCAAGTTCCCTGTCCTTTCCATGAGCTCCATGAAAGCCAAGACAGGGAAGGAGCAGCCATTTCAGGGGCAACCCTCCTATTTTAAGAATAGTAGAGTAGCACAAACCCCCAACAGACCATACCAGGCAATCCTCCATGGCTCTTCCCAGAGCCAGCAGAGAAACCAAATGAGTGTTACCAGACTAAATTACAATTACCGGCCACATCCAACCCCCCCCCCTCAATTTAATTATTTAATTTACTTATTTATATAAAATTTGGGCAGCGCAAAATTTATTTGAGCCAATGAAAACCCAGATGCAATCGGTCACAAGAAAACCCCGAGCCAGGAGGCCCAAACCCGAATAGCCA
Organism: Cirrhinus mrigala; assembly: GCA_036247105.1. Classification (NCBI taxonomy): domain Eukaryota; kingdom Metazoa; phylum Chordata; class Actinopteri; order Cypriniformes; family Cyprinidae; genus Cirrhinus; species Cirrhinus mrigala. The sequence goes on from CM070014.1 coordinate 2,010,642, forward strand.
ATTACTACGTGACAATAGCGTGATATGAAATAATGTAAACACACCCAATAGCACTGAAGCCATACATTTATTTATGAGCTGCACTCATAGCTTTTTGAGCCTCAAGGATGGCTCGAGTGTCAGGTCGAAGGTAGCATTCGTAAGCGACTGAGGACCATCGCCCCATGGCCTTCAAGGTAGAAACAGGGGTTGAGGAAGCAGCAGTTGTAGCAGCCCCTATGCGTAGAGAATGTGCTGTGTAACGTTCTGGGGGAAGACCACAGTATTGGCAGAGAAGGCGTAGATGAGAGGAGAACCAGGCTCTGGACATTGGCTTCCCCTCCTCAGTGGCAAACAATGGGTCCTGTGGACCAGCTTGTGGACGGCTTTTCAAGTAGGCCAACATGGAAGACAAGGGACAAAAATCTGAGTTAGAACCAGAGACATAAATTACAGTGCCTTCTTTCTCTCTATCAGTTTTAGAATGCTTTAAATATATGGTGAAATATTGTGAATAAATCGTTACATCAGAAATGGTGAGGTCTTGTGATGGATTAAAAGTATTAGTGCGTAGGGTAAACTCGCCCCCTCTTAGAAAACCATAGAAAGCTGTGAGTAAGGCCGACTCTAGCATTGAATCAGTGTAAGACCCGAAGCATCCTGCTCTTAAACGTGATATTAACTTTATCAAAAGTGAGAGTGTAAAGGGTAGACGCTGATCGTTGCCTTGAGGTTTCTCTCTTTTGAGGCCATTAAGTAGGAGGCGAATCGATGGGTTTCCTAGTAAGCTGTTGGTAGATGGATCCAAGCAGCGCAGGTGGAATTGGATGCCGGCGATCATACTTTTAATGCTTGAAGGCTGGATTTTTTGAGATTCATAACAGTGGACTATAAAAGCACTAACATGTGTGACATTAACTGGTATAACAGCTAAGGAAAAAGAAGCACAGAAGGAACTGAAGTGAGACCATGCAGAGTCATACATTTTTAATGTACTTTTAGCCAGACCATGGCGCATACAGTGAGCTGCAGAGTGCAAGTACGATTGTAAAGTTATGACTAATCTAGAACGGTTTGGCTGAAAGAGGGACAGACCAGGCTGGATGGTGCTGCCTCCGGGCACAGGAGGTGGAATTTCTGAAATTCAAACCGAGACAAAGAATCAGCGATTTGGTTGTTTAAGCCTGGAATGTGAGCAGCCCGAAAATGAAAGTTACCCAATATAGATAGCCAAGTAAGGCGCCTAACAAAACGATTTATGAACGGTACAGAGGAGCGTCCTTTATTAATAATTTGAATGGTTGCTTCGTTGTCGCAGAAAAAAGTAATTTGTTTCCTCGACCAGTGTTTACCCCACAAAATACAAGCTATCACAATAGGGTACAACTCCAACAGAGCAGTCAACAGGGTATTAAAAGGTACAGATAACAGTTCAGTTGGCCATGTACTAGCGGACCACTGTCCGTTAAACACCCCCCCAAAACCAATGGAAGGCGCGGCATCCGTGTATAACTTAAGGGTTGTGGAAGACTCCAACTCATCATAATGGAAAAAAGAGATACCGTTCCAATTATTTAAAAGCAGAGACCAGAATCTGAGGTCTGAACTGCAACCTTCATCTAAGGTAACTTTATCACTTAGGTTTTTTACAGACTTTGAGAGTTCGAGGAGTCTGGCTATGAAAGACCTTCCCTGTGGAATTATCCGCATGGCAAAATTAAGATGACCTAGTAGAGAGAGAGCAAATCTCTTTTAGAAAAAGAATCAGCTTTTACAGTATTTCCCATGATTTCTCTAATGCGATCTAATTTCTCCAGTGGCAGGGAGGCTTGCATAAGGTTAGAATCTAATGTGATGCCTAAAAATTCAATGGTTTTAAGAGGACCTAGTGTTTTTTCCTCAGAAAGAGGAACACCCAAATTGTTAAATGTGTACTTTAGTGCTGAAATGCAATGATCTGGTTTAACGTGCAGGTAGTCAACTAGCAGAAAGTCATCTAAGAGATGAAGTACAAACGGTAATTTGCAGTTGTTAAGAAGAATCCAACAAAGCGCCTCTGACAGAATGTCAAATATTTTTTGGCTACTGCGACAGCCGAAGGTGGGCCTAACTGAAAAATAAAGCTTATTTCTCCATTTGACACCAAATAAATGCCATTGAGAAGGATGTAAAGGCATGACTTTAAATGCATCTGAGATATCCGCTTTAGCTAACCATGCTCCTCTACCTGCCTTTTTAATTAACTTGATTGCATCATCAATGGTAGCATAGCACAGAGAAAAAGGAGCTAGAGGAATAAGACTATTAATACTTTGAGCTGAATCATTATGAGGGGCAGATAGATCAATTATTAGACGCTTTTTTCCTGAATGTTTACGAGTCGCAATTCCTATAGGATTGATTCGGAAAACTGGAAAGGGAGGATCATCAAATGGCCCGATTATAAAACCCTTGTTAACCTCTTTCTCCAACAATGAATCTACGATTTCAGGCTCTTTTAAAGCAGAAAGTAAGTTTTTACAGACAAGAGAATAATTAGGCATCCAACACAATCCTGCAATAAAACCTTGAACAAAACCAGTTAATAAGTAATTGACAAAACAGCGATTGGGATGATTTTTTTTAAGCCCGACCCGGCTTTGAAACGTTGACTGGGGTTGATGGTTTTATTTCTTTTTCTCCTTTTTCACAAATCGGGTTCGTCTCGGGCACACTGACTTGGGGTGACCGTCTCCACAGTAACTACAAGCATGAATATATTTACAATTAAAGAATTTGCAAACATTTTCATTAAAATTATAACACAATGGAGTGGCAAATTGTGTCACCTTAGGATCAGGCTGAAGGTTTGAGCCAGGCTTAGGAGACTGAAGAGAGACAGTTTTGGGGCACAGATTGGGCGTGTGAGTGTGAGAGCCACAGATCGAACAGGAGAGAGCTTGATGGCCAGTAAAGTGTCTACTGATGAGCGTTAGGTCGACTACAGACCAGTCCAGTCTCTGATTGAATCGCTGAATAAACATGGCAGCTTTTGCGGAAAAAGACTTATGATATTCGTAAAACAGTGTTCCTCCATAAGTGACAGCTAAGTCAGCGATGATGGCTAAATATGTGTCTAGCTCGGCTCTACGAGACGGAAAGACTTCGCATATAACATCTCTGTAAACCCCAAATGCCACGACAAATTCGGCTAGAGTCAAAGTTTTTGAAAGTCGAGGGTCATTGTCTTTAAGCATAACGGATACATCGCCGCAATCTACAACGCGCCCGTCACTCAGTTCTGGGCCTAATAATATTTTAATAAAGTTCACATCATTACCTGCAATGATCTGGCTTCTCAGCTGGTGAGAGATTGCAGCAGACGGCGGAAAGAACAGAGCACCGGTGGATACAGGAACTGCACTTCCCATCGACCTTCGCGGGAGTGTCGCCGGAATGACGTCATCGACCTGTTGCTCGGTGCCGGGTAGTTGTAGAGTAGTTGACGCGGTGCTCGAAGAAGCCGGTCCGGAGTATAGAAGATTTTCCGAATTCCTTGATGTTGACCCAGACTCCAAAGCCTGGATCCTGGAGTTCATGGCGGTGATCGAGGACTGAATACTTAATAAAGCTGACAAAACTGGGTCGTTGTTCTGGATCGTGGAATGGCTTGATCGGGCTGAACTGGAGGAACCACATGCCCGCTTGGGTGCACCAGTGACAGAAGCTGGCTCGTGGTTTTTTCTTTTCTGCATGTTTTTCTTGCCGGCTGGAGGAGGCGGTGGTGGAGAGTGGGGAGCCGGGACATCGATGTTCTCACAAAGCAAGTTAAACAGCTCTTCATGAGTAGCTCTGGTTGGAACTGATATATGGCTCTTGAACAGTACCTCCAATATTTTTGGCAGAGGCCAATCACTGATGCTGGGAGAAAAGGAGGCTTTGCTTGCCAGACGAGTGCTCCGACGGACAGCAACATTCTCGTCAATAATAGCTTCCCCTGTTTGGGTTTGTTTTTGTTGAGATTCCTTGATTGATTCGATCCGCGGGTCTTCGTCATTGGCATTAGAAGACATGATCGCTAAGTGGGTAAGTAACGTCAAAAACACGCTAACTTTCATGGTGTGGCAACATGAGATTTGTTAGCAGCATACAGAGGAAGCAGCAAAGCAAGCAGATGAAAGCAGTGTTTAAATAAGGCACTCTGTTTGTGATTTGCCAATAGAGAGCTTGGGTGTCTGATCAGCTAATGGGGGCTGGGTTTGAAATTTTCCAATCAGCTAACAGGAGAGCTTGACTACGAGACCTGTCTGAACTAATGCAGAATGCTTAATATATTGGGGTGGATGATTATTTGAATGTATTTCTGAAAGGAACTAGCTTCAGAGAAGTTTTGATGGCATTTCTCCCGTCTGTTCCATAAGCGTCACCTGCTGTCAGAGAGTGAAATTCAGCCTTTCTGCTGTTTTTGATTTATTCAGATTTTAGCATAATTTCACAAAGTTAAAGACCATTTTATTTTTGCTGACCATTTTAAATGCTGAAATGACACAATCAAATAAAAATAAAAAAAAAACTGCTCATGCTAACATGTGTGTACCATCTTTGTTTGTACTGTGATTGAAATGTACTTTAAAATGTATTTTGTATTGTGATTAAAATGCAGTGGTTGGTACTAACTTTAAATTGCATTTTTTATTATTAAATAATCAGTTGTTGTAGTAGTAGCAACTGCAAAAACATGTTTCATGACCAGGAAAAAAATATTTATGGCTTTTAAATTTTCTCAAGTCACCAGCCATTGGCAGATGTGGCAAAAAGTTTGTTTTAGCCCCTGCTTGCAAATGTATAAAAATTGGGGGGGGGGGGGGGGGGTTTGTAATTTCCCTACTACAAAATAAGGTAAAATAATATTCTTGTGAAAAACTAATTTTCATTTATTTTACAGTGCAATTGTTTTACAATATATGGCTATTACTGTGATAGGAATAATAATTAATTAATTATTATTAATAATAATAATAATTTATTTGTTATTATTATTATTATTATTATTATTATTATTTATTTGTCTTCCAAAACATGCCCCAAAACCCCCTAGAGGGACTAAGGTCCACCCACCACAGTCTCACTGAATCCTGTGGGAAGCACTGAATAACATATTGCTCATCACGTCACAACCTCACTCTCTGAGATGAGCATTAGGGCCCCTAGTTGCCTCAACACATACAGCACATGCCAAACACTAGTACTCCTGGCTTCTGCACAGAACAAGAGATTGCCCTGAAAATTAATTTTAGTCTAATGTTACTGTAGCTACCATAAGATATGTTTCTGAAATTATTACTGCCAAATTAACCTTGGCGTTTACGGCAGGGTTTCGAGGGTCTCCAAAAATGAGTTGGCCCTAAATTTGGGTAATCACCATAATGAATTAGTCTTCATTACAATAACTTAACAAAAATATGATTCCCTGTGTTGACTAGGTATGTGTACCGAAATCAGTTTGAAATCAATGCAGTTGCATGGCAGTGTATCAGCTTCTGACTGACAGAAGCAAGTCTTTCACAGGCATGCAGGACGTATGGCAAGGCTACGCAGCATCTCGTTCCCTCTCAATGAACCATGGTTACAGTCATATCCTGAGACATTTCCTCTCAACGGAACTCGCATAGCATTTACGACACTATAAAAATTATACTTAGGTAAAGGAGGAAAATGCAATGCAATGGCTCAGGCCAAAAATTTCTATCTACTGCATAAGCAAAAATTTAAATGGAGCATATTGAAAGACTAAAAATACATGATAAAAATTAATGATAAGTGACATAGAATTAAAACATACAGTATTGACTTTTTGTATTGTATATTCAACACCCCTGTGGGGCATTTAGGTTTTTTTTTTTTTTTTCACAAGATATGTAATTATTTGCAATTATTAGATTAATTAATATAATCTTAATAACTGAAAGAGGGTGAATATAGATGCTAAAGTGCAAGAGACCAAGAACTGAGCCCTATGGGATACCAGTACAAACAGGACCCACCTCAGCTCTGGAATCATCCATAAAAACGAACTGACGATAATCCATAAAATATGACCTAAACCAGTCTTGGGCAGTACAAGATACACCAAAGACACTTTTGAGTTGGTTAAGTACAAGCATATGGTCAACAGTGTCAAAGGCTGAACTAAGATCGAATAGGATGAGAATCGACAGAGAGCCAGAATCAGAAGCTAATAATAAGTCATTGAGGACTTCAACCAAGGCTGTTTCAGCAGTTTCTTAAACGCAGATTGGAGGGGCTCAAACAGATTATTAACCATTAAACATCATGCAATTGAGATGTAACAACACGTCCTAAAATTTTAGCTGTAAATGGAAGATATGGAACTGGACAAAAGTTGTAGAGTTTTGCTTTTTTATTATGGCAGTGGCAGCAGCAGTTTTAAGTGCTGTTGGCACAACACCAATGGACAAGGAATCATTTATGAATGTATTTCTGTATTATGGTACTTTGATGTCATACTGTAGTGGACAGCACATTCCTGGGCCCAGTTTATGGCAAGGGGGTCCCTCTCTGACCACCATAGTGGACAGAGGTTTGCTACATTTTGATTGGATCTTGGTGAACTAACATAAGCAAACTGTCCAATGCCATCAGATAAAGATGCCAGGACAACAGCCGGACCTCTCTTAGAGCACAAGACGACGACCTTTGGTACAAAGCCCCAGGAAGGACAGAACTTCCTATTGGTCAAAATGCAGTTTGTGCCCTTCACCCACCTTGAGACTGATTCCTAATGGTTTGGCCTGTGACCAACCATAAAAATTCCTCAGGACCTCCAGATGCAGCAGCCTTGGGTGAAACTAAGAGAGATCATGGAGATCCATCCAAATCCATTCATAACTGTTTTCAAATCTTAAATCTGATGCACACTACAACACACACATTTTATACTTATTTAGAGAAATAAGTATTCCTTGTGACAGCAACGTGTAGTGCAACATCTTACACAAACTTAGCTGTTAATGGACAAATGAATGCATGTATGACAGTTCAATCTTTTCCCATCATGTTTGGACTTAATGTGTTCGTAACATTGCCAAATGCATTCTGGTTATGGTTTGGAAAGTGATAAATGCACCGGTGAAACTTTAGTGACACTTTTCTAGCTTTCTGTTTGGACTATGCAAATAAATTCCACAGGAGGAAAGAAGGGTGGGCCACCACGTGTCCCCCCACTCTGAAGGAACCAGCCAATCACAGCATGGAAATGGAGAAGCGCCAAATTACAATCTCCTCCTTATCGGAAAGGGATAAAGGTACCCTTCCAAAAGACAGAACACTCCTTGTTCTGAGTCTGCTACCTGTGAAGGAAAAGACAAACAGAACAAACCTCTGTTCTGAGTCTGAGTCCTGTGAAGGAAAAGACACCAACAGAACAAACCCCCGTTCTGAGTGTGCGGCCCTGTCGGGGAAACACATGTTCTGAGTCTGCCACCCGTCAGGGTGAGACAATAGCAGATCACCTACTTTCTGAGTCTCAGTTCCATAGGGGAAAGACACAAACAGAGCACCAACGTTCTGAGTCTCCCATCGGGTGAGACAATAGCAGAAACACCCCGTTCTGAGTCTCCGGCACGTCCAAGAGACACCAACAGAACAACCAGTTCTGAGTCTGCGACCCACAAGGGTGAGACAACAACAGATAACAAGTCCGAGTCTCCAGCTTTTGAGGCAGCAACAGATATGACCACGTTCTGAGCCTCCAGCCTGCGAGGAAAGAGATAATCTACGTTCAGAGTCTTCGTCCAGCGAGACAACAACAGATGCAGCGTCCTGAGTCTCCATCCTAGAGAGACAAAGCGGATTGACCAAGTTCTGAGTCTCTAGCCCAGAGAGGCAGAAGACACACAGACATTTGCAACAAGGTTAAGCTCCGGCGAGCAAACCTTCACTTCAGGTACTTTTGCTTGCGTGTTCCAAGCTAAGGACCCTCAGCACCTACTCCAGGGCCACATCTGCGTGTTCCAGATCTTAGGACCCTTTGGTGCTTCAGGAGATCAGCATCCTACAGCGCTTCATCTTCAAGGTTGTCAAAACGGATTCCTGCTCCTTTCCCCACTGTACTGCCACCAGCGCAACCAGTGGAAGAAGTCGCCGCCACCGGACTGCTCACTCAACCACAGCGAACGTAAACATCACTTCCAAACCTCTTCCAGAGACCTTGGCATTGTCGTGTATTATCAGTATATGATTTTCTAATTTACATTAGGTATTATATAGCTGATTGCAGTTGATAACAAATCTTACACGTATTAGTTTGATGCATAATAAGGTTCTTTACCATATTTGTTTCAGAGTAGCAACAGTTTATCTATCCAGATAACGTAGCTCTGATATAGCACCACCCAACATAATCACTTGCTTTTTATGCATCTTATGCACTTTATTCCCTTTTCATTCATGGTATTCATTTAGTAGTTATTGATTACTCTTGTCGATCTTTTGTTAATAAAATTTATTTTTATTATAACTTGTGTCTTCCATGTGTTGATAATACAGAAGAGATTCTACAAGTTAGAGATCCCACCAATCTTTCTTATGTGATGTACTCATAACCACACAGTAATTGACACGTGATCCAAGAATTATAACGTCAGCTGTGACATGAGTACCCATCACTACCCTATTTCACCTCCCTAGGTTGGTGAAAGTTAAATTCACTACCTTAATTGGCGTCCCTAGGTTGGTGGAAGTGAAATTTACTACAATACAACAATCGATCTGTGCAGCACAAACAGCCAACACCTGGTTATTTTAGGCAATTTAGAAATCTTGGGCAGAACATGTCCCCGGCAAGTGGCTGGTCTGGTCACCTTATCGTAAAGCCATGTTTAATAAAGGCACATCCACACCAAGATCCAAAGAGTGCAGGGAAAGACTCCAGGCCAACACCAATCGAGCCAAAAATTCAGTGTACATAAATAAATGCCACCGCATCACAACGGAGAAAACATAAAGCAACACAATCAATAAAAAAATAACAGAGCAGTATAAAACACTAATTAAAATATATTAAAAGTAATGAATCAGAGAGCAGAGCGGCAGCCAAAACACATCAGCGTACCCAGTTAAACAGAGTTTACTACTATCTAGTAATTAGCAATGTTAATTCCGTTTATTTATTTATTATTATTATTGTTGTTGTTGTTATTTCATAAAAAATAAAAAATAAAAAATACTGGATCAATCAGCTGAACAGCTGATTTTTTTTCTCTCTAAATATCTTCTTTTGTGTTTCTCAAGTTGGGAACCTCTAATAATAATCCTTCATAACATGAACATCATAAACAGAATTGTCTGGTTTGAGGCAGCTAATGTGTCTTCTCTGTTTATTTATTAGAGTTTGCACCAGGGGTGTCCAGTCCTTCTCCTGGAGGGCCAACATCCTTGCACAGTTCCAGCACACATGCCTAGAAGTTTCTAGTGAGTCTGAAGACTTTGTTTAACTGGTCCAGGTATGTTTAATAAGAGTTTGAGCTAAACTCTGGAGGGCAGCAGCAGGGTTTGGACACCCCTGGTTTGCACATTCCCAGACATGTATTCAGCATTTTTTTACACATAATCTTACCGTGGACGCAGGTTTTTTCCCTCAAACCTTGGCCGATATGGGCGGGTGTATCGTAAGGGACTTCTTATTCTCTGGATATGTCTTTTCTTGTTCTAAAAAACATCAAAAATAATAACTAAATAAAAAATGCTGTTTTAAATAACATTCAGAATCAGAAATGCAACTGATGATCATGAACTCAAGAATCCTAGTTTCATGCTGTCTTAGTTAACTTGATAAGTCAGTACTCTAAACAAAAATTTAAGTATAATATGTTTGTAATAATTGTTGGATAAACAAGTAAGCACAATAAAACCACACTAAGGTACATAGATACATTAAAATTAAACTCTGCTACTTATTTCATGAACATGTGTTTTAATGTAATTTCACACAGTATCTGGCATTGATTTACACTCTAATTCCTAAAGCCTGTGATCATCATAAAAAAATTCCATAGGGCCTCTGGATGCAGCATTAGGTATTACATATTTAGGCATTATAGTGACTGAAACAAAGAGATGCCACAAGAATCCATCCAAATTTATTCATAACTATGTTTGGAAACCTTAAGATTCATGGGAAAACTACAACACATCCACTTCATATTTATTCAGAGAAATAAGTATTCTCAGAGACATTTGTGGTACAGCATCTTACACAAATTCAGCTGATAGGTATTAATCAATAAATACATGGCAGTTTAACAAACCTTATCATCATGTTTGGACCATGTGTGTTCAGAACATTACCAAAGGTATTCTGGCGATGGTTTTGAAATTGAGTAATGCATTGATATTTCCCTGCTGAAAATAACTGGTTTAAGCTGGAAGTAGCTGGTTTTAGCTGGTCTCCCAGCCCGGCCAGGCTGGTCAGGTTGGTTTTAGCTGGTCTCCCAGCCTGACCAGCCTCGAAGTGGCCAAAACCCCTCTAAAACCAACCTGCTGACCAGCTATGACCAGCTAAGACCAGCCTGGATGACCAGTTAAAACCAGCCAACCAGCTTAGGCTGCTTTTAGCTGTTTTTTTCAACAGGGTAAGCAGGGGTGCCCAAACTCTGTCCTGGAGGGCTGGTGTCCTACAGAGTTTAGCTCCAACCCCAATTAGACACACCTGAACCAGCTAATCAAGCTCTTACTAGGCATACTAGAAACTCCCCGGCAGGTGTGTTGAAGCAAGTTGGATCTAAACTCTACAGGACACCAGCCCTCCAGGACAGAGTTTGGGCACCCCTGGTACTAACGGTGTGCTTTAGATTATGCAAATAAGATTGACAGGGGAAAAGAAGGGTGAGCCACACTGTGTGACCATTTTGTCACCAGCAGCCAGTCACAGCACTGGAATGGAGAAGCATCAAAATGCCAATAAATAAATAAAAGCAAATTAAATACATAAATGATTTTTTTTAAATAGTTTTCTTTTATGTTATTTTATATTTCTGCTTAATAAAAAATAAAGAATCTATCTGATATCTCACAAATAATGACAAAAAAACTGTCAACCCTCTTCCAATTTGCATAATTTCTATTTGTTAATCAACTCACCAAAAGAGAGCCACAGCCCTGCAGAGTTTTGCTTCAACCCTAATCAAGGTCTGAAGGGTTACTAGAAAGCTACAGGCAGGTGAGTTTTAATTAGGGTAGAAGCTGAACTCTGCAGGGCTGCGGCTCTCCAGGACCAGAGTCCGCCACCCCTGCTCTGGACCATTGCTACAGTAAACAGCTGAAGGCTAACCCAGTCACAATTACAGCTGTTAATACATGGACTGATGTGCACTAGCAAACCTGCAGAGTTCCTTGGAGGCCACAGATATGAATATCTTTAAGGACGCTACAGAAAGTATTAATGATAACACAGAGCCTGTCAGAGATTACAACAACTGGTGGACTTTTATGAGTGATTCCTCCAGACTAGTTTGTGTTTCCAAACCAAAATCCCTGTTTTAATGCGAATATACACATAAAGAATTCACATTACCCAAGATGGCGCCGCACATGGCAGCCACTGTGCTTAGCTCTCCAGTTGTTTCAGTGTTTTTGTTAGTTTTTCCTGTTTTTTGTTTTGCAAACACGGTCAGTTTTACAAGGGATGAACTGCTGAACAAACCACAAAATCTCTTACCGGTTTTCGATTATTCTGACGTTTTGCAGAACATCGCAGTTGGCGGAGCGGCGGCGCTGATCAAGTGCTTCAGGTTGCGCAGGAGGGGAAAGCGAGCTGGCGCGCTCGTGAAGCTTAGACAACACGGATATTGTACGGCACTGCCTAGCATCCATCTGCCGAATCTCCGCTCTCTACCCAACAAAACGGATGAACTTCTTCTGCTCATTTGGACAAATAAGGACTTTCAAACTCTGCTCTGTGCTTCACGGAAACCTGGCTGAACGATGCGGTACCGGACGGCATGCTCCATCTGCCGGGCCATCAGCTGTTTAGAGCGGATCGCGACGCAGAATCAACGGGGAAATCGTGTGGCGGCGGGACGTGCTTTTACATCAATGAGAGGTGGTATACAGATGTAGCAGTGTTAAAGAAGATGTGCTGTTCTGATCTAGAAGCGCTTTTCATTAACTGTAAGCCGTTCTATTCCCCGCGAGAGTTTTACTCGTTCATTCTCGTGAGCGTCTACATTCCACCGCGAGCTCACGTGAGCCTGGCTCTACAGAAACTCGCCGATCAGATCGCAGACATGGAGACATTTAATCATTCTCGGGGATTTTAACAAAGCAAATCTCTCCTGTGAACTGCCCAAATACAGTCAGCATGTTATATGTCCCACCAGAGACCGTAATATAGTGGATCACTGTTACACCACAATAAGGAATGCATATCACTTTGTCCCACAGGCAGCTTTGGGACTCTCTGATCACTGTTTGGTTCATCTTATACCGACCTACAGGCAAAAACTGAAAACAGCTAAACCTGTATTAAAGACTGTAAGGAGATGGACTAATGAAACAGAGCGTTTTTACAAGGCTGTTTCGAATGGACTGATTGGAGTGTTTTTGAAGCTGCTGCAAACGATCTGAACGAACTCACAGAGACTGTAACTTCATATATCAGTTTCTGTGAGGATATATGCATTCCTACCAGGACTTATTTAACATTCAACAATGATAAGCCATGGTTTACAACAAAACTCAGACATCTTCGTCAAGCAAAAGAGGATGCCTACAGAAAAGGGGATAGAGTCTTGTACAATCAGGCCAGGAACACACTAAATAAGGAGATTAGAGTAGCTAAAAGGACCTATGCAAAAAGGTTAGAAAATCAGTTCACTTCAAACGAACCAGCTTCGGTGTGGAAAGGTCTAAAGGCCATCACAAATTACAAGACACCATCCCTCAGCACTGAGGCAAACCAACGACTTGCTGAAGACCTAAATGAGTTTTATTGTAGATTTGAAACCCCCCACACCCGTTCTGACGATTTCTTTTCACAACCACTAACACCTCCAGCGACCCCCTGCAGTTTGCTTACCGAGCAAACAGGTCTGTGGATGATGCAGTAAACATGGGACTGCACTTCATCCTGCAACATCTGGACAGACCAGGGACTTACGTGAGGATCCTGTTTGCGGCCTTCAACACCATCATTCCTACACTCCTTCAGACCAAACTAAACCAGCTCTCTGTTCCTAGCTCTATCTGTCAATGGATCACCAGCTGTCTGACAGATAGGCAACAACTGGTGAGACTGGGGAAAATGATGTCAAGCAGCCGCACCACCAACACTGGCGCTCCTCAGGGATGCGTTCTCTCTCCACTGCTCTTCTCCCTCTACACCAATGACTGCACCTCCAAAGACCCCTCTGTCAAGCTTCTGAAGTTTGCAGACGACACCACACTCATCGGCCTGATTCAGGATGGTGAAGAGTCTGCCTACAGACAGGAGGTTAAAGAGTTGGCTATCTGGTGCCGTCATAACAACCTGGAGCTCAACACGCTCAAAACAGTGGAGATGATCACAGACTTCAGGAGAAACCCCCCTGCACTCCCCCCTCTCAGCATCACGGACAGCACTGTGGCTACAGTGGAGACATTCAAGTTCCTGGGATCTGTCATCTCCCAGGACTTGAAGTGGGTCACTCACATCCACTCCACTGTAAAAAAGGCCCAACAAAGGTTGTACTTCCTTCGCCAGCTAAGAAAGTTCAACCTACCACAGGAGCTGCTAAAACAGTTCTACTCAGCCATCATCGAGTCTGTTCTCTGGACAACAATAACTGTCTGGTTTGGCTCAGCTACAAAATCAGACATCAGAAGATTACAGAGAATAATTCGGACTGCCGAGAGGATTATTGATGCTCCCCTGCCCACCCTTCAAGAACTGCATTCATCCAGAGTGAGGAAAAGAGCTCAGAAAATCACTCTGGATCCTTCTCATCCAAGTCATCATCTCTTTGAACTTTTACCATCTGCCCGGCGCTACAGAGCCCCAAACACCAGGACAACCAGGCACAAGAACTGTTTTTTCCCCCAGGCAATTCTCCTTATGAACAGTTAAATGTTCCCTCCATTGTGCAATATAATGTGCAATAACTTTTTGTTTATTAGTTACCACTCCCATCCTGGCACATCCCTGCATCTCTACTTCTTTCTATTCTATTCTATTCTATTCTGTCATCTATAGCACAACTGTACATACCACTTATTTATTTATTTCTCAATTTATTTTTCTATTTTTTGTCTATTTATATTTACATATGTGTATTTTATTCTCATCTTATGTTTATTGTCTGTATGTTGTTGCTGTCTCTGTGTACTGGAAGCTAATGACACTAAAACAAATTCCTAGTATGCGCAAGCATACTTGGCAATAAAAGCTCTTTCTGATTCTGAAACCCTCTGGGCCTCTTCGTTTAGGACTCACACTTGGTTCCTTCATGGTCAAATGTGACTGAAGCCTTTTTGTTTTTTCAGGAAAATCATTGTAAAATATTTTTATTCAATAATAGTTTTGGATTATTATTTAGAAATGTGAGGGGATTTTATGACAATATGCAATATTTATACAATTTTAATGAGCTATTTTTCCCATTAGAATTAATATATTTTAATTTATATACTTTTTTTGTTTAGTTTTTCAATAAATGCAACATTTCACATTAAAACAAACTGAACACATTTTTTTTTTTTGTGAGAATTGTGCTACTTGCTGTCATTTAAAAATAAAAACTTGTGTAATGTCATGTAAGCTCCTGTATAGCTCCCTATATACCCCTATTATATACACGTCTATATATCCCTATTATACATATATACAGAGGCTTTTGGATTACCATTGCTTTTTTTTTTTTTTTGACATATTTTATTATGTTTTGCTTTTAGATATACATTTAGACATTCTAAAAGACTACTTTTTGTCATGGTTTAGATATTTTTGGTTAAGTAAATATCAGGTTGCATTATGATTACAATCAAACATTAAAATTTTGTCAGAAAGGGAACACATGGGAAGCATTACTGTTACTCAGATATCAGGAACATCTGCTAAAATAAGAGCAAAAACAATAATATCAAACAGTAAATTGAAGAAAAAGAGGTAAAAAAAAAATCTAAATAACCATAAATAAATATAATTGTAACTATTTACATATAAACTGTAATTATTTTACAAGAAAATTGCTCTCCCATCTCACACATTCTCAAAATTTGCTCTGTTGCAGTCTTACCAGTTAATTTCTGTGTGTGTGTGTGTGTGAGAGAGAGAGAGAGACTCTTTTGTATTTTTTTATTTATTAATTTTATTTCACATATTCTTAAAATTTGTTCTGCTGCATTTTTATCAGTTCATTTCTATGTGTGTCTGTTTGTGTGCGTGTGCGTGGGTGTCTATTTTGCACTCTTGATATTCTAGAGTGTCACCCCTTGATTGCTGTGCACTTTTTTCTGCACAGCGGTTGAGGTGTAGTTGGTACCACCAAAAGATTTTTGGAGTTTTCGTATTTTTTTGTATTTCTAATTCATTTCCTATGTCGGTCATTTCTGACAGTGAAGGAACCAAGGAGCCAAGCCAAAACTTTTTTTTTTTTTTTTTTTTGTGACCCTTTAACACAGGGGTGCTCAACCCTGTTCCTGGAGATCTACCTTCCTGCAGAGTTCAGCTCCAACCCTTATCAAACACCTGAACTAACTAATTAGGATCTGAAGGAGCATTTGATTATTACAGACAGGTGTGTTTGATCAGGGCTGGAACTAAACTCTGCAGAAAGGTCGATCTCCAGGAACAGGGCACCCCTGCTTTAACATATCTGAATCATGTCCATGATTTTTTTGTGTGTGTTCACATAGCTCATGCAACAAAAGTCACCAAGTGTCATCTCATTCCGATGAAGCTACGATTTTTAACATTTCAAAATATAATTTTTTCCGGTCAAAAATGACCGAAGAGGCCCAGAGGGTTAAAAAAGACAGGAAGCCTTTAAGTAAGGAAATAGGGAGAAGTACAAGTGGGCCTGATATGAGCTATAAACATCCATCCATCAGATGAAAAAAGGGCATATCCCAAACTTGAAAGCTTTGATCTGCAAAATAACACACAGTATGTGGCAGAGACTCCAATCTGCCACTAGCTACAGGGAGAGCACACACTAGTCACAGCCTTACTAGACAGTCTCAACAGTTTCTAGGCTAGATTTAACAGACTGAAAACAGCCACTGGCTCAAAATCCCCCTGTAACAGCATGGGCACTGCACTGCAGGTGATACAAGTGCTGCAACAGGTAAATCCCCATAAGTGGGACCTGATGGTGTATCCCCAAAAGTCCTGAAGGCCTGCACTGAACAACTGGCAGGTGTGTATACACACATCTTTAATGTGTCTCTTACACAAGCAATAGTACAACACTCATTTAGGTCCTTCATTATCATACTGTTCCATAATAAACCAGACCCTAAATGAATTTCGGCCAGTGGCACTTACACAGGTTGCTGTAAAGTGCCTAAAGAAACTGGACATGAGCTGTGGCTGTGATCAACTCTCAGGTTTCAACTCATGTACACAAGTTTCTAAGATAGCCTGAACTTGCGTATATTGCGTATAATGACAGCATTTTGTTAATTTAGGGGTCGGTATTACACAGCAACGTTTTCAGCCAAAAACTGGAAACTTTTTATGCATTTTGCCTGTTACTTTACATGACATCTGTGTTTTGATGAAGATGAAGTGTTCCATTTGGGACGGGGCCTATGTGTCGATTTTACTTCCCTACAGGTACTGTTTACTAACAAGGTGACAGTGCCAACTACTCGCCTGGCATACGTAATACAGCATTTTTGGCAGTTACAGCAATTTTGGCAGTTGTGTATACTTGAATTTTTTGTAAAAACGCAAGGGAAAAACATCTCCGTTTTTGATTACATCGATAAAATGTTGAATCACAATAATCCAGGCGAAAGATGCTGTTCCCCATGCTCGTGTGTGTGGTGCGGCTGCATGCTCCAAAACGGACAAGCAAATTACAGTTCGGGATTCGAGTGTATGTCCAAACGTCTATACACGCACAAATATGTCAAAGTCGCTGGCTTGGAAAGTATTCACTTAAACTCAGTTTATGTCTTGGACATGAACAGCTGTGAGAAAATCCAATGTGTCAATGCGATCGCATGACAGTACGTATCAATACCAGGAGTTTCTGTTTCTATTTGATGTACTATTTATATGCAAAAATTGACTTTGGACATTGCGTATCATATGCACATCAAAACCATGTATCTTATGCACGTGAAAATTGCGTATTATATGCATGCCAAACACGTGTGTATCATATGCACACCAGAATCCATTTCTGAGTATAAATAGCACACCAGAAGAAATCCCTCACAGCTCTTAATCTGAATATGTTAGCTTTAATAAGCATTATTCTATCAAATTATACAGTGATTACTATGCAATGTTGTTTTACGTTTGGTTATTTTATTAGATTTCTTTTGTAGGCTGTATTATATGACTGTTACCTGAAAAAAAAAAAAAAAAAAATGTTAGTAGACCTCCAAAAAAAAATTAAAGCACTATTTATTTAATTTGCATCTTTGTTTTGTTGTATTTTTTTTCTTTGTTCGTGTTCTTACCGCATCTTATCTCATGTACATAAAACAACAGAGAGAGAGAGAGAGACAGAGAGAGAGAGAGAGAGTGAAACGTGGCATAGCACTTTCCAAAACATCTACAAGATACACGTGCAAATTTGAGAGGGTGCTCGCTGCAGAGCCAAATGGGAGGAGCTGGAGCTCTAGCTCCCCCTCGCTGGAGGTAATGGGTGGAGATGGACACCTAACCACACCCTAACCCTACCCCTTACCCTATCCTAAACATAACTCCACCCATTAGTTCACACAGAGGTGGAGCTAGACATCCAGAGAGGGGGAGCTGGAGCTCATTTGGCTCTGCAGGGAGTACTACTTGGCAAATTTGGCTGATCCTTGACATGATCGTGGGCAGCAGCACAATGTCGATTCTGTTTTTTGATCTAATTTTTGATGTTTTTAAAAATGTTGTAGATTTAAGCAGCAAATGAGAATCACTAAAATTCTTGAATATATCTTGAGACAAAGGTTTTCTTAATGATTTTCAGTTTTGATTAATGTCATTAAAACAGCAGTTTTTTAATAAAGAAAGAATATGTGAAAGTATGGTATTTGGGGTAAAAAGCACCCCTGCTGTTGGGGCTAAAAGGCACAATAATTAACATGATAATTAATAGATGGCTGACTTTTCCATTTGTTGACATGACATTATTAGATTCAGATATTAGATTAGATTCATAGATTAGATTCAGATGGTAAATAGCATATATTATGTTGGGTGTTCATCTTAATCGCCATGTTTAAAACGCTGCTATTAATTATATCATATAATAAAATGTCATTTGTTGTCACTACTGTAAATCTATATTAAATTACTATGGGATCCCCTTCAATGCTTTCAGAATATTCACATTTTAAAATTATTTTCTTTCTGTATTTTAAAATATGTTTTATATTAACACATTTTATAACAAAAAAATATTATTTTATTTATCAAAATAAGCAGAAAATAGTACAAACTTTGTTATTGTTTTGAACAAAGACATTATTAAAAAAAATTAATAAAAAAATAGCTGAAGTATTTGTATCAATACTGTGTTCCTTTTACCCCATGCTAGTGAGCCTTTTACCCTGTCTGTGGGGTAAAAGGCCCCCCTTGCCACCTCATACATTTATAAGACTTTTAAACAAAATAAACGACTTGTATGATTTATTTTCACTCAAAATCTGTTGCTCCAAAAAATATTCATACACTTTGGGCGCAGTGAAAAGAACTTTTTTTTTTTTTTTCTTAGGGTGTGCCTTTAGCCCCATTGTACCATACATATATATATATATATATATATATATATATATATATATACACATACACTGCTCAAAAAAATAAAGGGAACACTTAAACAACACAATGTAACTCCAAGTCAAATCACACTTCTCTGAAATCAAACTGCCCACTTAGGAAGCAACACTGATTGACAATCAATTTCACATGCTGTTGTGCAAATGGAATAGACAACAGTTGGAAATTATAGGCAATTAGACACCCCCAATAAAGGAGTGGTTCTGCAGGTGGTGACCACAGACCACTTCTCAGTTCCTATGCTTTCTGGCTGATGTTTTGGTCACTTTTGAATGCTGGCAATGCTTTCCCTCTAGTGGTAGCATGAGACAGAGTCTACAACCCACACAAGTGGCTCAGGTAGTGCAGCTCATCCAGGATGGTGCATCAATGCGAGCTGTGGCAAGAAGGTTTGCTGTGTCTGTCAGCGTAGTGTCCAAAGCGTGGAGGAGACAGGCCAGTACATCAGGAGACGTGGAGGAGGCCGTAGGAGGGCAACAACCCAGCAGCAGGACTGCTACCTCCGCCTTTGTGCAAGGAGGAACAGGAGGAGCACTGCCAGAGCCCTGCAAAATGACCTCCAGCAGGCCACAAATGTGCATGTGTCTGCTCAAACGGTCCAGAAACAGACTCCATGAGGGTGGTATGAGGGCCCGACGTCCACAGGTGGGGGTTGTGCTTACAGCCCAACACTGTGCAGGACGTTTGGCATTTGCCAGAGAACACCAAGATCGCCACTGGCGCCCTGTGCTCTTCACAGATGAAAGCAGGTTCACACTGAGCACATGTGACAGACGTGACAGAGTCTGGAGACGCCGTGGAGAACGTTCTGCTGCCTGCAACGTCCTCCGGCATGACCGGTTTGGCAGTGGGTCAGTAATGGTGTGGGTGTGGGTGTGGGGTGGCATTTCTTTGGAGGGCCGCACAGCCCTCCACGTGCTCGCCAGAGGTAGCCCGACTGCCATTAGGTACCGAGATGAGATCCTCAGACCCCTCGTGAGACCATATGCCGGTGCGGTTGGCCCTGGGTTCCTCCTAATGCAAGACAGTGCTAGACCTCATGTGGCTGGAGTGTGTCAGCAGTTCTTGCAAGACGAAGGCATTGATGCTATGGACCGGCCCGCCCGTTCCCCAGACCTGAATCCAATTGAGCACATCTGGGACATCATGTCTCGCTCCATCCACCAACGCCACGTCGCACCACAGACTGTCCAGGAGTTGGCGGATGCTTTAGTCCAGGTCTGGGAGGAGATCCCTCAGGAGACCACCTCATCAGGAGCATGCCCAGGCGTTGTAGGGAGGTCATACAGGCACGTGGAGGCCACACACACTACTGAGCCTCATTCTGACTTGTTTTAAGGACATTACATCAAAGTTGGATTAGCCTGTAGTGTGTTTTTCCACTTCAATTTTGAGTGTGACTCCAAATCCAGACCTCCATGGGTTAATAAATTTGATTTTCATTGATTAATTTTTGTGTGATTTTTTTTTTTTGTTGTCAGCACATTCATCTATGTAAAGAACAAAGTATTTAATAAGAATATTTCATTCA
Source organism: Cirrhinus mrigala (assembly GCA_036247105.1). Lineage (NCBI taxonomy): Eukaryota > Metazoa > Chordata > Actinopteri > Cypriniformes > Cyprinidae > Cirrhinus > Cirrhinus mrigala. The sequence goes on from CM070014.1 coordinate 2,031,134, forward strand.
TTCATATCTAGGATGTGTTATTTTAGTGTTCGCTTTATTTTTTTGAGCAGTATATATATATTCAGTACTTATCAGTACTTTTTGTTTTAGGTTTATATATATATATATATATATATATATATATATATATATATATAAACCTAAAACAAAAAGTACTGATAAGTACTGAATTGATAAGCAGTATCGGTAAGAGTTTTTTTTTTCTTTGTTTGTTTGTTTTTTTTTTTGCACAAATTTCAAAGGCTCTTTTAAATGATTAAAACTATGGTTTATACGTATATCTTAACGTTAAGATTACATTTGATCATGCAAACTACACTACAGCATGTTATAGTGTACAACGGGGCTAAACTCCTCCCGTGTTACCAGAGTAATTTCTTTGATCTACTAAATTAAAGAAACAACCACCGAGCTGATTCTGTGTGATCCTTGTTTATTCTAGTGCTCAAATTCAACTTAAATTCTCTTATCAACCCACCAAAAACTCCAAAAACTTAAACTATTGATTTCAGAAACAAACAAACAAAAAAAAAGAATAACAAACAGTTCAGTGCCTTTGAGGTAGTAAAAAGATAATTGCACTTCCCCAAACGTTGCAGGTTTAGTCCAGTAAGTAAAAAAAACATTGAGTACGCTGAAATAAAGTGGTTTTGAGGCTTCAGTCCCACTCCTGGCTTTTCCTCCTTCTCCAGCCAGCATACCAAGTTCTTTTGTGCTTAAATATCTAGCTGTTATTATGAACACTTTCCCTTCTTTAAGGGCAGTGAAACAACAAGCTTAGTGATATTTAAAGATATTAAGGAGTCCTTTCTACAAAATAAACAAACAACATTAAACATCCACAGTGATTGAAGTGAAACCTTCAAAAATAGACAGTCAAACAAGTACTTACAGATTGAGCTAAAAACACAAGGTTTCTCAATCAGGACTCTGAGATTTTCTGGAAGCCAAAGGGAACACAACCACATGCTCCCTCCACCAAACGAATCTACTTCTCTGTATCAGCTACCCCTATATCCTGTATGCAAGCTCTCTAGAGCGCCCTCTAGTGCCCTGTAGAATTACTACAACCGCTCTAAACATACAGAAATAAGAGAATAAAATACAAGTAACTTGGGACATGTTACAACCTTAAGAAAAAAATATGCTGTTCACTGCACCTAAAATGTATAATTGCATTTTAGGCACTACCGTGTTTATTCTTAAGTGTTGGAAAATTTTGAGAGATTTCCCATGTTCACAGTGTGCTGTCTTTGTCACATCATGGCACACCACACACTATAGGAGCAAAATGGTTAAATCTAGGATTTTCTGACCTCATGTTTGTGGTCTCTCACATTTTGAAGATCTTATAAGATTTAAAAAACCTTTCAGTGTGTTCCCAGCATAAGCACAGAACTAACTTTGTGCTGCTGCCCACAATCACATTAAGGAAAAATTTGCACATGCATTTTGAAAAGCAAATGTTTTTGTGCCATCTAGAAGTTTAGAGGAAAATTATATTAAAGAAACCTCTTACCCGGGGCGGGTAAGAGGTATATATATATATATATATATATATATATATATATATATATAATATTTTTTATATACATAAAATATTTTTTATATACATAAAATATAAACAGCCCCTACAGCACCACATGTTCGCTCATTCAAAATCAGCATATTCGGTTGTCAAACATTACTGGAACTTCAAACAGGACTGGCTTCTATGGTCAGACGAAACAACAACAACAAAAAAAAAAGAAAACAAAAGAAAACAAAAAAAGAGTTATTTGGTAGCAAACCCACCATAGGTTTGGTGCAAACAATGATAAAAAATAATTGGGTGCCAATAATTGTGGCCAACCCAAGCTACAGAAAAAACATTTATTTTATAATGAGATTTCCCCTCCACTTTCCATTGTTTTACTTTATTGACAGGTTAGAATTTTGTAAAAAAAAAAAAAAAAAAAAAAAAAAAACATTTTTAATGAAAGATCAATTTTTTTTTTTTTTTTTTACAGCCACCACTGCCCATTTTAACTGAGGGTGCCTATACAAGTAGTGTATATACAAATAAATTTGACCTAACATAAGTGAAGTCTAATATAGATTTGTAATAAATACACTACCAGTCAAAAGTTTTTGAACAGTAAGATTTTTTTTTTTTTAAAAGAAGTCTCTTCCAAGCCTGCTTTTATTTGATCCAAAGTACAACAAAAACAGTAGAATTTCAATAACTGTTTTCTATTTGAATATATTTAAAAATGTAATTTAATCCTGTGATCAAAGCTGAATTTTTCAGCACTCTTCAGTGTCATATGATCCTTATATCATATATATATATATATATATATATATATATATGATTCAGTGCCCTCCATAAATATTGGAACAGTAAAGACAAAATTGCAAAACGTACATTTTATCATTAGCTGTTTCAACACATACAAGCACTTTTAGAATTCATTTTACTATTTAATGTGAGCATAAGTAATGGGACAGTTGAACTTAAGGCAGATGTAAAAAATTAAAAGCTATTAATTTGTTGCAGATCCCTTGCGTACAATCACAGCAGTGAGTCTGCGACCCATAGACATCACCAGACTCTTGGTCTTATGCTTTGAAATGCTTTTCCCAGCCTTTAATGCAGCCAATTCCAACTGTTGCTTGTTTTGGCGAGTTTTTGCATTTAGTCTCCTCTTCAGCTGGTGAAATTCATGTTCAGTTGGATTTAAATCTGGAGATTGATTTGGGTATTCTAAGACATTTTTTTGCCCTGATAAACATTAAAAATATTCATTTTCTTGAATATTGGTAGCCAAGATGGTTTTGTACCCTTCCAAATTAATTCTGATGCTGCCACCATACATTAAGTCATGATGATTGAGAGGGACTGTTCCAGAGACAGAGACCACCTCCACCATGCTTTACAGATGAGGCTGTATGCTTAGGATCATTAGCAGTTCCCCTTTTCTCCACACTTTTGATTTCCCATCACTTAGATAAAGGTTAATCGTAATCTCATCTGTCCATAAAACTCTGTTCCAGAACTCTACTGGCTTTTGCAAACTCTAATCTTGCCTTTGTATTTTTGCATCTTGCTGTGCAGCTTCAGTAATTCTATGTCAAAGTCTCCTGTGGACAGTAGATTGTCAGAGCATCACCCCAGCTTTCTGGAGCTTGTTGGTGATTTTACATACATGTATTTTAGTGTTCATTTTCACAGCTTTTATGATTTGCCTGTCATCAACTCCTGTCCTTTTTCTCAGCTGATCAGATCATTGTTGGCTGCTGATGTCTCTGGTGGTCTCCAAACTCTTGATTTCTCCATGCCCATTGTTTTTATCTATAGCTCTAATTGACTTCCTCTTTTCTTTTAGCATCCAAATGTCTTGCTTTTTTCTCAGAGTCAGCTCCCTCGTCTTCATCCTGGTTTGTGTGTGTCGTCATTGAATGCAAGACTCAGAATGCAGAAGAAATGGATATAACTGATACGACACATTCCCTGCTTTAAATATGTGAACAAATAATGCAACAGGACACAGCTGATCACTCAAAAAGACCTGTGAAGCAACTGTTCCAATACTTATGCTCACATCAGATAATGGAATGAATTCTAAAAGTGCTGATCTTCTTAATTGGTAAAACACGTATGTGTGAAACACCCAATAATAAAATGTGAAATTCTGTAGTTTTGTCTCATATTCATCTTAATCATATTTACAGATTTCTGGACTCCACAGCAAACAGAGCAATTTTGTCTTTACTGTTCCAATACTTATGGAGGGCACTGTATATATATATATATATAGATAGATAGATAGATAGATAGATAGAGAGAGAGATATAGACATTTATAATGTTACAAAAGATTTCTATTTCAGATAAATGCTGTTCTTCTTCTTTCTATTCATCAAAGAAACTTGAAAAAATCAGCTGTAAAAAAAAAAAAAAAAATATATATATATATATATATATATATATATATATATATATATATATAATTTATTTATTTATTTGAGTAGCAAATCAGAATATTACAATGATTTCTGAAGGATCATGTGACTGGAGTTATGATGCTAAAAAAATAGTTTTAAAATCACAGGAATAATTTACATTTTTAAAATATATTCTAGAGAACAGTTGTTTTAAGTAGTAAAAATATTTCAACATTTTAAACATTAGACTGTGTTTGCTGTACTTGAATCAAATAAATGCAGGCTTGGTTAGCAGAAGAGACTTCTTTAAAAACAATACAAATCGGACTGTTCAAAAACGTTTGACTGGTGGTGTATTTTAATCCAGTGCTTCTCGATGCTATTCTCAGAGCGCAGATTACTATGGACTGTGACCTAAAACCAGCTGCAGAGCCATACTCAAAGCACGTTTGGCGCCTACGGTTTAGTCATGACCCTGATAACAACAGGCTCTATTTTGTTTAAAGCCGCGAAATATTGTTCGCTAGAAGATAAACAGGAAGGTGTAAACTGAAGTGTATTAGATCTTCTTTCCACGCGCAGCGCTCATAAATGTAAAACGTGTCAATATAAAACAGTTAAGGTAACACAAACTACTAAAACATTAACTAACGTTCTGTTTCTGTAAGGTGTCGTTTCTGGAATTCGATATCCACTATTGCCAATTCAGAGAATATGCAGTCACATTCTGAACCCTAGAACAGATGACTACAACAGACCTTGTAACGTGCTACTGTTGTTCAAGTGCGTAATGAATCATACATACCGTTTTACTGCAGTGAACGGAATCCTCTGTTCGCGTGTCCATCCTGTTTTAAGTAATCTCAGTGAGTTTATCGATTATTGTGTTCTTATAACATAAACACGAGCTCCGCGAACATTTGAAGGATTTTCCAACTAGACTTTCACTTTCACTTTCTATTTTTGTTGTCGCCGCTGTCACAAGTCATACCGAAAGTCGTGAAGCTGACATACTCTTAATTTCTCTTCCAGGGCAAACAGGTTTGTTTTTCAGCTTTCCTTTACATCTTTTGAGACCGGCCAAATATTTAATTAAACGTTCCGCTTGTGTTTTGAACAAACAAACAAACAAACAAAATAATAATAATAATAATAATAATAATAATAATAATAATAATAATAATATATATATATATATATGCTTTTTTTTTCTCCCCGTAACATCATTGTGTTATATGTAAAGATTTAATCCAATTTAAATATCCAGCTTTATCACAATTTTTATAACTTTGTTTCTAACTTTGTATGGGATACCTACTTTAATAATAAACCCAGATATGCCACTAGATGGCAGTGTTATGTAACGTGTCTAAGCACTTCCTCAACACAAACGTATGAAGTGAGATTAGTCTCAATAATAATTCACACAAAAGATGCAATGCACACATGCACAGTCAAATTCACATGCATGAAGCCTAATTCATAAGCACAAATAAATAAAAAAATAAATCACAAAAGCCCATTCACGTGTGCAAAATTATATATTCATAAAATGTTTCACAAACGGTTTCACAAAAATTTGCAGGTTTATCATTGACTGTGAATGTGTAAATCGTCACTGGCATGTGAGAATCGCCTTAGATTTGAGTGTGTACTTTTGAAACTTTCCTCGCAGCACTCTCCTCTCATGTGGGTCAGTCAAACTCTTTAGCCAGTCAGATGTGAACTTACCATTTAACCAAGAACGTTTGGGCCAAATGTGGCTGATAGCGATCACATTTGGCCTAAAAATGGCCAAATAGGTGACAGGGGAGTTGAAAAGATCTACACAAGGAGTCCGAGGCCTAGACCACGTAGACACAAACAGTTCTGTACAATGATGAGACCAGACCAAGCATGTGAGCTTGGTACTGGCTTTATGGAGGAACTGATGAGGCTGATGGCAGACTCAGGTGTGGTGACTGTGGAGTGTTTAAAGTATATCAGTAACTTATATCATATCTTATAAGTGACTACAGCCAATAACATACTCTGCTTGAGGATGAGTTTCCTAAATTAAAAACTCATCAGGGGGGTGTCACGTGTTCTTTGTGTTTTGGTTCGTTTTCCCTGCCTTCTGTTTCTGTTCCTCGTGTGTTGCTATGATTTTTGATTAATTACCCCACACCTGTCATTAATTTGCTCTCATTTGTCCTAGTATTTAAACTCCTTTCTGTTCAGTCTTTCTTTGTCTGTTCTCAGTCATTATTTTTAGTTGTGTTTACACCCTGTCAGCCTGTCTTTTCATTATTATTATTATTATTATTATTATTATTAAAATCATATTGTTTGAACTACATTCTCCGATCGTCATCTTCCTGCCTGCTACACACAACAACCTGACAGGGGGCTGGATGTTTTACAAGTCTACAGGTATTTATATTTTGCATGTCAAATATAAACAATACATGTAATAAAGGATTTAGATCTTTCTGATTTTTTTTTTTTTTTTTATTTATTTTTAAATTATACCGCAGCCTTGTGCTTTTGGAAATGTCCTCCCACATCAAGTGTTTTGATGTTGATTCTGGAATTTTGGTCAAATACAGACTCTTTTTGCCATCACATTTCGCATTTCACACTTTTTACACATGTTAATATCCATTACTTTAATGACAAGACAAGGTGATGTAGCTGTTGTGGAAAAACTAATACAGAATAGCAGTCATAGCAGCAATTGTTCTCCTCTCAAAATTGTCCTATGGTGTGACTGTCTCAAGCACAGTTCAATAAGTTACAACTTTTATAAATGAAAAAGAAAAGCATAAAAATGTTAATAAATACAGTACCTCTGGCATAGTTGTACAAGTGTCTAATTTAGTAAATAGCAATCATATTTCCACACATATATTTCTGAAAGGAAATTGAAATATTTTGTCTCTGCAAACCATGTCCTCTGGTGTCACACCATATGCTGATTTTAAATTGGCCAATTCCAGAGAAAACTCTGATTAGTTGAAGGACCCATTCATGATCATGCTACAGAAGCCCTCTGTCAAGCCCATGACATGTGCACATGGTAAATTTTTGTCTCAGAATACTTTTTTGGAACCACTACAAAAGTGTCACGTTTTGTTGTCCTTTGGTGTGACACCCCTAAATTATATATATATATATTTTTTAATTAAAAATTGTATGTAAAACTACATAATCATATAAAATTATGCAATTGTGTCTTGCTAACCGCTAATGACTCGGAATAGCAAGGTCATTAATTGATACAAAAGGCTGAAACGTCCTATGGTGTGACAGATAATGTCCACTGGTGTGCAAGGCTATTTTCATAAACAAAAACTGAAACTAAGACGAAAACGTTTGGTTAAAAAACTTTTTCGTAAACTGAAATAAAATGTAAAAAATAATAATAAATGAAAACTAAAACCAAATGAAACTAGCAACAGTTGTTAAAAAGTAACTGAAAATAATAATTGCAAAAAAATAAATAATCATTTTAGTAATTAATAAGCATTTGTCCCATTGTGGAAATTCTGACATGTGGCTGTTTGATTAAAACCAACAGGTTGTTTAGTCATGCATCACCTGTAGATGGCGAAAGATGAAGCAGCTGAGGCTGACAGCGAGAAACATCAGTTAACTGATAAAGAAGACGGTCATCAATGATGGCTGCCAGGTGGAAACGAGAGAGCCCTTTTTGGGACTATTTCGAAATTAATTCTGAAACTGGAAAAAGAAAATGCATTGTTTTGCTCAGTTATACACATTGTGGTGTATAAGTATAAAGTACAATCTCCAAACCAAGCATCGCAAAGAATACAAGTTGTTCATGGCAAACAATTCGGAAAGGAAGGCTACTAATGATAAAGTCGGTGAGAGTGCTAGCTCTCAGATTCAACCTGGCAAGCAGCAGACTCTGACATTGTGCTTACTGCTGCTCTTGACCGCAGATTCATCTGCACTGCACGAATTAATTCACTGATTGCGCTAAAAATGCAAACTGCAACTCAGCGTGTGAAAGAAATGCTGATGGAAACCCATAGTCACTATATGTGTAGACGGATGGAGCAAAAAAGGTGTGACAATTTCATTTTTGGGTACCTCTGCGTGCTTTTACCATTGCCCATCAAACCAATTACAACATGCTTTGCTAAATTTGCATCGCATTTGCCATTCACAAAACGGAGAAGCAATAGCTTATTGCATCAATAGCACCTGAATGAATGGGATATTCCCGAGAGCAAGGTACTGCTCATTGTAACGGATAATGGCTCAAACATGACACTCTCCTGACCAGTGAATAAACAAAGCTAGTAAATCTCCTGAAAGTACTGGAAACATTTGCTACAGACACAGATCGACTTCAAACAGATAGCCAGTCCCTATCTGAAGTAGTGCCATCCCTGCTTAATCTGGAAGCCATGGGTGTCACTAGGCCATTTTTAAAATTTTGCGATTAGCTCCATAAACTGTACACGTATTTGTGAATAATAATTTATATTATTCACAGTCCCCTCTAAATTTTATATAAAAACAGCGACAGACTTCGGCTCCTCCTTTAGTGCATTCTTCAATTTGCAGACCGCGGTGGCACAGAGCAAGAAACGGAGGACAAGGTGTGTGTTTATAAATAGATTGTTATAATATCTGCATCTGTGCAGTTCTTTGACATAAATACAGTTTACAAAATGTAATGGGGGAGCAATCGTTTCCCATCTAATGTTTTCATCTAAAATTTTCACTGCGTTCATCCCTTATCACACCACAGATGTTTCCTCCAGCAAAAATGAAAGTGAAAAGTGAAAAAGTGAAAGTCATGACGCATTGTCAAGTTTGGTGACCATACTCGAAATTGGTGATCTGCATTTTACCCATCACAAGTGCACACACACAGCAGTGAGAAGTGAACAAACACACACACACACTGTGAACACTGTTGCGAATTAGCTCAAAGGGGAAATGTGTATAAATAATTACAAGTAATTTCTTTGATCAGCAGGAAAAATCTTTTCAATATCGCATGTCACAGCAACAGCTTCCTTCCTAAACCTGCAAAGTGCTTCCACCATGGAATTAATCAAGTCTAGACCAGTGAGAAGAGAAGTAAGAGAAGTGCCCCATTGCAGAGCAATCAAATACCACCCTCAACTTATTTGGCTTGTAGGGGTGGTAAACACCATGATGTGGTATATACCAAGCAGTTTCTACATTAGACATTCTCTGCATCTCCTTTTCTGAACATTTCTTCCATGAAGGCCTTATACTGGTCATAATGCTGCTGGTTTGACTTCAACTTCTTTTAAGTGCTACAAATGTACCATAGCAAGCTTCTTATTGTTAGGGAGGGAAGGAAGACTGCTGCTCTTGAAAGGAAGAGGCAACTGAAAATGTCTGTCTTCTTTATGTTTGATGTTCTCACTAAGACGACGTATAAAACGGACATCTTCCTGGGACATATATTTGTCCTCATATCACTTCTCATTAAAGTCTGATTCTAATGCCTTTAGGACATCATTAGCTGATGGAACTGACATCTCTTTCACTGAGACTTGATAAACGAAACTTTGACTTCCTTCTCTATCCAGGTGGGGATTACAAAGTTCTATGATACTAAGGCTCATTTTCATTGCCGACGATGACCTCTAAAGGGGCCAATGCTGAAGGATAGTTGTATCCAATCAGCAATCCTATATCCCAGCTTTGGAGTGGTGGCAGTTCATTAGCTATGTGCTTAAGGTGAGGCCAGTGCAACACAGTCTTTCTGGTTGGAATATGTCCACAGGAAAAAAAAAAAATCACATGTATAGGTTTGACGAACTTCAATACACTTTCCACCTTGGAACCCTCGAACTCGCAAGCCATTAACCTTATTGCTTGTAGTGACAGTATCTGTTGTCGTCATAATACTGAGTCTCAGCTTCACTGCTTGACTGCTTACTTGAGCTCATCAAGAAAATCTTTAAGAATAAAAATTGTCACTCTGTGTATCAAGTAAAGCATAAGTGAGAATCTCTTCTTGTGGCTCTTCCACTGTTGAAATAAAGACAGGAACAATACTAGAGGTAGCAGAAGCCCATTGCGTTACTGCATGAGACATAACCCTTTGAACTTCTTGACTTGTTTGCGCTTCTGTAGAAGTAACATCTATTCTTGATACCTTTGCAGGTCTTTTGTCTTTATCTTCATGTAAGCAAGTTTGATGACGCAAGCCAAATATGCCACAAATGCCAGAGGTCGCCTGTGCATTTCACTAACAATTCACACTACACAGACTGTTGCATCACACCCCGGACTACGTTTCCCATCACCCATTGCGCTGATTGCTCAAACACACCTTTATCCAATCAGATGCTCTATATAAGCCTCGGACTTCCCCTTGCATCTCGCCAAGTATTGTTATATATTGTGGATAGGAGTGTTGTGTACTGTGTTATCTTTCCCTAGTTCCGCATTCTCGCCTGGTCATCTCGTTTTGTCTGTGTCTGCGCCTGCCCTGTGGATCTCTCGCTTGTTTATCGGATTACCCTTTTTCCTTGCCCCCTGGATTACGTTCGCCGTTCATCGACCCTCGCCTGCTTTACGGACTACTCTTACGTCTTGCCTACACTGTACCTGTCTGCCATTGTTCGACCCTGCCTGTTTGTGACCATGTCTTTGCCTTTGTTTAAATACTATAAAAGCTTGCATATGGATCTGTTTGCTTCTCGTCTCCCTTGCTCCGTTACAGAATACTCGGCCACAAAAGGATCCGGCAGCTTTTTTCCGGCGGACACTGGTCAGGTATGGACACGACTAAAATATTATTCAGAATGAAACAAGGTCTGCGATCACTTGAGCAACATGTTTGTGAGTTTCTGGCCATTGCAAATTATTCCCGGACCTATCTCTTGATTGAGATCATTTGCGATGGTGTAAATTAACCTTTAAATGCGAGATTTAGACGCAAGGGTCCGCATTCATCTCTTGCTCAATTTATGGATTATGCTTTGCTATGTGTGGGTTCGTCTTTCACTGTGGGTGTCGCGGATGATCAACCCCAAGACCAATGCTCTGCCCTGGAGGGCTCCCTCTCCACCCACTCCACCCACTGGAGGGCTCCTGCTCCGTTTGCTGGTCCTGCCTCATTGGTCCTTCAACCCTCGCCTTGTCTCGCCCCAGCCCCACTGCTCCCCTGGATTGTTTGGAGTGTCTGGAAGCCGCTCCTTGCTGGGGGGCTCTGTTATGAATCCTGTCCAGTCTGCCCACCACCAGAGGTCGCCTGTGCATTTCACTAACATTTCACACTACACAGACTGTTGCATCACACCCCGGACTACGTTTCCCATCACCCTTTGCGCTGATTGCTCGAACACACCTGTATCCAGTCAGATGCTCTATATAAAGGTTTTCTGAAATAATAATAATAATAATAATAATAATAATAATAATAAATATAAATTAACCATAAAAAACAAATTAAAGAATTTAACTACAGTACGTTATACTATAAAACCAACAGTTAAATGTATAAAAAATGTTCTGTTATAGCACAAAGCTCCATTTTTTGAATTAGAATTAGCGTTATGTGTTTTATAATAATTAATTATAGCTTTTATAAGCTATATAAGCTTTTTTATAAGCTTTTATAAGCTTTTAATGTAAGCAATAACATAAATCCATTAAACGGAAATAACATTTGATCTAAAGGTATCAAACCAAGTGTAAAAACTCTAAAGATTATTCCCTATAATGCACAAGGCTTGTTTTTTTTTTTTTTTTTCTGACTATGCCTGTATTATTTTTATAATAAGAGTTCAGATGCAAAAGCCTCTAAATCCATCTGACGTATTTCTTTAAAATCAGCATTTCTTTCTGGCTATTTCGTGTAGGTTTCTATGTAAGTAATGGTACTTCTGATTGGGCTGAGGCTGGAATTTAACGAGTTTGAAGTAAAAGTATCTGATGGACGTATACTATGTGTCAGGAGCATTGACTCAGTCTCATCTTATTTTTGACCGAGATGGCTTTTAGCTGGTTTTGCATCTGAACTCTTCATATACTGTACTGAAACCATATGTTTGATGTTTATATACTGAACCCACTTAAATTCATTAAACTCTGACACCTTTTGAGATAAAGGTATCAAACCAACTGCAAAATGATTCATTAAAGACTAAATATCAGTTTGGCAGAAGCCAAAATAAGCATTGTGAAGCTTTATTTATATTTGTAATAATTGTTACGTCCTAAGAGGAATGGCATCTACACTAATATTAGTCTGTCTCATTCTTATTCTGAGGTCCCCGTAGCTACCCAGATCCAGTCCATATCCAGTCCAGATGGTGGATCAGCACCTAGAGCAGGGTTCCTCAAATCTTACCCTGGAGGTCCAATGCGCTGCAGAGTTTAGCTCCAACCCTGATCAAACTCCCCTACCTGTGATTTTCTAATGATCCTGAAGACACTGATTAGCATGTTCAGGTGTGTTTGATTGGGGTTAGGGCTAAACTCTGCAGGAAAGTGGATCTCGTGGGCCAGATTTGAGGATCCCTGACCTAGAGCAAAGATTTGTGTGTGTGTGTGTGTTACTTAATGTTTAATGTGGTAACAACAGAAGGCACAACAGTTGGGCCTCTGCCAATAAAACCCATGATGTTAAAATGGTTTTGTATGACCAATAAAATGACTTATTGAGACAAATTGCATTATTGTCATGTTATTTGAGTTTAATCCTCTTCATAAATTGTTCAGTCCAACACTTTTGGACTCTAACTTTCAAATAAAAAATATGAAACAGTGGTATAAAGCAAACTTTGAGTCTATCCGTATCTATAGGCCTATACACACACAAATATAATTTAGTGTAATTGGACATTTTGTTATTAGAACTTAATACATGGCAAGGCAATAATTGTCATGTAGTTCTTTTGAAAACAGATACCATTATCCACTTCATAAATAAGTTAATTCATAATTTTAAGACTTTAATAACATGCTTTCCAAGAAACATTTATTTAAATGTTAAAAGCTGTTTGTAAAATACAAATAAATACATTAAATACAAGTAAATGCATAAATAAAAATAAAAACAGCCATAAACAAACTACTGTAAGTTGTAAATAAACATTATTCGTTGCGATTTATGCAGAAAAACATTTAAAAATCAGTCGAAAGCAGTAAGTGAATTCTTTTTGTTGTTATTTATGGTATATTAATATCCCGTGTAGATAATTAACAAATTCATAATACATTGTTTAATATTTTTAGATATGTTAATATCATGTATAAATCGTAGCTTTAACTATGCACTCAACTGCATTTCCTGTTTACAGAAGCGTTGACGCCATTACTTGTCATGAGCCAATTAAACCATTTGTGGGCGGAGTGATGCATGTAGCCCCGCCCCGTTCTGCAGGCTGCAGCCTGGTGTACTTGAGTATCCTCAGCAGACAGCGGCAACCAATAAAGGTACATTTTCTTTATTTTCCTACAATCACGTCACCGTTATACTGTTCATTTGTGTATAGTTTAAATATTAAATGAGTTTAGCTCCAACCCTGATAAAACTCACCTACCTGTAGCCTTCTAGTAATCCTAATTAAAGTTTAAACTAGCTGGTTGAGGTGTGTTTGATTAGGGTTAAAGCTAAACAATGCAGGACAGTGGCCTGCCAGTTCTAAGTTTGCCCATGCTTTAACTCTCAAAGAGGCTTTTTAAAAGATTGATTAATCCGTTAATAATTGATGCAAAATCGAATCCACGTCAGACGGGTGGGTTAGAGAAGTTACAAATTTATTCAAAAGGTTTCAGCAATGTAAATTAATAACAGAATTAATCATAACTTGAAGCTAAAATATTAAAATTAAGTTTCAATAAGAATGTTCAATCCAATCATTTCACAAATAAATTGCATAACAAACTTGATCAAAGTTATTCTTAATCAACATGTTAGTATCAAACCTTAAAGTCCTGCAAATCTGAGAAGATTAAGTCTATAAAAGAAGTTCTAGGCTCACCTAGGAGCTTCAGAGCAGAAAGGATAAGAAGCTGAAGCCCTTTGTTCGCAGATGCAGTTTATACGCTGTATTTTCTAGGGGGTTTGAAACCACCCAAAAGAAGCCATTCCTGCTACGTGACCAACTACATGAAAAGGTCAATAATGACCACAACATCTCGTGATGTCTGAAGAATAGAATAATTATAGGCTGTGGTTTTCTTACCTCAGAGGCACAGGCAGGACAATAAGTCCATATATCTAAACAGAGGCTTCTGAAACTCTAGCATGTGCAGCTTCTCATTCTAAAACAACTACCCCATGCACAAGGAATGTTAATTAGACTGAAATTAAACCTAGACATATGTGGCCACAAGGAACACAGGCAGAGTCCAGAATGTACGTGTCAAAAATCATAAAAGGGCTCGGTGTCAGGGTTCTCCCCTGACAGTCGTGTCTGTGTTGTCTTTGTTTCATATTTCTATGTTTGTGTTGTGTCTGAGCACATACCTGTGTCTTTGTTTGTTTTTGCCATGTGCTCCCCTTGTCCTGCCTCCTTGTTACCCGTTGCCACACCCCCTTGTTTAGCTCTCGTTTGTTTGAGTATTCTCACCTGTTCCTTGTGTTCTCTGCTCCTTTATATTGTTCTCCCTTTCCCTCTTGTTTTGCCAGTTTGTTGTTTTACTTTGCTGTGCTTTAGTCTATGTTTGCTAGCTTGTCTTACCGTTTGTAATACTGATTATTCCTTGCCAAGTTGTTCACTTAATACTGTCTCTCATCCATCTTTAGTCCTGTCTAGTCCTGTCCTGCAGGCCGAGCTCCTGGTCTGCTTCCTCTATCTGCCACACAGCTAGATGCCTGCAGAGCCTGTGAGACCACGAATGTGGAGGGGGTGCACCTCAGGTTCTTGTCAGGCCACTGTTGCTACTGCCGGCCTCCAGCTTCGCTGCCTACTCTCCTTTCTGGTGGTCTGTCTTTCTGGACTGGACTCTGTGGCCATTCACCTGCCTGTCTGCGAGTCTCTCCATGCCTACTGTTTGGACTGTGTTCACTCCCAGCCTCACCTTCTCTTGTCCTGTCAGTCATTTTGTTAATAAACTGTCACAACTCATTTTGCATCCGACTCCTCTCTCATAGAAATCCTGACACTCGGTATATGATTCTTAAGAATGGTTAATGCAGAATAATATAAGAATAATTCATAAAGCATTTTCATAGTTAGTTCATAATGCATAACTTCTTATATGAATATGTAAAGTTCAAAATCCCAACACATCAGTCCCCCACTTGAGTCTTTTAAGACTCACCACAAAACCATCCTAAGTAACCAGTAATCAATCAAATTAAATAATACATATATGGTCAAAAGAGGTACAATACGGATATAGAAATAATACAGAAATCCAGGACAGATATAACAGTAATATAGAATTACAATCCAAGGAAGACTGCAGCTACCTCTCTAACCCTGGCTAACAAAAGAATTTAACAGGACATCTTTACCGGGCTGGCCAGACGAGGACCACTAAAAGAACTTTCGCCAGGTTGAGGAATTTTGCCATGACTTACAATCACCCCTTACCTTAAATTACATCAGGATCTCCTGTTTTACCATTTATATAAATTGGAGAGAGATAAACACTTTTCACCTTGCCCTTGATGAGTAGTTTCTGCCTGTATCTGCCCATCTCAGATGGAGGTATCACTCAATTCGTCGTTGATCTTCAACATTTCATTTCGTTCCTTACCCCTTACCCGCAGAATATAGATCTTCTCATCACTACTCATGCTAAGTTTGGCCTTCTTACTGCCTTCAGATTGAGGCGTAGATGAAGTTGACTCAGAGGGAATCCTCGGTCAGGCCGTACCACCACTGGCAATGAGTGGATTCTGGTGAGGCAACAGCTCTACCTGTGCCAGGCCCGAATCGACTCTGGAGGGTGGAGCCTCCACTCACCTCGGAACGAACCTGTCGCCCGGAATGTGAGTGGCACACAGAAGCTTGAGTCTGTGCTGGCTCCAGAGCAGGAGATGGCGGGTCAGTTGTGACCTGTGAAAGGAGCGTACAACATCCTGGTGGTCGATGCGCGCCACAGTCGCTGTGTTGTCAGTGCAGACCAACCCATGCTCGCCCTGAACAATGGCCAAAACCTCTTCAGGGCCAAAGCATTGTCAACAACTCCAGGCAATTGAATGCCCAAGCAGCCGAGGGCCTAACCGGACCCTGAGGCTGCATGCCCATGGCATATGGCGCCAGGTGGTTGAGAACCACATCCCTGAGAGTGCAAACCGAACCTTGTGAGTGTGCTAGGACCAGCCAGTCACCGAAATAACCGAGAATGCATATGCCCACTTCCCCAAGGGGGCAAGGGCAGCCTCCGTGACCTTCGTGAAGGTGCGGGGTGACAGGGATAAGCTGCAGGGAAAACCTTGTACTGATGAACCCGACCTTGAAGACAGAGTCTTGGAAGGATAAAGACATGACGGTACACATCCTTCAGGTCCAACGCCGCAAACCAATCTTGAACCCTGTCACACGAAAAATGTGTGCTCAAGGGTTAATATTTGAACGGGAGCTTGGAAAGGTCAGCATCTGTTGCTACCTTCCCGCAAGAACTCTGAGCGTTCGGCGGGTCTGGCTGGATGCTCGGCATTGCGGGGACTCAGGAGTTCTGCAGGGGGCCATCCGTGGCGACGAGATACATACATGATGGCCTCTGTCTGCTTTTTTACTACCGTGAAGAACTGACATGCAAATTCTATCACAGTGTTGCTGAGGGATTGACGTGGGAAATGGGGGTTTAAGAAGCGGACTTCTAACTTCCCGCACTTCTGACAGGTTAAGCCACAGGTGGCGGTCCTGGACCAACAAAGTGGACATTGCCCTTCCCAGAGCCTGCGCCGCAACTTCATAGCTCAGAGAGTGTAAACGGTCATATACGCATTTCCTGTAGCTCTAGGTTGGAACCATCCTCGTAAAGATCTCATAACGCCTTGGTCTGAACGCCCACAGGATGGCCTTGCCTGAAGAGAACTTACAGGCCCCGGACAGGAGCCATAGGAGGAACCCGTCAAGTGTCGGCGTTTTGCGGGGAGTACACCGCAATCGCCCGCTCCGCCTGGGGAACCTCCAAAGCCCCCTCGCTGGACCCCCATCGAGGGTGGTGAAGGAGGAGGAGTTGGTATATCGCATTCTGACCATTTTTTATTTCATTTTAAACGGGCTTTTCACGATTTAATCAACTTCTCGTGCACTTCCGGGAAACAGGCACTGGAAACAACCGTACAGGTCATTACCCAGATGTCTATTCATCAGCCCCTCCTTGGCTGCCCGTTTCAGGCACAGCCGCCATTTTAGCATCCGCCTCAAACTGAGAATCAGCCCCCCGCAGAGGCTTGCTCAGCTGAAGCTTCAGCCTCAAAAGGCTCATGCCCTCCTAGCGATGTTGCCGCTGACCATTCCGCCTGTTTAGGAGTTCCGAATAAAGTCAGCCGTACTGAGACAGACTAACAAACTCATCTGGAAGCTCGATCGAGGGACGCAAGGAGCGAGAGGTTTGCGGGGTTTACCCGGCTGAACCTTCTTTGCTTCCTATTGCTCCCCATTGACGCACATCGCAATGGCATCGTACCCGGAAGTAGAAGGACCGGAACGGGAAGCAGTCGAGGTGAGCCGCGGCTTCACGTAAAAGCACACGGCTCGTGAGCAAAGCACACACATGATCTTGTTTTTGCAAGCAAAACACGAATCAACAACAAGCGCTGCATCAGCGTGAGCATATCCCAACACTGAACACAAGGGTCGTGTTTGGGGTTTAGGTAAGCCGCAACCAGAAGGACACGGAGGAAAAGGCATGTTTAACACACAATCCCAACCACGCCAGCTCTTTTAGAGAATTACTCTTTTAGGTGGAAGATTGCTTTTCAAGATCGCCGTCGAAGCACTCAGGGGAACTCTCACAACTCTCACAAACACTTATCTGTGTTTGAGAAGGGAGAGATCCAATGACGAAGAGGTGAATGGTGCAGCTTCTCACAGAGAGACGCTGCATTTCGAAAAAAACAGAACGAGTGAGCAGAGCATGCGCTGCCCTACTTATACCCGGATGTCCGGGGCGTGGCCAGCTATGCAAAATCTGCACACCCAATTTCATTGGCCTTTTCTCAAAACTGTCAGAGGTGTTTGGGCTCCCAAGAGCAACCCCTAGTGTCGTACACTCGACACAACGTGGAGTGTACGACAGATAGTGAACTAGAGAATTTAAATATCCCAACTGTACTTTCAGTGTGATGTTCTGCTACTTCTGTAGCTCATGGTCCGTATTATAATTTTAAAGACCTCATGTTTCTTCAAATTCACTTTGAAGCCCCATTTGTGTTATACAAACAATTTTGCACTGAAAATTTGCATTTTGCTGTTATGCTGAGTGGCTGAATTTTTCAATATATGCAGCAAAATCATTCTAAATATAGAAATTACAATATTCCACCTATGCAGAGTCTCTGTTATGTTTATAGCTTCAGCCATAGTCATGGTGGAGGCCAGCATACAATAAACAAACTGTTTCATTGCGGTCGAACACAATTGTATCTTCCAAAATGCTACTGCCAATTTGTGTGCCTACACAGTGTTTTCATCAACTCAGCTTGCAATGATAATTAATATTGGGACTGGAACAGATTTAGGAAGTCATTTAAACCTGTGGACAGAGGATCAGATTAAATCACCACTCAGTTACTTCTGGGGTTATTTTTAACAATTCACCCCTTTACACACATGAAAGTAGGCACATACATTTAGAAATCTTAAACTTTCTGGTTCTTTTTTGTTTGTTTGTTTTTTTCAGAAAAGTATTGCATCTTTTAAAGAATAAGTGGATTCTTCCACAGTTTGAATGACAGCATTAACACTCATTCTGGGAATTCCAGCCGCATTAAGTATTTATAAAAGGGTGTGGACAGACTGAGGACAGACTGATTTACTATGTCCAGAACCATGGACAACAACACAAAGAAAGTCATAATAAATTCAATTTGATTTCAGTGGCAGTGCCGCTTGATACCCACGACCTATAACTATTGTAGGGTATCAGAGCGAATCAAACAAATTGAAGATCCGATCAGAACATTTGGTTGAAAACAAAGAGCTAAATTCCACAAAGAGGCCCATGCTAACCAGACCACGTCATAAATCTGGCCAGGATACCCTGGCGCCAGCCAGCCTGAAGTAAGCCTAACCAACCAACTTTCACAGCTTTGAACAACTTGCAACATTAAAACAAAAGAACACAATTATTGATAATCCCAACTCAGAAAGGAGATTGTCAATTTTGGGGCAAGAAACCCAAGACCATTGGTCAAAGATACAGCACATCAGGACCATCACATGAGGAAACTTTGTTGGGTGGTGCTCCCCCACCCAAGACAAGAACCAGACTGAAATTCCTTCAGAATTCTTTTGTTCCTCAGAACATGCCCCTAGTTCAGAGAATGACAGAGAGACTGTCCTTTTTACCTACATATGCACCAAAATGATGCTTAAAAGGACTTATGAATGAACATCAGACCATTGTATAACTCCCTACTACATATGTTACCCACACATTTGTCTATTATGTTCTAATCACTTGTTGTGTATGTCCTTTTAATAACTATTGAATAGCTTAAGGGTTTATATTTGTGTTTGGTATATATGAGTTTGAAAATTCATGCTTTGAACGTTTCCACCGATCAGTTCTTTGTGAAATGTATTATATTCACGTTATAGAAATCATGGCCAAATTATACTCTGCAAGAGCGAGAAAATTCTGACCATGTGACTGATAAGATAATGTGCTGATTTATGTTTTGGGAGGAGAAACATAGCAATATCCCGAGTTAAGACAACATCTAATTGGTCAAGACACCATTTTGGGATGTGTCCAAAGCTGAGTTTAAAACCACAGGACACCATGAAATTTTGCTTTTAGTAAGGGTTTTTCTTAGCCATGCTTTTTGCCAACATTTTTGCCGCTGCTTTTTGCGTTCTTTGAACGCTTCCTGGCTTGCACGCCAGCCACTCCTCTTATACGAAGCATGAGGAGATCGTCACATTTCTTTCTTTTACTTAATCTTTTTCTTTCCGTTGAGAGTTGCATGTTCTAAGTTAAGTTTTGCCACTAAGCCGCATCTCAGACTTCGTGCCCGCCTCAAAACTTCAACCAGCGCACACGACTCCATCCTCCAGCCAAAGCCCAAGACATCACTTCGAAAGACCACGAACTTCCAGCCAATCAGCAACCTTGGGGAACCCCTTTCTGCAACGACATCATCAAAGGAAACCCCTTAACACAAAGGCAACGCAAGTACAACCTCCAGATTCTAGCTGAACTGGTGCATTTGATACAAAGTTTAATAACCTTACTGAGAAACTCAATGCGAGGGTTAATTAAATGATTGATGGTTGTTCAGGTCTAAGCAATTGCATATACGTATGCTATAAACTTGGTATTTCATATGTTCACTCTTCTAATCTCATTCTTTCCTCATCTACTCTCTTTCCGCAACTCGTATGAATGTGTGAATGCGTGTTGTGTGTTAGATTAGTTATGTCTTAGGTTTTTCCAATAAATTCCTATTCATATTAAAAAGAGAAGTATCTTGTGTTTTGTGCTTATAAATTAAATTAAAAAATCTTAAACTGCCGACCTTGTTACCGTGCTAATAGTTTTTTCACTATATTTTGGATATTAGTATCCATTGCAGAGTTGGTGTTATACGGCTCACTCAATGAACCACTGGCCGATTAGGGTTAGGGTTAGTTAGGAACCTAGGTGTGCTATTTAATAGCAATCTTTCCTTTGAAAGCCATATTTCTAGCATTTGCTAAACTGCATTTTTTCATCTATTCAATTCAATTCAAATGAATTTGTATAGCGCCTTTCATGATACATATCGATGCAAAGCAACTTTACAGCAAATTAAAGTTTTTACAATGTATTTAGTAGTAGCTTAGTAGTGGTGACTATGTCAAGTTGATGTACATATGGCAGAGATATATAGTAAAGATCAGTTAATGATGTAATCAAACAGACAAAGAACACTAAAAATTTGTTGCAAAATTCGGTAGTGCTATATGTTGTTTCAGGGTTGGCATCATCTGAAGTCCTCTGAGGGGTTGGCATCATGTCGTCTTAAGTGTTCTGGATCCATACTGAATCTTGTGAATTCCTAGTTACCATGGGATGTCAATCCCATGGCAGAAACAGAGAACAAATAGGAAAATAATTAGCATAGCTGCTGTTCCAAACAAGCAAAGAAAGATTTGTTCAACCAGAGCTAAAAGATTTATAATGTGCATTTGATCAGAAATAACTGCTATAAAAGTTTATGAGATGCATTATTTGAATGCTTGGCCAAAAAGATGAGTCTTTAATCTAGATTTAAACAGAGAAAGTATGTCCGATCTCCAAACGTTATCAGGAAGATTATTCCAGAGTTTGGGAGCCAAATGCAAAAAAGCTCCACCTCCTTACCTCCTGGACTTTGCTATCCTAGGAACTACCAACAGTCCAGAGTTTTGTGACCTCAGGGAGCGTGATGGATTGTAGCGTGGTAGAAGACTAGTTAGGTATGCAGGAGCTAAACCATTAAGGGCCTTATAGCTAAGAAGTAATATTTTATAGCTGATGTGGAAACTAATAGGTAGCCAGTGCAGAGACTTTAAAACTGGGGTAATATGATCATATTTTCTTGACCTGGTAAGGAGACTACCAGCTGCATTTTGGAATATCTGTAGCTTGTTTATTGAAGATGCAGGACAAACACCTAGTAGTGCATTACAATAGTCCTGTCTAGAGGTCATGAATGCATGAACTAGCTTTTCTGCATCAGAAACAGGTAACATGTTTTGTAGCTTGGCGATGTTTCTAAGATGGAAGAATGCTGTTTTTGTAACATGAGAAATATGATTTTCAAAAGACAAGTTGCTGTCTAATATAACACCCAGACTTTTGACTGTAGTGGAAGTAACAGTACATCCCTCTAGTTGTAAATTGTAAGCCAAAAGATTCTGTGTACTGTTTTTTGGTCCAATAAGTAATATCTCTGTCTTATCTGAATTTAATAGCAGAAAATTATTGGTCATCCAATCTTTTACATTTTTAACACACTCTGTTAACTTCAATAATTTAGAAGTTTCATCTGGTTGTGTTGAAATATGTAGCCGAGTATCATCAGCGTAACAATGGAAACTAATCCTCTATTTTCTAATAATATTACCAAGGGGCAGCATGTATATTGAAAATAGCAGAGGACCTAGGACAGATTCTTATGGCACTCCATACTTTACTGGTGATAATTCAGATGACTCCCCGTTTAGATAAAGTGGTAGCGATTGGATAGGTAGGATCTAAACCATCTTAAAGCCTGTCCTTTAAGACCCGCATAGTTTTTCAGTCGATCTATTAGTATGTCATGATCTATAGGTGTCGAACGCAGCAATAAGATCAAGTAAAACTAGCAATGAGATGCAGCCTTGGACTGAAGCAAGAAGCAAGTCATTAGTGATTTTAACAAGTGCAGTTTCTGTGCTGTGATGGGGCCTGAAACCTGACTGAAATTCTTCATAGATATTTTTATGTCTACAGTTGAGCGGACACAACTTTCTCTAAAATTTTAGACATAAACGGAAGATTAGAAATGGGTCTGTAATTTGCCAGTTCACTAGGGTCTAGTTGTGGTTTCTTAAGAGGCTTAATAACCACCAGCTTGAATGGTTTTGGGACGTGACCTAAAGATAACGTTGAGTTAATAATATTGAGAAGCGGTTCTTCTGCCACAGGTAACAGTTCTTTCAGTAATTTAGTGGGTACGGGATCTAATAGGCATGTTGTTGGTTTAGATGCAGTGATAAGTTTAATTCTCCATTTGTGCTCATGATTACGAGTTTCTTTCTTGAGAGAATGGGTATTACCAAATTTACCATGGCGCAGTAGGTTTTTCTCTAACTTTTTTCAATTTGATGGGGGCAACAGCATCTAACATATTGGAGAAGATGGTGCCCATGTTGCTAGTCATTTTGTCTAGATCCTGTGTATTAATGGGTACACAGAGCAGTTATAAATCAGGCAGGTTATTTGTGAATCTATCATTGGTGGCTGGAACAATAGTTCTGCCAAGACGATAACGCGGAGACATATAATTAATATCAGTAATAGGCAGCATGCATGATATAAGTAACTGGTCAGAAACATGATCGCTTTGAGGTACGATATCTATATCAGTAAGATCAGTTCCATGCGATATAATTAAATCTAGCGTATGATTAAAACGATAAGTGGGCCTGGTGACATTTTGCTGGACTCCAAAGAAGTTTATTAGGTCAGTAAACAAGTCCTAACGCATCATTTGTATTATCAACGTGAATGTTAAAATCTTCGACAATTAGTGCTTTATCCAAATTAACCAATAGTTCTGAAATTAATTCTGCAAATTCTTTTAGGAAATCTGTATATGGCCCTGGCGGTCTAAACACAATAGCTAAAACAAGAGATAGGAGAGATTTCTTTTGCATATCTGATAAAGTAACATTAAGCAAAAGTATTTCAAATGAATTAAACCTGTGCCCTGTTTTCTGATTTACACTGAGAATATCACTATATATTGTTGCAAAACCACCGCCACGGCCACTCTGACGGGGCTCATGCTTATAGCAGTAGTTTGGTGGAGTAGACCCATTTAGACCAATATAATCATTAGGTTTTAGCCAGGTTTCAGTTAAGCAGAGTACATCAAAACTATTATCTGTGATCATTTCATTGACAATAACTGCTTTGGGTGCAAGTGATCTAATGTTTAAGAGCCCAAGCTTTAAAAATGGTTTCTGTTCATTTATTTTGCATTTTTCTGGTGTAATCACGATCAGATTTTTTCTAGATCCTGCATTAAAATTATGTTTTGACCTCACTATTTGAGGAACAGACACAGTCTTTATAGATTGGACAGTGCAAGTACTATCATTTAAGCGTTCAGAACAAAAGCCATCGTAGCAGTTATTTGAGAATTTGCTTACTAGTCAAATGGAGCGTAGCGTCCTGGAGATGTTGTCCGACAGCAGTTCCGTTTCGACTCTGCTGGGGTGCAGGCCATCAGCACGGAAAAGCCTAGGACGTTCCCAGAAAAGATTCCAATTATTAACAAAGAGCAGTTTCTGTTCTTTACACCATGTCAATAACCATTCATTTAGAGCAAGAAGTCTACTGAACCTTTCGTGGCCATGTCAATACGTGGGAAGCGGTCCTGACCCGATGATCCTCATCACGGCGATGTGTCTCGATCAGGCTGCTGAAGTCCCTCTTCAAAACCTCTGTCTGCTGCAGCTTGATGTCGTTCACCCCCGCGTGCAGGACGATCGCTCTCGCCGTCCTTCAGAATTGCAGGTATCTGTGCAGAAACATCGAGAACGCGAGCACCAGGAAAACAATGAGTGTGCACTTTACCTTTAGCTAAGGTAGTACGGACATACCGGACAATGGAGTCACGGACGATCACAGTGTCGCGTTCCGTCTCGCGGAGGGAAGCGAAGCGTTTCCGGGTGGAGATCTCGAAGACCGGAGGCGGCGGAGGGGGCGAGGTCCAGGGTCCGTGGTGTCCAGTCGCCGGAGTGAAGGACACCTGGGAAGATCACGTCCAGTGTGCACGGGACCTGTGCAGAGAAGCACACGGAGTAGAGGTGGTGGGAGTGTTAGTATCGCGCTGTATACTTACCCGGGAGGATTCCAGGACGGCTCTCCGCTCTCTCAGCTCGGCCTGCCTCTCCAACAGCTCGTGAATCTTCTTCTCCACAGCCTCCAGCTCGAGCTGCACTGAGTGCGTGTCCTCACCTGCACTCAAAGGTAGACACAAATTCGCCATTAAAGCAAGTAACAGTGAGTAAACAACGGTAATGTATGTAAATAGTGTGTAAACAATGCAAGCAAGATTAGCGCCAACCACGCTGGTGCCGCTAATGGGCTATAAGCTAGCGAACTCGGGAAATCAAAACAAAACTAGTGTTAAGGTAATCCGGTTGTTTTAGTTGTAAAATACAGCAGGGGGTATATTCACACGTTATAAGAAGCGAAAATGATGGTGTATAAAATTTATTTTAGATTTAAAAATAGACAATAAGAACTTAACCTGACGGAGCTCAAACTCTAAGCGTGTGGCAGCAAAACCAAAAATCTCTCAAAATATCTAAAAAATATATCGAAATTACGACTTATGCTCTCAATGACAAATGCAGAAATGTTAATTCATGCGTTCATGACCTCAAGGTTAGATTATTGTAATGCTTTATTGGGTGGTTGTTCTGCACGCTTAATAAACTCCAGCTGATCCAAAATGAGCAGCTAAAGTTCTTACTAGAACCAGAAAGTATGACCATATTAGCCTGGTTCTGTCAACACTGCACTGGCTCCCTATTAAACATCGTATAGATTTTAAAATCTTGCTTATTACTTATAAAGCCCTAAATGGTTTAACACCTCAGTACCTGAGCGAGCTCTTATCACATTATAGTCCTTCACGTCCGTTGCGTTCTCGAAACTCTGGTAATTTAATGATACCTAGAAAATCAAAATCAACTGCGGGCAGCAGATCATTTTCTTATTTAGCGCCCAAACTCTGGAACAATCTACCTAACACTGTTCGGAAGGCAAACACACTCTGTCAGTTTAAATCTAGATTAAAGACCCATCTCTTTAACCTGGCCTACACATAACTCATTTCTATAACTCAGATCCGTTAAAGGATTGTTAGGCTGCATTAATTAGGTCAACCGGAACCAGGAACACTTCTGTGAAAGCTTTTCACAAATGAAAGTGAAAGTTTTTACAAATCAGAATAGTGATGTACATGACTCAGGGAAGGTTCAGTTGACCAGTACTGAACTGTAATTTTTTTTTTTTTTTTTTCAGAAATCAGAATAGTACAGTTAAGGGCTCAGGAAAGGATCAACTGACAAAAAACAAAAAAAAAAAAAAAAAAAAAAAAAAAATATATATATATATATATATATATATATATATATATATATATATATATATATATATATATATATATAGTAGCATCTGGACCAATCAGACACAGTTATTTGTTACATTTAACAAAGAATCTTCAAAACCAACAACCCCAGCTATATGCTGGAGTTTTGGAGACAACCCCCCAAAGCAACGAACACCCTGAAAGGGCTCCGTTGCCAGGGTGACCATCTGATAAGAGGTTTTATTCCCCGCAGGAATGCACATCTGCCCATGCTACATTTGCCATCGGAAAGACACAATGCCCATAGGCTCTTTCCTATTCATTCACAGACAAACCTTTCTTTGACCTTCCTATCACACATAGCCCAGATCATTGTGTACAGTATTACTGCATTGTATTTTAATTTTGTCTGTTGTATTTGTATTTGTCTTTCTACTGTTTTATGCATGTGTTCTGATAGATGACTAGTAGTATTACCCACCTATGCCATGCTTGGACTCTTTGAGTTCGTGTTTTGATGATCTAAAAGATGGTGTAAATTAGATGTTGATACCTATGCAACATATTAGTGTTTTAAGAAACCTTACTAGTTTTTGCATCAACACCCAATCAAATTACATATGCAAAATGCCATGCTCACAGACAAAGAGTCGTAAACTTTCCCTCCAAAGGTGAAAGTTACCATTGGTTCGTGGACCTCCTGGAGGCACAGCCTCCAGAGACCTTAAAGGCATCAAACGTTTGACCGCCTCCCTCTTCTTCACTCTTTTCGCGCTCTTCACGATTGCTGCCCGTGTGGAGGAACCCACGGGGAGCCTGAGCCGGCACAGGGCGTGCCCGGGGGGCCCGACAGGCCCAACATCTAGAGCTGTGGCTCTTGACCACAAAGAGCCAGACACATTCACTCAGCCCTGGAATTCATCCTCACGAAATGTCCTCGAACAGACATTTCTCTCTTCCGTGTTTTTAGCTTCCTTTACTCGTCTCACGTGAGTTCTTTCAGAACCTAAGAGGATGAGCTAGAACTCGTCGGAACTCTAAGCTGCGCCAGGCCTTGCGGCCTTGTCTTTCCATTCTCCAAAGACCACAGGACTTCAGCTGGGTCCCTCTCAGCTCTTGGTTCTTCTTCAATTGTCACATGGGAAGAAACTCCCAGTCACCATCGAGTCAGAACATCTTTGGAGTTCATCACTCTTCGGACCCAGAAGAACGTGATCGCAATTCCAAACCACCACTGCTCCAAACCATCGAGACTTTCACCCGAGACTGCATTCGGACACTTGTTCATCGACCAAGGCAATGCAAGTATCGTACATTTAACTAAACAAAACAGAGGTTTAGTATAAGCTGTAGACAGCACTGATGGTTTCACTCAGGTGGTTAACTGACTCTTTTCATAGCTACATTCACTGGTTTCTCTAACTGCTTCTCACTGACCCTTCCCCCATGTATGAATGATTTCATGTTGTTTGTTTAGATTAGTTATGTGTCATTGCTTCGTTAATAAACTCTTGTGCACAAATTACATGAGTTTTGATTCTGATTCTGCCTTGCAAATTAATGTCCCTTTACGATTCCGATCCGAGCTACATGCTCTAATGCAATAGTACTTTAAGGAAGTTATTTTCTGTGCCCAAGAAAATATCATTTCTTAGAGTTGATATAAAACTTATACTGAATGTTCGCTGGACGAACAGATTAGTTGATGGAAAATTAATATATATATACATACTGTGAAACATTTCCTCAAATAAGCAAACTGAAGCTAAGGACTTAAGGAAAGGTACAACAACCAAATCTTAAATTTGAAGATGCCATAAAGCACAACAAGGGCTTGGAAAACTTATTCACTGGAACAGCACC
Source organism: Cirrhinus mrigala (assembly GCA_036247105.1). NCBI lineage: Eukaryota > Metazoa > Chordata > Actinopteri > Cypriniformes > Cyprinidae > Cirrhinus > Cirrhinus mrigala. The sequence goes on from CM070014.1 coordinate 2,058,893, forward strand.
GTGTGACATTATGATAAGAGATACATAAGAGAGCAGAGCATAAAAGTGGCGTTGCGGGGGGGGGGTTTAAGCCCCTGATGTATTGTCAAAAGCCCCTGATCTTTTGGAATATGTTGCACTTAAAATAAAATAGTAAAATAGTACCTGTTTCTACCGGCAGGCGGGACTGTTGTCAGACGGCAAGTGTTAAAAAAAAATCCCGCCACTGCACTGTCGTCATTCATTCATTATTTTGAGGAGCAGATGAGGTAATAATACAACTGTTCCGCGAAACTGAATAGTTGATGAAGCTTAATATTTGTTTTCACAGTCTAAAATGTGTGTAGTTTTGGTGAAATAAAATAACTGTAATCAATAAATTGTGCATCATATTAATGTAAATAACGCACATTATTCAGAAAAACGTAAATTGTACTAGCTTGCTAGATATGATATAGATATCTAGACATATTTATCTACATATGATATAGTCAGTCACATCTGTTACTGTAATAGTTAAATCAGAAATGGTTGGCTTAGGCCTTAGGCTATCCACCTTATTTTTCAATGCGGAAGTAAGCTGTTTTCTGGTAATGTGTTAGACGTCCGGTTCATAATCCGCCATAGGAAAATAACGAGAAGAATATCGAAGTGCAGTAAACGGTAAAACAGTTTGCACTACAAACCAATGTGTTCATAATTAAGATAATACATTCAAATAATATGGTACAACACACCAGTTTGCAATATCAAGCAGCATAACCAGCTTTTTGTGCAGCTAAAAATAGCTGGAAGTGGATGAGACCGGAAGCCAGACACAAAAAATTTACAAATGGCTGCACCCACTCTTATGGGAAAAATAAGGTGGATAGCTTGCTACACCTCATTAGCGTTGTCAAAAATTTTGATTTTTCGATAGGCCTATTAGGGCTGGGCGATAAATCGATTTTATCGATTAACTCGAATGTGTAGTTTACAACGATTTGTTTGAATGAAAATCGGTTTTCTCTTTAATATCCGCCGACGCTCCCCTCTGGGCTCCAGCAGTTCTAAATGGGCTCAGCCCTCCCCCCACGCATTTACCATATTACAAATACACTAATATATATGTGTATTCAGAAAGGCAAGGAAAACAAATAACGCTTTATATTATTGATATTGATATAATACAACAGTTAAATAAACAAGAAGTTATTATTAAGTGACTTATATTGTCTGACTATATCACTATTGCTTGATTTTTCTCAATTCCGTAGTCAAAAGTAGTCTGAAACAAGTCACAACTGAGCTGCATCTCCACTCAATCACAGCGGTGTTTCGTTTATGAATGAAACGTGCGTTTTAAACGAATCTAGTGAGATGATTCAATTTCCCATTCATAAAGACAGTCTCTTGCTTTATTCTGAATGAACCAACTGTTCGAACGAATCAAATGAACGATATGATTCAGTAATTAAATCAGTGTCTTGCCGCCACCTGCTGGATGATCTGTTCAGTTATTTAAATCATTTAATATTTTTGTATTCAAAATTTTATATTTTTATAAACGATATGACTGCAAGGGAAACGCATGGAAATATATATTTTCCTCCGATCTCATATTTATTTGTCTTAAACATTTACTGTGTCTGGTATGATAAGAATGGGGCCTGGTGGAAAGCGATCACTGATGCAGTTGCAATGTATATTGCAAAATATATTGTGCCCATATATATTGTGGAAAACCTGGGGTTTCTTCACATGCTGAAAGTATCTGGGATTTTATTTTTAGGCCATATTGCCCAGCTCTAACGCCTATTAATCAATACTGAAATATCTAAAATGGTTTCATATCTAAAACTGCTGCGCTTTTTCGCTCCTCTCTTGACAGTGAGTTCATGCATCTAGCTTATTATTTTATAGCTATATTCTACTGTAACTTGCTATGTCAGTTAGCATTACATTATAAATCCCTCTAAAGAAATTTGAAGTAAACATATTTCTAGCATAGATCTAGCCTTGTTATGCTATCTTTCAATAAAAAAAATTAAATGTTATGCCCTTAATGTTGTGGCATTTTTTTTTTTATTGTATCAAAAATAGTAGCCTATTGAATATCAATATTTTTCAAAGTATTGAATTTAGAAATTCCAGTATCTTGACAACACTACACCTCAGTTAATCACTCTGTCCAAATGAACATGTTTGTAGCTTTGTATCACATTGGCTAACAACTCACACTATAAAATAAATCATATTTTCAGATTTGAAGACATGCAGAAAATTACAACATTTTTCAAAAAACAAACAGACACTGCAAATCAGGAAAAGATCAAGAGGCTCAAGAGGTGAGATACCAGGACAAGAAAATGATAGACAATTCACAGACAATGAGAAATGCAATTGAAATGCCAGAACTGTGTTTTGTTCATACAGTGTGTTCAAAATTCAATAAATGCAGAGTACCACATGTATTGGTTTGTTATTTATTAATCATTTATAAAATAATGTAACTGCCTTGCAAATAATCCATGAGTTGGTGGGAGGCAGCGGGGTAAAGTAGGGCTGTTTTTTTTTGGGGGGGGGGGGGGGGGGGGGGGGCTAAGCCCCTTATCTCTTCTGACCCTAGCAACGCCCGTCTGATTGCGATTGTGAAAGTTTTCACAAATCGAGTTTGACTTAAAAACAATATTTTTGTATTCGAGCAGTCTGCGTGTTTAGTGGTAAAACACGTTAAACATGAATAGCGCCTATTTTTCCACATACTTACTATACTGGACTTACCAAGGGCTTTACGGACAAGAGCTTTGCTGTGAAAAAATTCACAGATCAAGCTGGTTAAGATGACACTGGTTTCAGTCTGCTAAGTTTCCAACTTTCGGAGCTATAAGCATTATAAAAATAAGAGTCGCATTGGAAAAAAATAAATAAAATAAAAAAAATAAATAAAATGATTTCGGCCAAAAGGCCAGCATCACCAGAATTCACAAATCATGGAGAACGGCATTCGGGATTATTTGCATGTTTATGACAGCGTGCTGTGTATTTATAGCCAAAAGAAATCTGAATATCAAACCGCAAACTATCTTTACTGCGGTCCGTCATGATCTATATTACCCAAAGGGTTAACAAAAGGAAAACGGACACTTAAATATTCATAAAACTGTTGAACAAACAACTGACTCAAAAACACAAAAACAAAACACATATGGTAAAAAAAAAAAAAAAAAAATTCTGTCCAAAATATATTTTAAATATATGTTAAATATATGTTATATCTGGGATGCTCAACAAAATATATTTTTGAAATCGAAAATATATTTCATTTTAACCAAAATATATTTCTAAATATATTTCATATTTCAAAAATACATTTCCATCCGTATAGTAAAATGTGGATATAGATCAAAGTATCCTATATTTAAAATGTATTTAATCTAATTTAAAAATAATTAATTATAATAATACTATTAATATGCGTAGTCCATATGCGCAATGCTGTAGTGACGTAACTTTAAAATTTGATTTTAAAAATAAAAACGTGAATATATATATATATATATATATATATATATATATATATATATATATATATATATATATATATATATATATATATATATATATATATATGTGATCCTTGAAAAGCTAATGTATGTGCAAAAAAAAAAAAATCTAAATTTCTGTTCACAAATCCTTTGTGGAGACTGGCTTACGTCTATGCATATCACAGTAAAATCACATGTGACCTACTGAAGAAATTAAGATGATAAAACAGAATAAAAAAAAGAAAAAAAAGAGTATTCGTAAAACACAAACGGCAAACGTTTAAAATAAATATAACATGTTATTTACTGTGAAATCTGTGCTTATCAAGCAGTTTTCCAGGGAATTCAGAAAATGCAGCGTTTTCCTTTAAGATTCCTTTAAAGTTAATGAATGCAGCAGAGTCTGCACATGCGCAAAGCCATGACGTTAAGACTTTAAATTAGATTTTAAAAATAAAAACGTGAATATTTAAAGAATCCCATACAAATGTAATGTAATGTGTGCAACTAAAATCAACATTAAGAAAAACACAAATGATTTTTGATTTTTGAAAAATAACCGTTGTCTGAGGCGCGAATCCGAGCGTGTTGTGACGTGCTTAGCCTTTATCTTACTATTCTGCCTCTTCAGAAGGGGAAAGAACTTTACAAATAAAACTTAAGGAAACTGAAGAACAGCTGCCCAAGCCAGACATTCATAAGAGGAAAAAGTAAACCTTCTATGAAACTCCTCAAGGCCTCAGAGGTGAGAGACGAACCAGCAGCTAGGAAAAAAGTGAGTGTTTTGTCAAACATCTATATATAATGTGCTCAAAATTATTCATACCCTTCAAACATTAATAAATAAATAAGTAATCTCTGAATCCTTTTGAGAATAAGAATTTAAAGTGGGGGTGGGTCTCATTATGAAATAAATATTTTTCTCTAATACATATTGACCACAGTTAGTTAACAGTTTTTGCAACCTCCTTTTGCCAAGATAACAGCTCTGAGACCATTCCGTCATACATAATCCCTCCAGCCCAGGGGTCTTCAGCTTTCTCATTCAAGAGCTACTATTTTTTATTTTTTTTATTTATTTTTTTTAAAGTGAAAGTGGCTGTTTTTTTTTTTTTTTTTAAGGTATACCCCCACAGACCTATCAAATGATCTAAAGTTATGGAATGAAAAAAAAAAAAAAATTGAAGATGTACAACGTGTCATTAATCAGCTGAGAGAAGAGAACTTGAATCTAAAAAAAGAGAACGAGAGGCTGAAAAATTATATACTTGAAAGTAAGTACTGTACTAATGTGTGTGTGCGCTTATACTTCTACTGTGTTTATGAAAATCTATTCACATTTAATTTTACTTTAACAGAAATCCCACCTTTCCTTCTAGCCACAGAGCATTTACTCACAAAGGTTAGACTTTTTTTACGTAATACAAGGCACAGTTAGGCTTCAATAATATTTAATAATGACAATGTTCTGCATTTCCTTGCCTTTTTAAACATTTTAGGACCTTTAGAGTTTTTATTTGCTCAGTAGTAATGTTTCTGCCTTTTTTATTTCAGCCCAAGAAATTGAATGCAGATGTCCCAAATGTAAGCTTTAAATCTAATTAATTTGTTTGTCATTATCGTTATCATTGTTTTTTTGTGTGTGTTTTTTGTTGTTGTTGTTGTTGTTTTTTGTGCAGTTTACAATCACACAAACCTAGCAAGCAACTATATAACACGCATCAATCAACACTTTGCCTAACCTGAACAGTCTCTCACTGCATTCATTAAATACCTATAATATCTGTTGCAGATCTATGGAATCTGTTGCAGATGTCTTTGATGCACATTTTACATGTTGCTCATACCTGTTAACATAAAAAAAACAACAACAAAAAACAAATTTAATTGTGCATTGTAACTAGGGTTGCAACCCCATGCTTGTGACAGCCCTGACCGTATTTGTACACTGCATCTGAACAAGGAACAGTCTGCTACATAAATGTTTTTTTTTCTGATGTACAGTGTTAAGTGACTTGTTTGTATGATTTTTTTTTCTCTTACAGATGTCAAAGTCTCAACCTCTTGCTCCTCTCTCACATCCTCCTAAAGTAAGTATGTTTTTTTTTTTCTTTTTTTTTTTTTTTATGTAATGCCTGTGTCACATGCTATTATGACAGTAAGCATAACTGTTGAAATAATGACCGTTTTCTATCAGATTCTCCCAAAAACTAGCCGTTTGCTGTCATTCAGACCAGTACTTTGCTCGAAAATTACTTATTGGTCAAAGCATGTTTGGCAGGCTTGCCAAAATACCCAATATGATTGATTAATAAATACATAAATATATTTTCTTTCTCTGACATTCTCTCTGACATTCAGTTGCCCTTCATTTGACAGCTACATGCAAACTACTATACTGTACATTTAAATCTCTGCATTTTGTGATATAATCATCCCACTAGAAGAGTCAGAGTTACTGTACTTCTTAAGATCATTACATAAAATTATTTTGTAACAGTACCTGTACTATTGCTAACATATCCATTTACTGTATTCATTTTAGCATGTGAAGTCAAATGCAGATGTCCTTGATGTAAGTTATCCATTTTTAACTATTGTTTTTTTTTTGTTATTATTATAATGTTTTGTTAGATTCAGATATTCCTAGCATCCTAGTGATTTATACATATTTGTATGACTTTTTTTTTCTTAGATTGTTGTGCAACATTGTGATATTCAAAGATTTTATGGTGGTTAATGTTATGTGTATTGTTTTTAATCTTTAAATATTCTCCTTTACAGGTGCCGAAGGCTCCATCCAAGGCTTCTCTGTCTGGTGCTGCTAAAGTTTGCTTCCACTTTGCAAAATACATGGTGCCATTGCATTAGTGCCATTCCTTTGTTAATTCTTAAAGGGTTACTCCAACCCAAAATGAAAATTTGTTTTGAAACTATGTTTCTTGCATTGCTGTCTATGGGAGGGCCAGAGAGCTGTCAGAATGCATCAAAAATATCTTAATTTGTGTTCCAAAGACGAACTAAGCTTTTACAGGTTTGGAACGACATGGGGGTAAGTGATTAATGACAAAATTTTCTTTTTTGGGGTGGAGTAACCATTTAATTTTCATTCTTTGTTCATTCTTAACCAAGTGTATAAGTTTGTAGGAATGCTCTTCCTTCTTTCCATTAGTTTACCAGTAGGCCTAATAGTCTGTAGTTGTCCGTAACAACACTGTTGGCTTTAATTGTATGTATGTATGTATTTATTTATTTATTTATTTTTAGGGTTCCAGTGATGCTGAATATGTAAGTACTGTTTGCTGAGAATTTAGGTCTGTACATACACACTCAAATGTGTTTTTTTTTATATTTTATATTTATATCGAAAATCTCTTTTTATGTGATCACAACCACAGGTGGAGTTAGCACGTGGCACGGGAATAAACATTCTAAAACATCAGTGGACTTCTGCCCTGCAGGCCTAAACAGCCATTTCAGTGGTGCATGTTCTTTTAATGGCCGCCTTCCCACTGGAGGTTCTGATCCACAGCAATTTGAAAGGTAAACAGTTTTGATCAGGTCAAATTGTTAGATAATAAAATTAAAGTATTGTAAATTATTGTAATTCTACTTTTCTTTCATTTGTTCCTTTACTGTCCAAAAGATACCCATAAAAATATCTCTCAATAGCATGTCTTTTTTAGTCCCAATGTTAACATTAACAAAAACATTTGGAAATCTAAAACTAGTCAGAAGACTGTTGCATATTCTCTGTACCCTGTTCATGCATTGTGTTTTGTCTTTTGTAGGAGGACAGAGCAAAACTGACAAGGAAACTATGGCAGCCATATATGGTAAGTGAAGACTTGCTGTGCATCCGAAATAGTGTTCTGTTTGAGTAGGTGCTACATTTGAATTTGAACTTTGAAAAAAAAAAAAAAAAAAACAGTATGTTCTGTATGCATAAAAATGTGGACTTAATAAATTAGCCACATTGTTACTGTCACGTGATTTATTTAGGGATGCACCAATACCACACAGCAACACCAACAGAGAACAGAATGGAGTTATTAGAAATTACATGTACGTGTATGTTAATGTTATGTAACTAATGTAATGTTAAACATTCAATATTCCTGCCTGCATAGCTGTTGTGCACAAGCTGATAAGCAAAGCACACTGAGTGGAATACATTTTAATGGGTATAATTAAGTGTAAAAATAACTAAAGGAAATATCTGTTTGCTAAATAAAGCCAGCTAACATGATTCATATTTTTATTATTATTGATTATTGTTATTATTATTTGTTTCTGTTTCCAGTATTTTTTTTAAATTACAAATGCTAGGAAAATTGAGGTATCAGTATCGGCAAGTACAAAAAACTATAGTATCGAACTCGTTCTAGAAAAAGTGGTATCGGTTCATCCCTACATATTAAGTCCCCAGTTAAGTATTTGGTTTCGGACACAGAGTTGTTGAAAGGAAATTTTACAACATAAAAATTCAGTTACAGGGATAGTTCAACCAGAAATTAAAAAAAAAAAAAAAAAATTGTCATTGTTTACTCAGCCTCATTTAATTTCAAACCTACGAGACTATTATAGATAGAAGATATTTTAATGTTTATCCATTGACAGTCTACACAGTTATCAAATTGATGCTTCAGAAAGTTCATAAAGAGATCATAAAACAAATTCATATTCATCAAGCGGTTTAGTCCCAATTTTCAGAAGAGACTCAATCACTTTATATGATGAGCAGATTTAATTTAGGCTTTTATCTATACACAAACTTTGACCAGCAAACATAAACAGAAGCTTATCCATACTTGCTTGATGTGCAAGAACAAACTTGATTGGTTTTTATAGAAGCTAAAACATTGTGTGTAATAACAAAGTATGAACCCCATTTGTCCTTATAGATCAAGCAAGCATGTTTGAGCTTTTGTTTGCGATTACTGATGTGTGTGTTGATATGTTTATATATAGATATGTGGTGAACCACCCCTTTAAAATATAGCTGTGATTTTTGTCATTTACAGTGTCAGTGAAAAAGAGGTTTCCCAATGTGTCCAAAGGAGCTCTGGGGATTGCAGTGAATTCTAAGATAGGGGAACTGAGACTGCTTGAAAGGAAAAAAAAAACGTTTATACATGTATGTATGTGTGTGTGTGTGTGTGTGTGTGTGTGTGTGTGTGATTTAAAATATGTTCCCTGCTTGATTGATGTGTTATATGTACATGTTTTAGACATCAAATAAAGATTTTCTTGAAATGTAACATGTGAATGTATTTTCTTGGATTGAAATATATGGAGGTCAAAATATATTTTTAAATTATTTTTAAATATATTTTAAAAAATATATTTTTAAAAATATACAAAAAATGGCCAAAAAATATATTTGTAGAAAATATATTTATGTAAATGTATTTTGAAATATATTTTAGCAAATATATATTTTGGCCATTTTTTGTATATTTTGAAATCTATTTTTTTATCGTATAAAAGCAACAAAGGCAAAACAGCAGTAGCAGTGGAAACAAAACTTAAACATTTAAAATATGAACCTAACCCCCATAACAATATCATACTTACGGTGTACATTTTAGGACATCCTCAGACGTCAGTCATAAAATAAAAAGGTGTCATGCCTCAGACTAAAAGGCTTCAGTCACTAGACAGAACGGCATCGTGCCTCAGACTGAAAGGCTTCGGGTCTCAGTTAAAAACGACGTTACGTTTTCATTCATTTTGAAACAGGAAGAAGCATCGATAAGAAGATAGTACTGTTGTTTGCAAACCGCTAAAAAGTAGTAGTTGTTTGCCGTGTCGGTAAGTGGGGGAAAAAAAAAAAAAAAAAAAAAAAAAAAAACTAACAATGCGTGCCTCATTTGTGTGCATATATAACAGTTCAGTACACTTAGTAACATACGTTTTGAACTACAAAGGCATGTTTTAGCTATGTGTGTGTGTGTGAGTGTGTGAGTGTGTGAGAGAGAGAAAGAGAGAGAGAGAGAGAGAGAGAGAGAGAGAGAGAGAGATGAAAAAAAATGCACGTTTATTCAGCATTCATTTTATCTCAAATAACGTATGAATCAGTACACTGTATGTGTGTGTGTGTGTGTGTGTGTGTGTATACAAATACATACATGTATATATGTTTAGACAGATATCAGATGATTCAGTAAAATGAATGCTGAATCTGGGCCTAAATTTATTGTATTCTAAAGCTAATGGCAATCAATTAAGGTGTGATGACCCAAAAATCTTTTAAAACCCTGGGCCAAGTTTAAACCAGCAGCCAGGCATCACAGCTGGCGAAGGGGCATGTCTGACTTTGACATGTATATATTGCCATTATTATGTAATCAAAATGAAAATTATTATTACTGGTCTTCAATGATACTGTCAAATTACTTTAATGTATTTGCACCAAAAATGATAAGGATTTATGCTGATATTGTCCAAAACCACATTATGCCAGGGTGTTTCCAAACTTTTGGAAGGCAGTGTACACTGATCACAGTACCCATGCACAGTAGCTTGGTTGAGCAACCACATCATTTAACTACATCTTGCTGGATAACTGTGTATCTGTCACAAATTATCTTTGTATTCTTCTGTATTAATGGAAAGATCACATAATGTTTGTCAGTGTTTTACATCACTCTACAGATTTTTAATCCAAGCCTGATGCAGGGCAGTTCTCCAGGGATGAGGGGCCTGCTGCAGTTTCACCAGTAAAGAAAATGATTCATCACTATTTACTTGGAGGACCACATGTAAGGGACATTGCTGGACACAGAGTCACCGTGAGTTATTCTGTGGGGAGGTGAAATGGCCTGCCTTTCTCCAGATGGACAGTAAAAATCAACAGAATGCCATCAAAGACTACCTGGGGGGAGAATCGGATGAAGCAAGAGATGTTTTTTTTTTGTTTTGTTTTTTTTTATTAATCTTTGAGTATCTGGAGGAACTGGACACTTCCATTACAAATGGTCTTCATGAACAAGGCCTGAAGGTCCATGCCATTTTCTGTAAATAATCTATCAGAGCAAGGAATCTCTCTTTGTAGCCTATGTATGTATGTACAGTATCTCACAAAAGTGAGTACACCCCTCACATTTCAGCAACAATTTTAGTATATCTTGTCAATAGACACTACTATTGAAATGAAACTTGGATATATTTTAGAGTAGTCAATGTACAGCTTGTATAGTAGTGTATATTTATTGTCCCCTAAAAATAACTCATACAGCCATTATTGTAAAACAGCTGGCAACAAAAGTGAGTACACCCTAAGTGAACTTGTCAAAACTGTGTCCAAAGTGTCAATATTTTGTGTTAGCACCATTGCTGTCTAGCACTGCCTTAATCATTCTGCGCATGGAATTCTGCAAAGGTTGTTGCTGGGATCCTCTTCAATTCCTCTATAATGACATCATGGAGCTGCTGGATGTTAGACACATGGTGCTTCTCCACCTTCTGCTTGAGGATGCCCCATAGGTGCTCAGTAGGGTTCAGGTCAGATCACCTTCACCTGCACCTTCCTCAGCAAGGCAATTGTCATCTTGGTGGTGCATTTGAAAATATGTTGGAAAACTGCCGTTCGGTCCAGTTTCTGAAGGGAAGGCATCATGTTCTGCTTCAGAAATGTACAGTACATAATGGAATCCATGTTTCCCTCAATGAACCACAGCTCCCCAGTACCAGCAGCACTCATGCAGCCCCAGACCATGATGCTACCACCACCATGCTTGACTGTAGGAGAGACACAGTTTTCTTGGTACTCCTCACCAGGGCATCACCACACATGCTGGACACCATCTGTGCCAAACAAGTTTATCTTAGTCTCATCAGACCATAGGACACGGTTCCAGTAATTCATGCTCTTGGACATGTTGTCTTCAGCAAACTGTTTGTGGGCTTTCTTGTAAGCCAGCTTCAGAAGAGGCTTCCTTCTCGGATGACGCCAATGCAAACCGACTTGTTGCGGTGTGCGGCGTATGGTCTGAGCACTGACAAGCAGACCTTCTACTTCTGCAACCTCTAAAGCAATGCTGACAGCACTCATGCATCTGTTTTTTGAAGCCAGGTTCTGCACCTGACACACAGAACGAGCGCTCGACTTCATTGATCAACCCTTGTAAGGCATATCCTGAATGGAACCCGTCTTAAAAAACCTCTGTATGACCCTGGCCACAGTACTGTAACTCAGTTGCAGGTTGTTACTGAACCTTGTATAGCCTAGGCCATCTTTGTGGAGAGCAACAACTCTAATTCTCAAATCTTCAGAGAGTTCTTTGCCATGAGGTGCCTTGTTGAACATCCAGTGGTCAGTATGAGAGAATTGTACTCAAAGCACCAAATTTTAACTGCTCTAATACAAGATACACAACTTTGTATGGTTCTGTCAAGCAGACAAAAACATGAACATAATGAACAGGACATGTGGCTTTGCATGGTTAAATGACATAGTGAGTACACCTAATGACATAGGTGTACTCACTTTCTGTTTTGACAATAATGGCTGTATGTTGAGTTATTTTTAGGGGACAGTAACTATACACTGCTATACAAGCTGCACATTGACTACTTTGAAATATATCCAAGTTTAATTTCTATAGTATTGTCCCTTGAGAATGTGGCAGAAATTAAAAAAAAAAAAAAAAAAAGTGTGTGATTGAAAAAACAAGGATTTTTTTTTTTTTTTTTTTTTTTTACGGCCGACCGGAAGAGGATAGTAATTATCCGGAAGTGGAGATGTGTATTTAAGGTGGAGCTGCACGAGAGAGCGGCAGTATTGAGCAGAGAGATGCAGGTCACCTGAATCGGAGTAAATGCCGCTGCTGCATTGCGGAGACCTCGCTGTGTATGTGTGTGTGCTGCACCTCGAAAGAGGCATATGCGTGTATCTGTACAGAAGCAGCGCGGAGAACCGCTTCAGAAACTTGTGAGACGCTGCTGGTATAAAGATAACATCAGCTCCGGTGACCGCGTCGGAGCCGTTACACGCCGCAGATGCGTGCAGTGTACTTAGTCTAAAGCATTAATATCAGGCAAAGCCCCGAACGGCTACTTATCAAGTATTTTTTGGAGTTTATAGTACATTTAAGAATGATCATATGACTTTTTACATGTGCCATGTGACCTGTAAATGCGAAAAAGCCCTTTCCATTGCAGTTTTGCAATATATTTCTTTTTCGAATTGCCTGAAAAACCACCTCATGCGAGCGTAAAAAACTTTTTTGCGATATATGGGAGTTTTTGCGAAATTGACGCCTTTCCATTAGACGCATTTTCATTTCAAAATTTAAACCTGCGCATCTTGAAGGGTAAAGTGGAAACGCCCCTACTGACAACTGGAGTAATGATGCTGAAAATTTAGCTTTGATCACAGCAATTAATTACATTAAAAATATTTAAATTGAAAGCAGTTATTTTAAATAGAATCACAATATTACTGCTGCTTTTGCTGTTATTTGGATCAAATAAATTCAGGCTTGATGAGCAGAAGAGAATTCTTAAAAAAAAAAAAAAATCATAAAAATAACTTTTTAGGGGTAGTGTATATATATATATATATATATATATATATATATATATATATATATATAATTTTTTTTTTTTTTTTTTTTTTTTTTTTCAGAAGCAATGGATATTTTGTTTTTATTTACCTTTAAGTATGTGGAGGACCTGCACAAATATCATATTAAGTTGTGATTAACAAGACCTAAAGGTCAATGTCATATGTTATATAATCAATGCATTCAGCATGTGTATGTGTAGCCTACTGCATATGGAGAACTGTTGATTCTGTCATTCAGATGTTAACACTTTGTGATAAGTGGATCACATCTTTAGAAAACTAAATGACAAGTATACAATACCAACTTTTACAATAATTTTACAATATTTTGATACATTTAAAATTTGCCTTGGGTAGGTCAAAATCAATCATAATAAATGTGAATTTATCTCATTACATGAATGAACAAGGTAAGGTTTAGAGTTTTTTTTTTTTTTAATTAATTTTTTTATTAACAATTAGCCTAATGAAATCAATGCAAGAGTTTTACAGGCTGTTATGATGATGAAATCAGCTCCATAGATTAGACATACTGAATATATGAGATTTAAGTTGTGGCATTTTAGCCTAGACATCCTTTACAAAAGTACAAAAACTTGTATTAGTAAAAGGAAGGACAACAATATTTTATTTAGATCCCCTAAAAAAAAAAAAATGCCATAAATTGCTTTAACATACTTTACAACTTTTTACAACGTTGTATTTTGGTTGCAGTTAGGTAATGTTGTAGTACAGCGTTTGTACAACGTTTTAAAAACCTTTTTTTTTTTTATAAAAAAAATAATGTAACCAAAATAAAAAGTTTCAGAAACGTTGTAAAAATACCAACCTGGAACGTCAAAAAACAATATCATGTTGGTCTACTACGAAAATGAAACCAGTCCAAACTACAACTTTTGGGGGACGTTTTATTCAGGTGTTAAAATAACATAATATGCATGTTGGAATAAGAAGTTTTAAAACGTCATGAAAGTACCCAAATATAACCTTGCAAAAACTACGTTCTTAAAAGTACTTGGGGAAGAAAAAAAAAAAAAAGTAATATGTGAATCCTTACTTTCATTTGTATTTGCTTTGTATTTGTATTTGCTATTTAATAATATCACGTTGGTCTACTAAGAAAATGAAACCAGACCAAACTACAACTTCCGGGGGACGTTTTATTAAGGTGTTAAAATAACGTAATATGCACGTTGGAATAAGACGTTTTAAAAACGTCATGAAAGTACCCAAATATAACCTTGCAAAACTGTTCTGTTTGTGTAACAATATCAGTAAAATAACAGTGATATTTTAACATTAACGCATTTCAGTGACTGAGTAACACATAGTCTGAGCAATATTAAAAGGACTTAAAAGTAATATGTGAATCCTTTCAGCTTTAAGTTGCCTTTGCTCATTTGATAATACCGTATATTCAAATCTAATAGCACGAGCTAACAGCTCAGTGTGTAAACCAGTCTGTGGTGTAAACAAATGAAAGGTGGGAGAGAGGTATTAACACATGAACAGAAATGATTGGTTGGTTAATATATATAATATTAATATATATATATATATATATATATATATATATATATAAAATATTATTATTATTATTATTATTTTTTTTTTAACAAACGTCATGACAGTACCAAAACTCCCATTGTACGTGATGTATGTTTTTAATGTGTTTTGCTTTAGATAGCCTACTTTTATTCTACACTATGTTTACAATTTCTGGTATGTTTTTCGTTAGGTAGTTAAATAAATAAAAATTCTAAAGCTATTATTATATTATATTATATTATATTATATTATATATTATAACCTGTTATAAACCTGTTATATACATTCTCTGCTAATATGCTTTTATATTCTCATTCCATTTACAGTTTGATTACCTAATTTAGGCCTACAATATCCACTTACACAATACCTTATGAAGTTTCAGGACATTTTATCTGTCATTCTGACATCTGTAGGTTGTACTTCATGTATGTATTTATGTAAAAACGCTGCATTTTAAACGGGCATGCGCTTTGAACATTCGAGTTGCATTTAAACTGGAGTGGAGAGAGAGTTACCATGGAAACGGGGAAGCAGCTTAACTGACAAGCGGCGAGTCTCCGTCTGTCACATGTTTTACGGTAAGTTTTGTCCCTAATAAGACAAAAATAATACATATAACGGTTCCTAACACTTTCTTACATGTAATAGACACGTTTCTGTTGAACATTTACTTTATAGAAATGGTTTAGTGTCTTCGGAGAAAGTCCGTTAGCATCTCAACCGTTAGGCTAACTATAAGATGTAGGCTAACTGTTGAGTTTAGCTCTTATTTCATAAAGTTTTCGCTTTTAATCACATATTATCTGTAGATGACTTATATATATATATATATATATATATATATATATATATATATATATATATATATATATATATATATATATATATTATTTTATTTTTTTTAATGTAAATATTGGTGGCAATTTGTCAGTGGATGAACGGAAGTAAACTATTTAACCTAAATGTATGGGCTGTACTGTTAATCGGTGACGTTACTTACATGGCGCGTGAAAATTAGCTCAAATAATTTTAAACACGTTTTGATCACACTAAAAATATATTAATAAAAATTGTACTGTGATTTCAGGAGCGTCAGTAAGTTATGTATTATATAAGAAGGATTTGACGTCCAAACAAACGGTAATGTGATACTGTATGAGGATTACTAGATTGAAGTATTCTTCATATTGTTCTCTTTTCTGCATTACCTATATTCCAGTTTGTTTATTTCTAATAATGCTGACCTTGTATTGTTTGTTTCTAACATTAGATTCTTCCATGCTGATGGCAGTACTGCAGTAGAGTTGGAGCGGATCTCCTGTTGAAGAGCATCTCCAAGGTGCTATGAACCATCTGACTAGAAAGTAAGACCGCAAACATACATTACCATTTAGTAAGTATATAGTAAGTATATATCAATTAAATATTCTTTTTTATCTTGTATGTCCTACAAGGCCATCTCGTTTAACTCTGGTTGAGGACACTTGGTATACAGCAACCTACAGAGGGGCCCAACATAACGAGAAAACAAGACACAGATAATAATAATAAAAAATAAATAAATAAAATACTGAGCACTGTGGATGTAAGAGACTCATTTTATATTTATAACAATCATTGTTGATGTTAAAATTGTATTTCAGGGCAGTTTGTGAAGACAGATAAAGAGATGCTGTGTCAACCTGGACAGAAGTCAGTTTCAGATCCACCTTCCACACCAGACTTCTCATATGGATTACTAGCATATTATTTGTTCTCCTCAGAATTTAGTGCATGCAGACTTTACTCAGAAACATGAACACGAATATTGCAAGAATAGGGAATGTGCCGTATTTCGGATATGAATGTTAATTGCTCTTAAGCATTAAAAAAATATATATTTTTACTGTGTTTTTTTTTTTTTTTTTTTTTTTTTCCCCCAAGCATTAATTCACACTGCTGTACTCCCAACTGGGGGAACACACTGACTCAACCAGTGTGAACTGACCATAATGCTGTATGTTAGGTGTGAGATTTGTTAAACCTTGTTTTCTGTGATGCATATATTTAAGTACACCAGTGTGAAGCATAATTCCCCCCACATTTGCTGTATAATCAATAACCGATTTGTCAAAGTATTCTTTCAGTGGTTAAAGGGATTTCACATGATAGGCGGCAGCCCTGGTCAATGCATTGATCTCTAAAAAAATGAAGTGTAGATTAGACGCAGCATCGTTTTTTGGTTTTGTTCAAAGTTTATAACGGGTTCTCAACTCTGGTCTGCTTGATCCACTTTCCTGCACAATTCAATTGCAACCCCAGTCAAACACACCTAAACAAGGTAATCACTGTCTTTATGCTCTAATAGAAAGCTACAGGCAGGTGTGTTTGATGAAGGCTGGAACTAAAAAAGGAAAGTGGATCTCACAAGTCAAGAGTTGAAAACTCCACCTACTTTTGTGAACCTAGGCACTGCATTGAGCTAATGTAACCTACTACTAAACCCAACCCCTCTAGTCCTACCATTTTTTTTTATTTTTTTTCTCCGCTGTATTGATTACCGTTTGTATAACCATAGTTAAAACTATGTTTTTGTAGCAAAACCATTTTTAATTTGTGGTTACCATAAAATTGATATAGATATATATATATATAATTTTTATTTTTTTAAAATGTTTATAAACTACCCTCGGCACTAGAGTCATATAATTTGGTGGGTCACAGAATTTAGCAACTGAATGAATCAGCACTAAAAGAATGGTTTTCTAACTAAGTCATTAAGACGGTCTCTTGCTGCCACCTAGTGGCAAAACAATGTAACCTACAATGAAAGCACTGAATAATCGCTACCTACATATTCAAAATCTCAGGTATTCCAGTATTATAAAGTATTAATTGAACAACAATAGCCATTATACACTGTATGTATTATATATTATTTGAACAAGTTCTACATTGGATGCCATATACCTGTAATTTGTGCTAATAAATCTCTAACAATATAATCATTAGTTGTAGTGCAAACGAGTAATAAGATTGTAGTGTGATTATTATTATAACTGCAATAAAATAATTTGTAACTAGCTGGAACTGAATACATTTTACAAATGAAATGTTGCTTTTTTATGTTAAAATATGCATTGAAATGTCTTGGACTTTGTACTCATATTCAAATTTGCCAGTCATTGCATAATTTTCATATGTTGTACTTTATTTGAAACCATTTTGTTTTATTGGTATATATTTATGCATTTTTCTTGTTTATTGGGTTATTTATTTTTGTAAACTACCCATATCACATTACGTTTTATATTTTGTGAATAAATACGATGAGTGACAATTTTTGTGTAGTATAAATTATTAGGCCTACATATGTTAACCTAGGCTTATAAAACCGACTAGGTCAGCAATGCTACAAGGTAAGGTGAAATGTAAATAATTACTTTTAATAGGATCAATAGTCAATAGTCAGATTTTAGTTTTCTGAGTCAGTGTAGCAAGGATGAGGTTGCCGGTGTTACGGTTTAACTAGTGACCGTGTTATCTGGTGACCAACTTCCTGGTTCAGGTCCTCCTTACCAGATGTGATGGAACGACCGTGGCAGATTCGCCGATTCTGAAAGCACAAACTGACGTGATATCAAGCTGTCTAATAAACGCACACTTGCTCATTACATGATTTTGGTATTGTTGTAAAGATTACAAATGATTGGTATGATGGCCCGTAGCGGCAGAACTACGGAAATAATAATAATAATAAAAAGGCTTGTTTGTCATGGGTTTCGAACACGCGCAAAAAGCAGTCGCGCTACGAGACAACTGTAACGAACGCAATGAGCTGTTGAACTACGCTGATTCAGGTAACGTTACTGATATCTGGATTCAAGTAGGATTTTACTCTCAGCGTGACATTATGCAACTGGCTGAATCAAGAAAATGTGCCCGTGTTAACTTGTGACCTGTGTTTACTTGTTATGAAAACTAATATTAAAGGAAAAGTATATTACATTTTATGGTTTATGATGTTAAAGTACCTTTCATGGAGTCTCAGACAACTGTAAATTTGTGGCTACTGTGGTTTAATTACAAACGCTATCGTTAAACTATATTTACTATAGTAAAAACGTGGTACATTTTCTTCAGAGACTAGCTGATGTCTCCTTTAAATAATATAAAAACTTGACGTTATTTCCACGTTGTTTTTCTTGATTGTAGTGAATGACATGTTAAATTCTGAAAATATGACATTAACGTTTCCGTTTGAATTTTTTTTTTTTTTTTTTTTTTTAGTTATTGCATTTTTTTATGATCAAACTGTGTGATCATTTAGCCTACATGTCGACTGCAAATATATTCACAAGCAGAAAACAACGTTTATGTCATACTTTCAGAATTATTCTGCTAGTGAACACAAGCCACAATGTAACACGTTACAAAGAGCAGCACTAATTTGCAGCTTTTCGACTACAGAAAAGGCTATTATATTTTATATACTGTTAATCGAATAACATACCACCTATTGAATGCGAATAACAATTTAACACGTTTATAAAGTAACATTTCTAAGCAGCGTTTCAACTAGAATTTAACGTTACATGTCATTCACTACAATCAAGAAATCAAATCACAAGTCTCCGAAGTATTTCTACGAGAAAAAAGGAAAAACAACGTGGAAATAACGTCAAGTTTTTATATTAATTAAAGGAGACATCAGCTAGTCTCTGAAGAAAATGTACACTTTGCAGGCTCAAGATCATACATTAAAAGAAAATCAATGCTCCCGAAAGAATCAAAAATTTTAGAAGAAAAGCTAAACCAAACAGAGTGTTTGGATCCACCTCAACTTAAGGGCACCATTCATAACATCAGTCAATTATGTTCAACCCTCCTTCTCTGATCAGCTTCACTACATCTGACTTTCTTATATAATGGTGCTTGTTTTTCCAAATAACATTCTACTGAATTTGATTTATTGTTTTTTTTTTTTTCAATCCATCTATCAGATTAATCAAATGCTGGGTAATTCAACCTGGGGAATCTGCTCTGCATCACTAAGTCACAGGGTGGTATCGTCTGCTAATTGACATATTAATAACTGACTCCCTAAAACACTGAAAGGCCTGATATCTTCACTATTCTTCACAGAAATTGCCAACATTTCAGCAATTAAAAGTTCAGCAAATAAAAACCAAAAGGCTTTAATTTATGTACAACAGTATTGAATGCCTTATAAAAACCAAGAAACAAAAGAAACCCTTCATCCTTAATTAAATCATCAATTAAACCTAAGACAAGTCTAATATTTTTGTGTATTAACCTTCCTTTAATGAAACCAGATTGAGTTTCCCTTATAACTGGACTCAACCTAAATATTAACCTATTAGCAACTGCAGATGTAAGAGTTTAATATCAAACATATAATCAACATTAAGTAATCGCTCTCAGATTATCAGTTATTATTTTGTCTTTGTTTGACTTTGTGATGAGAATAATTAATCTGTGTTTCATAGTTGGAAGTAAAGAATTTAATTCAAAACACTCCTTTAAAGCTTTAAGTAACAAATCTTTTCCATCCTCCCAGAAGAACTTATAAAAAATAGTAGTCAATACTTTTCCCTGGGCCACTAACATCACTATTCTGATCCGTGAAAACTTTCACAGCTGGGTATGTTGAAAGGTCAGTTGTGAAAGTTTTCACAAATCAGTATGGTGATGTTAGTGACCCAGGGAAAAGTCAGCTGACCCAAACTGACCTGTGAAGACTTTTAGTCTGCGTGTTTATTGGTGATAGACGTTCAACATGAACTTTCACATAGTGGACTTACCAAGGGGTTTACAGACAAGCACTTTGCTGTGAAAAAATTCACAAATCCAGCTGGTCAAAATGACACTGGTTTCAATTTTCTAAGTGCCCAACTTTTGGAGATGTAAGCATTATAAAATTAAGAGTCGCAACGAAAAAACCCTGATTTCGGGCAGGAGGACAGCATCACTTAAATTCACCAATCATGGAGAACGACATTCGGTTTTATTTCCATGTCTATGACAGCGCATTGTGTATTTATAGCCAAAAGAAATCTGAATATTAAACTTCAAAAATCATTTCAAAATCATCCTACATCACTTCAGAAGTACCGACACAGTGTGTGCAAAGTGAACATGCAAAGAAGATCAAACACCCTTAACAAAAAAGGTAAAACAGCGATATAGGACGATTTTGAAGCTGAGGGATAAAATATGGTCGGAGTTTTTTGACTATATCCTAACTGTCTTGAGTCAGAATACACAGAGAAAAACAAGACGAGTGTTCAAGATTAAAAAGTGTTTAAATTGTATTTTTTTTTTAATGAAAATAACCAGTCGTGGCACCATATCAGTCCATTATATGGAGAAAAATGCTGAAATGTTTTTCTCAAAAAACATAATTTCTTTACGACTGAAGAAAGAAAGACATGAACATCTTGGATGACAAGGGGGTGACTGCATTATTTGGGAATATAATGGAAGTGGACTTCTCCTTTAAGGGGGCTAAATATCTAAATCACTTATTATAAAAGGGTACTGATACAAATATCTTAATGATATAAAAGATACTTAAATGTTTTTCGTTTTTAGCTAAAATATGTAGCAGTTTGTACATTTTAAATGTTGAAATATGTCTAAATTGTACATTTTAGCATCATTAAAAATGTACAAAAATGTATGTTTTGTGCCTCTAAACGTTACGTATAAATACCTGCGTATAAACAATGAGACCAGGCTGGAAAACCCTTTAACAATCAAACACTTTATTTTGAGATAAAACATATTTGTTGGTAATCTTATTGTGTAAACATGTTTTTGCTTAAACTTTGGTACTTTAGACCATCTTAAAAATGTAGGACAGACCTTTATTGTAAAAACAAAATAGACCTATACTGAACAAACAAGTTTTGTTTAAAACTTCCCAGGGCTGTTTGTTGTGACTGCAGGAATAGAGGTGTTGTCTAGTGTAAATGTCAGCTGCAAAATATGGCTCAGTATGTTACAGGTTAAGGTATTAATCAATCATAAAACTCATTTGTGATTCCCAATATCTTTCACTAAATGAAATTCTCACATAATTCAAGAAATCCTTGTTCCTACAAGAACAAATATAACAAAACAATTGTGTCAAATTCTTTATTTACAGCACTAATGCTTATTTACAAGAAACACTGAGATTTCTGTACACAATGAACTACATGGATGTTAAATGGCACATATATACACGTATTATATGTTACACATACTGTATAGCAGGGGTTTCCCACTGTACTCCTGGAGAACTACTGTCCTGCAGCCTTCAGCTCCAACCCTAATGCTGCGTTCAAGTCCTCCTGGGACGTTCGTACTTACGAGTTGACAAGTCATCATTTCGACGTCTGGTGCGCTCAAGTCACTTTGGTTGGAACAAGATGGCGATTTACCTAGTTCAACGATTTTTGTTAACTCTGCATCTACAAAATGACAAATAAAGAATGTGCATCATTGTGCTTTTTTTACTCCATTTATGAAGGTGATGTAAACAGCATCATGGTATATTCTATAATATTTTGTATATGTAACTTATATAGTTTTATTGTACATTACAAAAAATAATCATTTAATTAATTTCAGCGAATTTACCCTCCACACAGACGCTGCATATTTATTTTTTTTGGCATCAGACACGTTTTTTTACTGACGTGTCCCCAACTCGGAAAATTGGGGCTTAAAAAAATTTCGTGTTTGGGTTAGGGCCCACTATATCACCCCACTATACCCTCACTCACTATTCGCTACAAAAGTCTTCTTATACAGGTCACTTGAAGAAGTGAATGAAAAAATATATGTGAATTCAGACGGCATGTGCTGCTGCTGCTGCTCCTGCAAAGTTTGTGTTTGCTGTTTAAGACACTGTGTGCCGGTTACCAGCGGTTTGTAAAATGAACAGATCATTCAGCTGTGTGACTAATCGCATGGCGTGACGCGGGAATTCGTTTGGCATGCGACTCTCACAATGCATTTTGGGTATTCTCTAGCCTTTGAGCATACATTGGTTGTACACCCATTATTGCAGTGCATTGTGGGATTAATTGAGTGCACTCAATAACGTCCATTAAGGTTTCAGACACCACTAGAAACGTCTGTCCCCTCAAAGAATGCCCTATTTAAGGGTATAGGGAGCGATTTCAGATACAGCTCTTGACCAGCTGCTTCAGTTGTGTTTGACTTGGGTTGGAACTGAAATTTGCAGGACAACAGCTCTCCAGGAGCAGGGCTGGTGACCCGTGTTTATATATATATATATATATATATATATATATATATATATATATATATATATATATATATATATATATATATATATGTTTATACACATTTATAAAAACTATTTACTACTTGAACTATGGCCTAATCCTGGCTTCGGCCATGATGTTGCAAAACTTCTGATAGATCTTTTTTATTATATTCGGATGAGTACAGGTCTGTTCTGCCTCCTGTCTGGCCTCTCTGATCTTTGATTTATAATATTGTTTGTACTCAGTCATTTCACATTTGTTCTGTCGTTCCAGTTCTTTGATCTTCTCTTCTTTCTCTTGCTCAGATGCTGTCAGTGTCTCTATTCTTTCTTGTAGTTTCTTCATCTCTTCAGCAAATCTGGCCTCCAGCTGTCTCTCTATGTCTTGTAATTTCTTCTCATACAGCTTCTTCAGTTCCTCTGGTTTAGTTTTCAGCATGTTCTCTACGTCCTGGTAAGAGTCGCTGGTGTAATATTCACCTCCATTAGCGGCGACTACAGCATCTACTTTCTGCAGGAACTCCACGACCTGACTCCGATCCTCCACGTCTTTATTATTGAAGACGTGATATCCTCCTCCACAGCGACTCAGGATTTCCTTCAGAGCCTCGTTGGCTTTAGCGAATTCTTCAACAGAGCCGGTCAGTTCGTCACCGTGAGTGAAGAGGACGATTGTGTGTTTATCTGCTTCTTCTCCAAATACGGCTCTGATCTTCTCCACTGAGAGTGTAACGCGGCCGTAGACGGAGTCGTAGGCGGAGGATCCATGTGCAACAAACTTTATTGCAGGCGAAGTCAAACAGGCGAGGGTCAAACAACAACAATCGGGAACAGAGCAGATAATCCAAAACAACAACGATAATCCAGGCGGGGCTCGATAGGCAGGCAGCAAGAATCACAGGGAGAAAACAAACAGTCCGGTCGGCAACGAATAAACAATAGATGCAATGGAAAACGCTCAGGATTGTTAGTAAGACTAGCCAAAACTTCGCGAGGAAGCGCCCGCAAAGGTAGTCTATAAATGGCCGCCAGAGGGGAAGTGTTCCGAGGGACCCGGAACCGGAAGCGCGGGTCCCAGGCACGGGATGATGGGAAACGTAGTTAAAAGTCCGGGGATGGTTCCCGCTGGCGGCGGTCAGAGGGAGCCACAGAGACCGCATCAGTGACAGAGCCCTCCCCCTGCGAGCGACTCCTGGCGCGAGGAGGTGCCCGACGCCGGGGTCTACCCCTTCCTCGGGGAGCTGGCCGATCTGGGTGATGGGCGTGGAATTCAGTGGTGAGGGACGGGTCCAGGATATCCCTGGCAGCGACCCAAGATCTCTCCTCAGGGCCGAAACCCTCCCAGTCGACCAAATACTGTAGGTGACCTCTCCGGCGCCGGGAGTCCAGGATGGTGTTGACACGGTACACCTCCTCGTTGTCGATGATAACGGAGGGAGGTCCCTGGGGAGCGGTCTCGTCTAGGTTCTCCACTCCTTCCGGGGCGCCAGCGGGCTTAAACAGAGAAACATGAAAGGTGGGTGAGATACGGTATTCTGCAGGCAGGTCAAGACGAAATGATACCGGTGTGATCTGTTTGATGATTTTAAATGGACCCACGTACCTGGGACAGAGCTTTTTGCACGGTAGGCGGAGCCGGAGGTCCCGGGTTGACAGCCAGACCCATTGGCTGGGTTTGTAAGGGGGGTTCGGACTACGTCTGCGGTTGGCCTGTACCTGGGTGCGGCGGACGGCTCCCTGAAGGTGGACGTGAGCGCGATTCCAGGTCTACTCGCTACGTTGGAACCAGGAGTTGACTGCTGGTAGGTCTGAGGGCTCCCCTGACCAGGGGAATAGGGGAGGCTGGAACCCTAGGGTACACTGAAACGGGGTGAGGTTGGTGGCAGGTTTGAACAGAGAGTTCTGGGCGTACTCGGCCCAGAATAAGTAACGGCTCCAGTCCTCCTGGTGGTCCAGACAGTACGAGCGGAGGAAGCGAGTCAACTCCTGGTTCAGTCTCTCGGCCTGGCCGTTGGCCTGGGGGTGGTATCCTGAGGTGAGGCTCACGTTGACCCCCAGGAGGTGGAAGAAGCTAGACCAGAGACGTGAGGTGAACTGGGGACCTCGGTCCGACACAATGTCCTCTGGCAGTCCGTAGAACCTGAACACCCAGTTACAAAGGTGTTCAGCCGTCTCCATGGCCGTTGGGATCTTCGGGAGAGGAATGAAGCGGCAACCCTTGGAGAAACGATCAACCACGGAGAGGATGGTGGTATGCCCGTTAGAGAGGGGTAGGTCGGTGACGAAGTCTAAAGCGATGTGGGACCAAGGGCGCTGAGGTACTGGTAGAGGTTGAAGTAGGCCAGCAGGCAGACGGTGGGGGACCTTGGACGCATTACAGATGGCACAGTTGCGGACGAACTGGATGGTGTCTGAACGTACAGTGGGCCACCAGAACCGATTGCTGAGAAGGTGCAGGGTGGCCTCAATACCTGGGTGACCCGAACTGGGAGTTGAGTGAACCTGGGCTAGGACACGTGGCCGCAGGCACAGGGGAACATACGTGAGATTCGCGGGGCAGTCGGGAGGAGAGGGGTCCTGGGTCTGATGTCAGATCAGCGATTATCATGGTGGCAGGGAGTATCGATTCAGATGATGCGATGGGCTGACCGGGTTCATAGATGCGTGAGAGGGCGTCTGCTTTGGTGTTCTGCGTGCCTGGACAGTAAGAGACCTGGAATTGAAAATGGGTAAAGAGTAGAGACCATCTGGCTTGACGATGGTTGAGTACCTTGGCCGACCGGAGGTATTCCAGGTTCTTATGATCCGTTAGTACAGTGAAAGGGTGTTTAGAGCCTTCGAGCCAGTGCCGCCACTCCTCTAAAGCCAGTTTGATGGCTAACAGTTCGCGATTGCCCACGTCGTAGTTTCTCTCGGTGGGACTTAGCTTGTGAGAGTAGTAGGCACAGGGGAACATCTTGGCTGGCTCACCCTGTCGTTGAGACAACAGGCCCCTACGCCGGTGCTGGATGCATCCACCTCCACGATGAAGGGTCTGTCAGGGTCCGGGTGGTGGAGAATGGGTGCTGTGGAGAATCTCCGACGAAGATCATCGAAGGCCTGGAGGGCTGGTTGAGACCAGGCGAGGCGAGAGGTTCCCCTCCTCACCATCGTCGTGAGAGGAGCCGCCACGGAGCTGAAGTGTCGTATGAAGCGGCGATAAAAGTTGGCGAAGCCGAGGAAACGCTGAAGCTCCTTGAGAGTGTTAGGACGAGGCCACCTCAGAACAGCGCTCACCTTCCTCTCGTCCATGGCAACCCCATCGGCACTGATGATATAACCGAGGAAGGAGACCTTATCTTGGTGAAACTCGCACTTCTCCTCCTTGGCGTAAAGCTGGTGGGTGATGAGACGCTGGAGTACCGCCCTGACGTGACAGATATGCTCGGAGAGGGAGTTGGAATAAATCAGAATGTCGTCTATGTAAACGATCACCCAGCGATTGAGCATGTCCCGGAAGACCTCATTTATGAAGGCCTGAAAATAGGAAGGACTGTTGGCCAGTCCGAAGGGCATGACCCGGTACTCGTAGTGCCCCGAGGTGGTCGAGAAGGCCGTCTTCCACTCGTCACCTGCTCGAATCCTGATCAGGTTGTAGGCGGAGCGTAGATCCAGCTTGGTGAAGATCCTAGCGGATCGCAACTGTTCTAAGGCTGATGGGACGAGTGGTAGAGGGTAGCGGTATTTAACGGTTACCTCATTCAGCCCACGATAGTCTATGCAAGGACGGAGACCCCTGTCCTTCTTCTTCACAAAGAAGAAGCCTGCTGAGGCCGGTGAGGTGGAGGGAGTGATGAAACCTTTAGCCAGCTCCTCCTGAATATACGAATTCATGGCCTCCGACTCGGCCCGGGACAAAGGGAAGACTCGGCCCCGGGGTGGTGTGGTTCCCGGGATGAGGTCAATGGCACAGTCCCCAGGTCGGTGTGGTGGTAGTCGGGTGGCCTTGGAGCAGCTGAAGGCCTCGAGGAGATCCTGGTAATCCGTGGGTATGGTGCTACGGGTGGTGTGAGGCCCCTGGGCGTCCTGTGGTCTAGTTGTGGGCTGAAGACAGTGCTGCTGGCAGAAGGGTGACCAGTGGGTGATGGTGCGGTTGGCCCAGGCGATTGATGGTCCGTGTCGGTCTAGCCAGGGGTAGCCCAGGATGACGGGTGACTGTGGTGACGTGATGACGAAGAAACGTATGGTCTCCTGGTGCGAGGGTTCGATCTGAAGGGTGAGGTCGTTGGTGGTGTGATGAACCTTTCCGGATCCTAGCGGTCACCCATCGAGGGCGGCCACTGCCACATGAGGGGAACAAGAGAGGGTTGGCAGATGATTAGCAATCACGAAATCAACGTCTATGAAGTTTCCGGCAGCGCCAGAATCAATTAGAGCAGTAGTCTTGACGACACGACCCTCAAACCCAAGCTTAAACCTCTCACTAACTGTTGTTTGGTACCGGTTAAGATCACTCACCGAAGAGGGTTGGCGTGGCAGACGGGTGGGGCAGTTGGCTCGGATGTGACCCGCTAGTCCGCAATACAGGCCGAGATTCCCTCGCAGACGACGCTCCCTCTCCTCCAGGGACAGCTTGGTAGCTCCCAGCTGCATAGGTTCAGGAGCAGTTTCGTTGGCGGGCGCGACTGCAGGCACGGGGGTAGGCAGGCGACCCGGCTTCCGAGCTCTCATAACGCTGTCCACCCGGATAGACAGGTCGATATACGCCTCCAGAGAGAGATTCTCATCTCGGCAAGCCAGTTCTACTTGCAGGTCAGGATGAAGCCCCTTGAGGTAGTGCAGTTTTAGTGGTTCGTCGTTCCAACCGCTCTGCGCTGCGAGGGTCCGGAAACTGAGGGCGTAATCTGCGGCAGTCCTCCTGCCCTGCCGAAGCGCCATGATGAGCTCCCCTGCCTCTCCACTCTCCGTGCTGGGTTGAAACACCTCCTTAAACTTTTGAAGGAAAGCGGCGAAAGAGGGAAAGGTAGGACGATCGAGGCGCCAGACCGCTGTGGCCCACTCCAGAGCTCTCCCGGTGAGGAGAGAGCAAACAAATGCAATCTTGCACTTGTCGGTAGGGTACATATGCGGTTGCTGGTTCACAAACAGCGAGCACTGTAGGAGGAAGCCCTTACACTTAGCGGGAGTGCCGTCGAACTTTTCGGGGAAAGCAAGACGCGGGCTGGAGGGAGCGGACTGAGCACCCGGAGGTGGAGAAGTCACGGGAGGGGTGGCGGTCGGCGCCACCAACTGTAAACCTTGCAGAGCTCTTACCAGCTGGGCCGTGAGGTCAGTGAGACGGTCCAACTGCTGCTCGTGCATGAAGAGCCTTGAAGCCTGTGCGGTCAGCTCCGTAGTGAGCTGACGTACGGTCGCCGATTCCACTGACGGTTGGTCCGGGGCGGAGGCGGTTGCTGGATCCATGGGCGGCGAAGTTTTCTGTAACGCGACCGTAGATGGAGTCGTAGGCGGAGGATCCATGTGCAACAAACTTTATTGCAGGCGAAGACATATTTTTTCATGGGGCCCTGTTACCATAGCATTTTCTAACCACATGTTTTGTGTGGCTTCATACGTGCTCAGATGTTGCAAGTGTCATAAGTTCAACCTGGAAAATTACACCATCACTCTGAGTATCACAAGTTCAGACCATACAGATACGTTATCTTAAATTGCAATCAAGCACATCCAATCTTATCTTAGCCTAACACTCTTAGTAGCTTAAGCAAAAATGCACTTCTCTATATTGCAATATCATGCCTCTGTGCTTAAATGCAACTTATCTTTATAGCTAATAAACATAAAATACAAGCAATCTTTTTAGGAGGTCCATCTGCAAACACGTTTGCAGACGCATCTCCTTTGCAGAACACATCCTTAATATAACAACATTTGACTTGAGCTGCCCTCACCTCTCACATATACTTCCCATTTTTATAACCCTTAGAGGCGAGAGCAGCGGTTTGAATTCTTAAAGTTTCCACATCTTCCATAACAGAATTCAATTCAAAATAAAAATCTGGTTCTCCTCCGGTTCTCTCTCGCTTCCAACGCTTCCTCTTTTCTTCCTTCTTATTCCTTTTGTCTTGTCGTCTCTGTAACATTTCTACAAACAAATCGTTGAGGTAAATTTTAAGTTTTAAAAAAAAATAAAATGATCGGTTCACATGCCATTTGAACTGAGGTGCTACAGCAACCCATTAAAGGACCCATTAAAAAGCCAGAAAACAGTATTTGTCGTTTGAATTACTTTTAAAAATTACATTTTTTTTTAATTATATATATTAATATTTGAACTCTAAAACTTTGTTTAATAACCTGCTCTGTCTTGTATGTCTGCACGTTGTCTGTGTCTTTGTCCGTTGTTACGATCCTCGCATCTGCGCGATTCGTTTTGTGTATGTGCATGTGCTTGTGTGTACAGGTACCCTATTGGCGTAGCGATGGACAACGTGGTTGGTGAACTTGGAGCCAGCTGAAAAAAGGGCGGCGTTTTCGAAACATGGCGAGCTCATTCTAAGCGTGTGCGTCGTGGCGTGTGGAGCTCCGGATTCCAGCGCTACAACGGATCACTGATTGTTTTCTTTTGATTTGTTTAGTTTAGTGTCCGCATTCTGTTAACTTATATTGTATAAGATCTATTTTGTGGTTCGAGTTACAAACCAAACACTAGTCTGTTTTGGAGGACATTTGTTTAGTTTGCTTGAGATCTTGGAGCGTAGGGGTGACCTGCCCTTTTATTTTTGAATTATTTTTGCGATGTGTTTTCGTTTAGGGAGGAAGGGAAGCTATTTGTAATTTTATTTTCTTTATTTACAGGTTATTTATATGACTTTATTTTCTAGTGGATTTTGTTTGTTATTTTGACCTTGGGTCACCCTGAAACCATTGCTCCATATCTTTATATAAATATATTTTCTTATCTATTTTCATTAATAAATTATTTAACTTTATGGTTTTGTGTTTTGGTGATCTGTTGTATCTGGAATCCCGTCACTTACAAGCGCACGCGCATCTAACCCCTAGACAACGGGTCGTAACACCGTGATGTATTTTTCACTGCATGAGAACATGTTGTGTGTGTTGTGGCAAAATCAAACCGACTCTCACCAAAGTAAGAGACGAACTCAGTCAAATGTCTTTTATAATTTATTCTTTGCAAAGAAGGTCAGACAGTCATACAGAAACACAGGTTACTGCAGAGTGCAACCAAGAAGGGAGGAATCACTCCAATTTATATCTCATCCCCAGTCTTCAAGATTACATCTCCTAACCGGTAACTTTCCACACATAGTAAGAGTCAGATAAATACATTCTACTACGTCGTACTCCCAAGATTCAAATCTTTATATTTAGGGCCCTAATACACTTCTCTTATGTCATTCTTATAGCAGGTTTAAATAAAACAGACCCTTACACAATATTCCATAAGCACATAGATGAGTAAAATGAATTTTTCTTTCACATGTGGCATAAAAGTGCCATGCTTTGTTGGACGTAGCAACAGTAACTAAGGGGGACAGCCCTTTTGCGAAGGGTCAATTTAGAGTAGTGGAAGGTTGCTGGCCCAGATTCTGAGATGAAATCATAAACATCTTTCTTACATTAGAAAATTACATCTGGATTTTGTGCTTGACTGCAGGGTCAAAATAAACATGCAGCCTATGGCAATGGAATCTGGTAAAATAGATTAAAATAGTTATTAATGAATTTATAATAATTTACTAATAAATGCATAATTACCAAACTAAAATTACATGCCCAAAATTATTATTATTATTATTATTATTATTTTTTTTTTTTTTTTTTTTTTTTTTTTTCTCATATTGTACAAAGATTAAATAAACTTCTTAAATGTCTTAAATGACCAAAATTGCATACAAATTTATTCCAAATGACACTAAAATAAACTATTTAATGTGTATAAAATGTTCATTCAATATAAAAGTACAAAAACTGTCAATCTGGGACATATATCTATAATGGAAACAGTCTGCAGTGGTCGCACCACATGATGTTTCAAATTCAGTCAGAATTTACAAGCACAGAACTGGACGCCTAAATAAAACACACTAGGTTCCCATGAAAGGCCATTATGAAATTTATAATGAAAATAAATACTTTTAGAAATAACTAAATTTTTTTTTTTTTTTTTTTTGAGGTCATACCACATGATATCCAAATTTGATACCTACATAAATTCCAGAATGTTTTCCAACCATTAAAAAGGTAAAAAAAAAAAAAAAAAAAAAAAAAAAAGCCTCTTTTTTTCCATATTTGAAGGAGAGTTACAAACCTGCTTGATTTTTTTTTTTTTTTTTTTATTTGCAGTAGAGAACAACAACAGATACAGTGCCTACAAAACAAACAGTACGTACAAAGGATACAAGCAATCTTTCAAAAATAAACAAATTATAGATCAAAGATTAACAGAATACTCCTTAGAGTATAATTGACAAAAATCTTAAGAAATAGAGAGAAGTCCAAAGGAAAGGAAAAAAAAAAAGAAGAAGAAAAGAGGGCATACAAATAGAAATACATGTATATTAAGGAAGAATATTAAACATGGCACAAATTCTAGATGTTTTTATAGCTTTCTTGTTAACAGATGTTGAAATTGTATTTAAATACAACTTCAGTTCTTGTATTAAGATATTAAAGTGGGGCTTACATTTAGTATACTTACATTTATGGACATAAAACTTTCCAATAAACAACAAGAGATTTATACAAAAACTTGCATTAAATAAATTCTGCTCTTTAGCATAAAACCCAAAAAGAATGTGTCTATAACATAAAGAGAAATCATAAAAAACATTTTGGACAATCAAAGCATTAACATTATTCCAAAAGGACTGAACGAAGTGACACTCCCAAAACAAATGAGCTACAGATTCAGAAGAAATTTCACAGAAAGAACAAGACGTATCGATGTCACTTTTGAATTTCTGCAAAAACTGCTTGACTGGGTAAAATCTGTGAATTATTTTATAGAATATTTCTTTAACTTTATTTGTTAGGAAAAATTTCGGAGGGAGTGACCAAACATACGGCCACTTAATGCCATCAAAAAGGTTGTTCCAATAAGAAATGGAGGAAGGATTTGAAATAACAAGGTCCAAAAATAAAGACCTGATTTTGTTATTGGATTTTTGAACAGAGAAACAAATAGAACTGTTACGAATCTGGTCGGTGTCCTGCGGTCCGCTCACCGCCAGATGTCGCTCTCACCCTGTCACTACACACAGACTGTTGCATTGCACCCCGGACTACTACTCCCATCACCCATCGCGCTGATTGCGTCGACTCCTGTGGCCAATCAGGCGCGCTATAAAAGCCCCGGTCTTTCCCCATGCAAGCCACAGAGTGTTGTTGTTGTTATTATTTCTATTGGCGTTTCCTAGTTTCCTTGTTCCCTGTGTTTTGTTCCCTCGCCTGGCCATCTCGTCTCGACTGTCTCGCCACCTGCCTTTTGGACTCTAGCTCGTCTCACGGACTTTTCTCACGTTCTGCCTTCATTATACTCGCCTGCCATTGTTTTCTAACCCTGCCTGTACGACTATGTATCTGTCTCGTCCCTTAAATAAAAGCTCGCAGATGGATCCGCTCGCCTCTCACTCACTCCGTAACGGAATACTCCGTCCCTTGCATGGGGAGAGACCGGGACTTTTATAGGGCGCCTGATTGGTCACAGGTGTTGACGCAATCAGCGTGATGGGTGATGGGAATAGTAGTCCGGGGTGTAGTACAACAGTCAACGTGTAATGATAGGGTGAGAGTGACATCTGGTGGTGAGCGGACCGCAGAACACAGACCAGATTCGTGACAAGAACCAACCACAGTGGAATCAGGACTAGGAGGGCAAACAGAAATCGATGAGCCACTCTTAATATTTCTAAAGAGCATACAAATTTCCAAAGAGATGGCCTTTAAAACTGTATTAAATTCTTTCCTAGATATGGGAAAATGATATTTTAAAATAAAATCAGAATAACTGTACAAATTGCCATCGTTGTCAAATAACTGATTCACTAACATCACTCCATTACTGAACCAGTTTTCAAGAAACAAAGATTTCCTCTTATGTAAAATATTACAATTGTTCCAAATAAAAAAACTGTGTGGCGAGAAATTATGCTTATAAATAAGTTTCCAAGCCAAAAGCATTTGCTGATGATAACAGGAAAGTTTGATAGGAAGTTTACTAATAGAATAATTGCACATTAATAAAAAATGTATACCTCCTAATTGAGAAAAGACATATCGTGGGATTACACTCCAAATAGAAGACTGATTGTGGAGAAAGCGTTTTAGCCAATTAATTTTTAAGGTATTATTAAGAGAATCAAAGTCAATAAAATTTAAACCGCCCTTAATATAAGAATTTAAAATAACTGATTTGCTAATATAATGAGTCTTATTTTTCCAAAGAAATTTGAGCACCATCGCATCAATCATTTTACTAGTAGGTTTATCGACATATAAAGAATGAGCAGCATAGGATAATCTAGAGATACCTTCTGCTTTAGTAAGCAAAGTCCTGCCTTTCAGTGATAAATCTCTTAATAACCAAAGATTAATTTTTTTTTTGGTTCTCTGCATAATTGCGTTAAAGTTCTCCTGACATCTTAGTTTAGTATCTTTTATTATTTTGATTCCTAAATACGTGACATCCTCTTTGATGGGAATATTGGAGATAGAGGTTGCTGCACATTTTTTAATCGGGAGTAACTCTCATTTATTTATATTAAGCAGAAGGCCAGAAGTGTTTGAGAAAGATAAAAGAGACGTTAAAGCAACTGGGATCTGAGAGGAATCTCTTAGAAACAACGCAGTATCATCTGCCAGTTGGCTAATAATTAATTCCGTTCCAGCAATAGAAATTCCCTTCACAGGACTCTCTTTAATATGTAAACTTAAAAATTGTGTAGCTATTAGAAAAAGATATGGGGACAATCAAATGCTTTGTAGTAGTCTAGAAAGAGGATAAAACTATCAGTAGAACCTAAGATCAGGCGTACATTACTAGATATATGTCTCTAGGGTATAAAACCTGATTGGCACTCACCAATTATATTATTAAGAATAGATTTTAATCTCTTTGCTAAAACTAAGGCAATAATTTTAGGATCAGTATTCAATAAAGAAATTGGGTAATTGCCAATTTTCAATTAAAAGAGGATCTTTCTTGGATTTTGGAATTAAAGTTATTAGCCCCTGACATAAAGAGGGAGGAAGCATTGTTTTTTCAATACTCTCTAAAAACATTTTATGAAAGTAAAGGAGCCAATTTTTGATTAAACACTTTATAAATCTCTGCAGATAGCCCATCGGTACCGGGGGATTTGTTACTTTTTAGATTACTGACTGAGTCAACAATTTCTGAAAGATTAATAGGTGCATCACATAGACTACAATCTTCATCACTAATTTTTTTAATGTGCGATAAGGAATCAAAAAATTCAGTGGCTGATTCCTGACAAAATTTAGAGGAATATAAATTCTTATAAAATCTGGCACAAAAATCTGCAATTACCTTAAAGTCATCAGTTACCTTCCCATCAATACACAATTGCAGAATAGAATTTTTAACTCGTTGCCTTTCCAGCCTAAAGAAATAGGCAGAATTCTGCTCACCCTCCTCTAACCAATTCCGACGAGATCTGATGAAGGCACCCTCAGCTTTCTGTTTATATATGTCTTCTAACTGATGTTTCTGATCTATAAGCTCAATTCTCTCTGAATCAGTAAGATCTTCCATTTTTTTATATGATAAAGCAGTAATTCTAGCCATAATTTGATCTTCATTATTTTTTCTCATTTTTGCTAATGAACTACGATATTTTCGACAATAGTTCCCAATTTCAAATTTAAGAAGTTCCCAATTACTGCAAAATGTATTCTCTTTATTAGCTTTATCCCAATAGAAGGAAATTAGGTTGTCAAGTTTAATTTGAACTTCATTATGTTGAAGAATTGAAATATTAAGTTTCCAATATGAGGGCCTTTTACTCAAGGAAGTAGAAGATACAGTTGAAACACAGATAAAAATGGCCTTATGATCAGAAAACAGAGAGGGAAATATATCTGATATTTATTATATTATTATTTATTATATATCTTTATATTTGATAATTCTACTGAGGTTAGCCAAAAATCAAGTCGGGATTGACTAGAAAGTGAATTATCGTTCCAGGTATACATTCTTTGCATGGGATGTGTTTCTCGCCACACATCGACATCTGAAAATTTTTGCATAAAGAATAACAAGTAGTCAGAGTTAGCATTAGTAGGTTGAGGGGGCCATCTGTCTAAAGTATTATTTAAAACTACATTAAAATCACCAACGAGAATTAAGGAAGAATTTGGACATTTAGATAACATATGAATTAAACATATTCCTAATTTATCAAAGAAAACCTTGTTATCTTTTGACGAGTTATAACCATAAATATTGGCAATAACAAATGTCAGATTTGCAGACTGTAAAGCAAGTAAAATGTAGTGACCATTACCATCACAATCAGTAGATAAAATCTTACCAGTAAAATTATTTTTTAAAATACAAACTCCGGCGGAATGTTCATTTCCATGAGACATCCATATTTCTAAGCCCCATTGTGACCTCCATAAATTGACATCTTGTACAGTTGAATGAGATTCTTGCAGAAAGCAAAGGTCTGTGTTAAAACGTTTAAGATACAAAAAAACTGCCTTACGCTTAAGAATATTACGCAGCCCTCTACAATTTAAAGAAATAATAGACAAGGACATAGGAAGAAAAAAAAAACCAAAGGAAAAAATATATAACAATGATCAAAAACAGAACAAGACCTAAGAACAAGTATAAAGATTAAGTATCACTGTAAAAGAGAACCTAACTGGTCAGATACTTAATAAAAAGGGAAGAGGACAACAATCCCTTTATATAGCCAGAATTAAATGAACCATTCAAATACAATAACGTCGACAATGGGGGGAGAGAAAAGAGGAAAAAGCTGGATCAAGGTGAAGTCCTAAAGATGCTGTGGTCCATACATCAGTCCCAAGATCGTCTCAGCAAATGCAACCAGGGTGGATCCACTCAAATCCATTAACTTTCAGTCAGCAGGAAATATTTCCGTGCCATCTACAAATGCGCGTCCACCGACGAAGAAAGCACGTTTGTTCTCTTTTCGGGCTTTTTCAACTGCAGGCCATAACTTACTCCTCCTCGCTCTATCAGCCAGTGACAGGTCTTCCGTGATTTTCAGGCGATTCTCAGTCAGAAAGTCAGCGTCTTTGGCGGCACGCCAAACAGCATCCCGGTAAAAGCGCGAGGTGAATTGGAAGATAATCCCACGGCCTTTATTCTGTGGGTTAGCACGGCCAAGGCGATGTGCCACATCAACGACATCGGGGAATTTATCCTTAAATTGTGGAAGAAGGCGTTGGCACACATTGATAACTTCCTGACGGGCAGTTTCTCTTTCTTTCTCTGGAATTCCGTGGATTCTCAAATTCCATCTACGAGTGTAAGCTTCCAGATGAGCCAGGCGTTTTTCTCGCTCAGTGGAAATAATCTCTTCTTTCTTTGTGCGTGAGTCAATAAGATCAACTCTTTCTTTCAAATCTTTCACCTCGCTGCAGATGAACTCGATAGTTTCCATCACTCCAGAAATTTGTGCCGTATTCCTGCCGATCTCTTCTTTCATGTCTTTCATCATCTGCGAGTTTTCGCCAATCAACTTTTCTGACTCTGAGAGTTGTGTAGAAATACTTGCTGCATCTGCTTTATCTGTTCTCCTAAGTTTACCAGCCGGAGAATTGCACAGAGTGTCGGGAAATGGCGGAATTATCTCCTCCAGCAGCACAATCTCAGAATCATAATTTTGCTCACAATAATCGTGCAGGTTGTCCTTCAATACCCCGGTTGCAGAAGCATTATCACGACGCTCCTTTCTTGTAGACCACCTTCAACGTTACACTCAAAAAAATATTTCAGCCCTTAACTTAATTCAATTACGTACAAAATTTCCATGCATTTAGATTACATAGTTTTAACTTAAACAAATCAGTTAAACTTAATGTGATTCAAATGCATCAGTCTTACGTAAATGAAACAGGTAAAGTTGACGTAATATTTCCCAGTGTTAAACAAACCCTGCTCAGTGTTCATGTGTCTCCACACTACAGAGTGTTCAAGTAGCATTGACACAGTGTTGGAGTTAAGGAGATCATTATGTCATGATTGACCAATAATGATGAACACCTGCTGTTTACAAGCAGAATCACAGAAGAGAAACACAAGAATCAGCCACAGCCAAAGAGAAAATGAACTTAAATAAATTTAATAGACATTAAATCTCTGATTAAACAACTCCACAAACAACATTACAGTTTGACTTGATTTCTGTCATATATCCACAAATATTATTTGAGAACGTCTAAACAGAGGTTTAGATTTTTAAAAAAAAAAAAAAATGTTTCATTTGACCTCACCATCATGGCGAACAGGGTTTACTTTAGTTGGGCTCTTGACCCTTGACTTTCTTAGTATAGTTTTTTTGTTCTTTGGTTGCTGTTATTGTGTCTGTAGCGCACGTTTGTTATAGTGCAAAAAAAATAAAATAAAATAAAATAAATAAAAAGGGGGAGGGGGGGGGCTTATTAAGTGTTCTTGGTTAATTATTATTGATGTTATAATCATCATCCAGTGGCTTGATATGCTGATATCGTTCAGTGGTTTACCTGTAAGTTTCATGACATTTACAGTAGTTGTATGAACTGTAACTATTACTACTTTAAGATCTCCGGTGTTACTTAGACACACACAGACATCAAGATTCAGCATATGAATCTCAACAATGGTGACATTCAACAGCTGCATGCTGGGAGCCATGGGTGAGTTTTATAATCTGCTGTTACCCAGCATGCAGCTGTTGAATGTCACCATTGTTGAGATTCAAATGCTGATTCTTGATGTCTGTGTGTGTCAAAGGGGTACCGTAGATTTCAAGGTTTAGTGTATATGATGAACATCCATAATAGCTCATACCCCTGTTGTAAACATTATGAAAATAATAGACTAACCACTGCATGAGATCAGTGTATCATGACACTGGATGATAATGATTTAACAAACAATAAAAACTAACCAAAAACACCTAATCAGACTTCTTTTTGGCTTTTTTATTTTGCTGTAATAAATGTGCTTCATACACATAATTACAGCAGCCAAAAAAGTTAAAATAAAAAAATCAAAAGTCAAGAGTCCAACTAAAGTAAACCCTGATCGCCATGATGGTGAGGTTAATTGAAGCTTTTTTAAAAAATAAAAATAAAATATCTAAACCTCTGTTTAGACGTTCTCAAATAATATTTGTAGATATATGACAGAAATCAAGTCAATCTGTAATGTTGTTTGTGAAGTTGTTTAATCAGAGATTTAATGTCTTCATTTAGTTAAGTTTTTTATTTAAGATTTTATCTTTGGCTGTGTCTGATTCTTGTGTTTCTCTTCAGTGATTCTGCTTGTAAACAGCAGGTGTTCATCATTATTGGTCAATCATGACATAATGATCTCCTTAACTCCAACACTGTGTCAATGCTACTTGAACACTCTGTAGTGTGGAAACACATGAACACTGAGCAGGGTTTGTTTAACACTGGGAAATATTACGTCAACTTTACCTGTTTCATTTACGTAAGACTGATGCATTTGAATCACATTAAGTTTAACTGATTTGTTTAAGTTAAAACTATGTAATCTAAATGCATGGAAATTTTGTACGTAATTGAATTAAGTTAAGGGCTGAAATATTTTTTTGAGTGTACTAGCAGAGTTAGTAGGAGTACTCAACAGTGTTTTCCCGGCCTTCTTTGCACTTTTTCTCTTTTGAGAACCTCCCATTGTTGTTTTCAAAATTCAAGTCATTAAGAGAGACACTTTCTTAAGAAATTCTCTTAGGTTTCACTAAAACTACTACATAAACAGATTGGGATTGCGGACCTCACAAACATACCTGTGTTCGGGGCGCCATCTTGAAACCCCCCCTCACAAACCTGTTTGATGCTTCTATGGGTCCTTGGCAAATTGGTATAGGGCTTGGCAACCGACGTCACTGCGCAGTGCATTCTGGGACGGCGCCGCCATATTGTGAGGCCACATCGGTGAAGACTTAAAACAACCAGTTACAGCACGAAAATGTGTCTAAAACAATGTTGAAAAGTCGATTAAATGAACGAAATTTACTGTACAGAGCAGTATCTTGCACGCGGGCGGGTACCCGACGGGTGACCTGCTAAAATTGACATTAGGGGTGGAATAATATTTATGTGTCGGGTGCGGATCGGACGGTTGGACTTAATCCGGTACTAATACTCATCTGCTCTCAAACGGTCCCGTGCTTGTGTTCACGCTCTGTCTGAAGGCCGTTTAAAAGCCCTTTCAGACGGGACGCGGCAAGCGCTGGAATCGCTGCATGGCTGCTGCTTCCTCTCGTAGTGAAAGCGTTTTGCAGTCGAGCCGGTGCTCGGGACGCGGTCTCGGGGTGAACATAGTGGCAAACAACAAGGTCACATTTGATTTTACTAAAAACGAAATAAACAAAACATAATGAAAATACTATGTGTTATTTGCTATTTATCATTTTATGGGACAATGACTAGCGTATTTTTTTTTAATGTCAGACACAGTTAACTATGACATTTTACACATAATTGTATTTTTACCTGGTATACCAACTTGTATACATGCATGCTCTGGATTTTATTTATTTATTTATTTACTAATCTCTGTTTTTGATTGATCATACAACTTTGGGAATTCCAATATATTTTAAATGATCTATGTTTTCAGCACTTCGTCATGAGCTCAGTTCTTTTGGTTGTTAATAATAATCTGTCCGAGGGGTGCGGGTTTATCAAGCAGGACCCGTGCAGGACTCTGATACAGAGACAAACTTCTACCGGACGCAAGAAACGGATCCGAATGAGGTGCCTGCAAGAATGTACTGGAGACCCCGACGATTTACCTCCTGTGACATTTCCAGATATTTTTGTATGTTTAGTCTGTGGTGTGAGTGCTTATACCGAGGCTTTGTTTCTTTATTTTAAACCTATGGAAGCCCACGTTCAGTTCACAAATGACTGGGTCCGTGACTTGGAAACCTATACAAACCGCAGAGTGAAAATAATAAGGTGACCATATTTCTGAAATGAAAACCGGAGAATTTCCTAGTTCATTGGTGAAAATATCGCTTAAATCTCACTTGTGACTATAAAAACGGGGACAATATGTTTTTGTTTATTAATTGTTGTGGGATTAACATTACAATTGATCATTGCAGTGATGTTTGAGGATGTTTATACAATTCAACAAAATCACACAATGAAAAATACCAAACATCAAAACAGTAGGATTAGGGTGAATTCAGGTAAAATTCCAAACATCTAAAAGAACATGTATGCGATTAAATATCAGGATATTGTTAAAATGAACTCTACAAAACTTTTAAAATGTGACTATGGCTTTATAAAAACACATTAAAAATAAAACATTAAATATGAGAACATATGATAAATAAAACTGTATTTAACGAATGTTATTTTCTCATTTTCACAGCTGTAAGTGCAACTTTACAAATTTTAAGTTTATGCTCTTCTATCTCTAATCAGGCTTATTATTTTGCCTTTTTAAGCTATGACCACAAAGTATGTGCTTTCTGCAAATGTAATTGTGCAAGCGTAACTGATTAGTTTATTTATTTATTTATTTTTATTTATATCGTTGTGACGCGGAAGTTTCAGGAATGTTTAATATTGTGTGCAAAACAATTACGCAACCTTATTATGCCTTGTTATACAGTGCACACAAACAATAGTACTTTGCTTCAACATGCATATTAGTATATGACAAAACTGAAACCAATAACGCGTTCTCTTTTGATAAGTGATGATAAGAACGCTCTGCTCTCCTCCAAGCCCTTCATGGCTTTAGTAGCGGCGCGACCAATCCGCTTAGATACATCGGACACATGACTCCCTTCATTTTGTTTTCAGGCCGGAAAACAATAAAAAGAAAATCTGTTGTCTAAGTTTTACCCTGTCGATCCTGCGAACGGACATTACACTGTTAGAAATTACCAGCATTTCACAATAATTAACAGTATTATTTTACAGTAATTTGTTGTAATTAAGTTTCCCTGTAATATCCCAATGAATACCTGTAAAAACTACAGTATCCTTGGATTTTACAGCATTTAACTCTTATTTTACAGTAAAATCTTGCAATCTAAAACCTGCTGTTATATCACAACAAGGTCTGTAATATCACAGCAACACAGTGAAAAAATTAAGGATTTCACAGCATTAAACAGTATTATTACAGTGAAATATTGTATTGAAATATGCCCTGGGAAGTCACATGACATAACCGAACTGTTTTAAACTGAAGGCGCCGTCGTGTCCCTCTTCTCTTTCGGGCTGAATGGAGAAGGTGAGCAGCATGCATGTTTGCATCACTTACACCCATGCTATTTTAATATGATAATAATATTTACTTTCAAATGAACGTTTATCGCATGACACAGTTCACATTTTGTTAGCAAGTGCCCGGAATTGTTAAAAGTTCTCTCACAGCATTTGCTAATAGTAGTTAGTAATGACGACAGTTTCGCTAATAATTTTTCATGTCACTATCACCGTTTAGACAAATCTGGTGTTTGTAAAAAACAATGATGGGACAAACATTACTATTTATGTGTGCACATTTCTGTAATTAGTCAAGGTTATCATAGATTAGCAGGGCTAACCGTTAGCGGTTTAACTTTAATAATTTAGTGATTCAAACGGTCCATTAAAAAAAAATTCCAGCAGATCCTAGTTACAACATGACTGAGCTAGTGTTTATTGTCGCGACGTGTACTTTTCAGTGTGTTATATGGTTAGGCCATGTAGCCCATGTTTGATTTGAAGTAGTGATGGGGCGTTCTTGAACGATTCGTTCATTTTGAACGAATCCTTAATGTGACTCGGGACGAACGAGTCGTCTCGGGGAATGATTCGTTCAGTCGCGCATGCGCAACATCCTATTAGGTTCTGTACTGGAATTAGTTCACCTGTTTCGAGGTTTTTGGAGTCGTTCGTTCACCTTATGGGGCTGTCACGTGATGAACGAACGACTCCGAAGACTCGAGAGATGAACTAATCAATTCTCTTTCCGGCTCAAACTGCATAGGTTAAGCGTATGGGGCTGTCACGTGATGAACGAACGACTCAAACCCGAAGACTCGAAAGATGAGCTAATCAATTCTTTTTCCGGCTCAGACTGCATTCGTTAAGCTTATTGGGCTGTCACGTGATGAACGAACGACTCAAACCCGAAAGCTTGTCAGATAAGAGGCGAGGTGAGCCCATCATAGATTACAGACCCAGGTAAACAATGAATTAATCTTTTCTGTTTTTTATAGCATTATAGTTTTGTCTTGTTTGTAGTGTGATCAACGTTTGTGTAAGCAGTAGATGTGTTAGGGAGGATTTTAATTATATTTTTCTAAAATGAACGAAATGACTCGAAAAAAGATTCGTTCATTTTGCTGAACGAGACTCAAAGATCCAAGTCGGTAAAATGATCCGAACTTCCTTCACTAATTTGAAGCTGAACTGGTGGATACTGGTCAATTAACCGCCGGATGTGTTCTCGTTCCGGGCTCAGTACTACCTGTTGTATTCATGTTCGTTCGCGGGGTCTTGTCTGCTCTAGAGTGAGAGCCTGCGGCGGTACATGTAAGTCTTTTGCTGCATAGGTAGTGCCCTCAGTCAGTTTGATGTAAGTGATTTGAGAATAAAGATAACGTGAATGTTCGTTGTCATCTACTGAGAGTATTTTGTATTTTTCTACAGGTGAGCTGGTGTTAAAAACGAATAACATAACATTGTTAGCGTAAGTGACATGTAATGACATAGAAATGACATTTTATTTGTTTCATGTGTTTAATTTAGAAGCGATATATGTGCCGTTTGCCATGCTAGCTGTCTAGCTTGTTTTGTGTTATGAATAGCCCGCGTATGGTTTCCCGCTTTGACACGTATTAGTGACGCTTCGGCTATGAGTTTTCAATGTAAGAAGAGTAGATTAACTTAGTTCTTTGCTGAAGTAAGCTGTGAATGCTCGTGGCCATCCGTACTGAGAGTATTTTGTATGTTTCTACAGAAACAAAGATTCATTAAATGTGTGGCATCAAGGCCTTTGAGCCTTTGAGTCCACTACACATATTCGAGTAAAGTTGCCGAACTCGATTCTCCTCTCATGAGTGGTCTTTCCGCACATAGACACTGTGTTTCCCCGTGTTAGCCGAAGCTAATAATACAGCATCCTCCAGTTTAGCTACAGGGCCATAACACATTGAAAAGTACACGTAGCGAAATTAAACACCAACCTTTTCACTTACGTTCGTTTTTCTTCTTATTTCTCCCTCTTCTTCTCTCATAAACCCGGTAATTCACTTCCTTTGTGTCTTTTTATTTGCAGCGTTTTTTTATTGAGATTACCGGTAATCACGTTATCTACTACCGTTTGTTTGACATGAAATTCAAACTGAAATTCTTATTGTTGGTTGCCTTTGTGTAATTTCTCCTTTTTCTTTTCTTTTCTTTCCAGGTCATCAGAGGGTGAGGCTAACCATCCTGTTCAGTGTCAGGCTAAGAGTGAGGAGAAATAGATTAGGTAGGTGACTAGTTAACATGCACCACAATGTTCAACTGTAAATTCGTTGGCTGTGAGCATGTGTCTGAGAATGTGCACACAGCACACAAAACTGCATAGCAATGCCCCCAATTATCACTACCAGTGTGGGGTAGTGTGGGGTATTTATCCTTTATCCTAAATCCATGCTATTTACTATGTTACAGCCATGTGCTACTGCTGTGGACGTCA
The DNA here is from genome assembly GCA_036247105.1 of Cirrhinus mrigala. NCBI lineage: Eukaryota > Metazoa > Chordata > Actinopteri > Cypriniformes > Cyprinidae > Cirrhinus > Cirrhinus mrigala. The sequence continues at coordinate 2,102,737 of CM070014.1, forward strand.
ATACTGCAGAACTCCCCAGCACCCCCTGCTTGATCATTCAAGGTAATGTTACTTTGATCTAGTATCGACATTTCTAACTCATTATTTTGTTTTCATTCTAGAAATCTATATGACCACAATAAATAATTATAATTATAATAAGAATTACATTTGTATAGCCCTTTGTATCTTAAGCAGATCACAAAGTGCTCATAACGCATAATGTTGTATCTGTTCATTTCAGGTGACATGATGAAGCCCTCTGGATGGCTTTTATCCATCGAGGGACATGTCGTGATGGGCCCACACCCTTTCTTTTTACACGGAGTAGCTGCTTTCTTCAGCAGCTATTACGTCTTCAACCTTGAGTATCCTGCCGCTGGATCGTCGACGCTGGAGTTCATTCAAAGGTATTTTATAAAGATCACATTTAATCTTGTAATTCACATTATAGTACAGGCTTCCAATTCAATGATTGTCTTGAGGTTTAAAATGCTGACAAACGAGGTACCTGAGGTTAGCCTGGTGAGACCATCCTGATCTTGCGAACTCATTCAATTTCGCTCTGCAGATCAGTCTGGGTCTCTACACATGTTATGCTGACAAATACCTGCCGGTCCAATCACAGCTATTTATTTTGTTTTGTGGCAGGCTATGTGATGATGATTTTGAAACGTCTATTGTGAAATGTGAATGTATTGAATGAAGTAGATGAAATTTTCTTTAAAAGCAGAACAAAATGCTCTCAGGCCCTTAATTGAAAAGGATGTTTGTCATACTTTCAACAGGGTTTGGTTTTAATTTATCAACTGGCCAATTGCGTGAAGACGCATTTCAGTGGCGGCGCACGTTGATATGGGCTCTCATAGTAGAAAATCAACCACTTTGCCTCAGGCAAACCTAACCTGAGGCACCTTGGCTAAAAATGGCTAAAAAAAAAGTATGGTGAGAGTAAGATCTAACAAGTTTGGATTATAAATCTATTAGGGTTTGATGTGGGGAAAAAGCACAGCAAAAAGCACACCTTGATAAATGCTGTCTGCAATACATACTGTAAGTCTATTTAAAACTGAAACTATCTTTGCTTATTAACAGGTGCTTCCTGGGCATCAATCCTGAAAGAGGCTCAAAGACCAAGAAGGCGGACAACAATGAACCCTCATGTGAGCACCCTTTTGAGGAAACTTATTGACTTTGAGTGGGCATCATAGTATTTTTTTTTTTTTTTTTTTTTTGCAGCGGTAGTTGTCAGGCTCAGTTTTGAGTAGTCTTGTTCTTTTTGTAATTTTTCAAGACAACTTTGCACTACAAGATTTTTACACAATGCTGTTGCGTGTGGACTCATTATAATGTTTGAGACTGAGAGGAGCACCTGACCCCTTTACGACATTCCTTCATCGCTCTCTCCCTTGCTCTCTTATCTTGCCATGAAGGCCTTGTTCCCATCCTGTCCATTACTGTTATTGTGACACAGCTAGCTGAATAGTTGAGACAGGTAGTTGAATTGCAAGTTTGCACAATTTCTCTGTATTTTAAGATGGATTTATTACTGTTATTGTGACACAGGTAGTTGAATTGCAAGTTTGCACAATTTCTCTGCATTTTCTGCATTTTAAGTACGTGTACTGTAATGTACCTGTACATTGAAAAATATTTATTTTTTAATAAATATGCCATTGGGCTAACATTGACTTTACCTCAGAGTTGTTTGTTGGGGGGAGGGGGTTAATTGTACAATGATTGTAAATTCACAGTAAATGGAAGCTTCATCTGCATTACTTTTACAGTAAGTTACTGGACAATTTTAGCATGACTTCCACAGTGTACATTGTAAATTCAAAGTAAATTATTGTCAACTTGTACATTATTTTCACAGTACACACTGTAAAAGTACAGGGCCTTGTTGTAATGATGTACAGCAAAAGGTTGTAATTCCCCAGTAATGTACTGTAATATGACAGTAATTGCTTTGTCATTGAAGCTGTGAAGTTACAGTATACAGTTGTGCTTTTACAACAATGCATTGCAATATCACAGATATAAAATTACAGTAAATTGCTGTGAGTATATTTCACAGTATATTGCTGTAATCCTTACTGTGAAAGTCATGCAAAATTTATCCAATTATTTACTGTAAATTCACAACGAAAAATTTTACAGTGTAGATCCAACAACGCAACAACAACTTCTCATGACTAAAACTTCACCAGCGCTTCACAACAATGGATTTCAACGTAAAAGTCCCAAAATGGTAGTTTCTTGATGGTCGCACCACAGGATATTTCATAAAATGGAGATTACTGGACAAAGTTTGTTTGAATATTGTGATGGAAATATAAATACAAATGCTTTGCAAAAAATTTATCAGAATAAATTTAGGGTAATTTCAAAGATGATTCCAAAACAACAGTTATGGCCAGATGGTCGTACCACATTATGTTTTGACACTTTGAATAACAGAAAAATTATAAATGACTAATGTGTTTTGAAAAGTTAAAGTTGGTACATATGCGGTAAGAAGTATATACATATACTTCTTATATAATATTCTTATATAACTTCTATATAAATGTAACCCAACTCTTAACTGAAAGAAATGCAGTCGGACAGAAAATGTAGGTGTTAGACACAGTAAAGTTAGACAAAGTAAATTCTATATTGGTACTTCATCCTAAAACAGCTAAGGGTGGAAAATGATCAGCAAAAAATAATTTAATGTCACTTTTTATATCACCTGGACTTAAGTAAAACATATTCAAAGAAATCTTTGTTATATCTGATATATTTTGGGTTTTATGAGTTGTATCTCCCAGGACACATTGCCCTTTTAGAATAGCTATAGAAAACATCAATAATTCTATGATTTATTTGATGCAAACAAATATGTAATATTCAAAATATGCTGCATGTATGACGTATCTGTCCTAGAGTGGAGGCACAGACATTTCTTGTATTTTTTACATTTCTGTCTCGTCTTCATTCTCAGGGGTGAGCAGCTCCACCCCTTGAGGTCTCCTGCTCACATTAGCTCATTCCTAAACAATCATTTAATGTAATTTATGTAACAATTTTTTTTTTTTTTTTTTTTTTTTTAATGCCCGGTACTGCCATGCCACATTTGTTAAGGCGTCAGGCACAGGATGAAATTAGTGAATCAAGAAGCTATATGATGAGCATTTCATCATCTATATAACCAGCCAGCTTTCACTAATCATCTGACTCTCTCTTAACTCATGAGCTAATAATTAGGACTGTATTTGCCATCTTACATTTGATTTACAGTTACTGCTATCATAAAAATACACTTATATATGTAGAATTAAAATTCTACATTACATTTAATGCCCAACAGCAAATATTTTAGCAAAAAATCATATTTTACTCAAAATGATTGTGCTGTCATTGTGGTCCATCTGTTTAGTGCGCATGCGCGCAGCAGCGCTCGTTCACTCACCTACTCCTGACAGCAAAATAAATATATTTGCATGACTTTCTAACATTCACAGACTTGATACTTGCACATTTAATAGAGGTGGGCAGAGCAGGGCTTCGTGAAACATTAAAACAGTCGAAGTAAATGTGCCGAGGCTTCGAAACAATTCGACACCCGTCTTTACGGTGACACCTAGTGTTCATTTTCAAGTATTGCGCTGAAACAGCATTGACAACGAATCATCTAAATAATTCAATTGAAGTGACACGTTATAACGGGTTATGTTGTTCTCGTTATACCACCACGTGAGTTGGGGGGAGTAGTTGTGCTCGACTGGCTTGTTGTCAGAGCCCGTCACCCTTAGGTTTGTTTATATTATATATTAAATATATATTGTTAATTATATTTAACATTTAATGCTGTCATGCTTGGTGGTTTGAAAACCGCCTTATTTTTCACATAATTTATATTACTACAATACCTTTCTCCCCAGCCTGGCACAAATGGCTCAAACCACTCAACCCTAACCACTGAGTGGTTACTAACCCTAACCACTGAGTGTTTTGATTGGACGAACATCTCTTGGTTCTACGCCTTCCACAGCATATATAAATACATAAAAATACATTTAGACCACTTAACTTAATGACTGCAATCAGGATGTGAAGAGACTTTCAACCAGCATAGCAAAAAATGTTTCTAATGACAATCACCTGTTGCACCTTTAAGAACAATGCAGAAAGTTAAGATTAAAGTCCTTTTGTGTCCACAGTACATTGTGTGCAAAAGCTTAAACTTTCATGTTCATATTCATGTCATTTCAAAATTATGCCTTCATTAATAACACCCCTAACAGCACGCATGCGTCGGGCCGACGTCGACCCGATTTACAAAATTCCATCGGCACGATGTCTCTCAGGGAGCGTTTGCTAATCGGCAAGATGTCGCCACGACGTCGGCATTTGATCGTAAATGCTTTCCGGCCGATGTTCGGCCGATGCAGCTGTAAATCCCGGCTGCTCTGTGTGTGCGCTCACTGGCGTTTTGCTCATCGTTATTCTAGGATCACCCCTATAGTAGAACTATGGCATCAAAACCATGGAATGAACAACAACAACAACAACAACAACAACAACAACAACAACCTTAAACTTGGTTATTACACTTATGGTTGCTACAGTTTTAAAAATAGTAAATCAATGGTTAAGAGTTGTATAATTGTAAGCACCTTTCACAGTATTTATTTCAAATTAGGTTTACAAGAAATGCATGTTTTCAAGGTTAAATAATTAAGGTTATGTAATATCCTTTAATCAGCCAGACAGACTCACTGGGGAAGACCATCTTCTAAGAACAAAGTAATGTCCATATGACAACAATTGAAAGATAATACAAGTCATGTGTTCAGTACCAGTAATTATATACATTTATTGCCACGTCAGAATCTAACACTATCTTCATGGCCAAAAAAAACAAAAACAAAAAAAACAATAATATACGAGTTACATAAACACAAAATAAAAACGGTGCAAACAATACAGCAGTTCAAATGTTTTAAATTATATGATACAAATTCTAAAATCTTTTCTGATACAATCTTACTAAAGTCTCTAGTAATGTGTTAAAGGGTAGGTTCAACAATTTTCAATCCACTTTGTATTGTTGCAATGTTGGTAATATATGCAAAAGAACAAATGTTCTTTCTCCGAGATGACCAGTTTTATCTGTCAGCAAAACTCTGCTGAATGACACAAAAAGGCATTTTGATGATGCAAAAAGTGTTTTTGTTGTTGTGTCAAAACTCGTCATTTCATTTTGCATCATCCTGCGGAGTGTTGCTTACATAGGAATATATAGGGATATATAGTCATCTTTATTTATATAGCGCTTTTAACAATATAGGTACACATAAGGCAGTGGTGTAGTGTAGAGACCTGCGCGCAAGATTCTGTCCCGCGCCCGCAGAAATAAATGTTACCTCGTCCTGCTTCCGCCCGCAACATTTGTTTTGTCCCGCTCCCGCCCGCAAAAGCCCACATAAAAGAAACATACATAGATTTCTTTTTTCAGTACATCGATGGAATTTACAGGAAATAGTTCTGTAACATCTCGTAAGTTCCACAAGATCCCAGCATAAACGCTCCCGATAAAATATTTGTTAATTAGGCTAAGCATCAACAATCACAAACCACTGTTATTCTTGACAGAAAAGCAAGCGTGGGCTGCTGCGTGCATACATGGCAGAATGCGAGCAAACAAAGCTTTCTTAAAAAAGCTGACATCTCAGTTCGTCCTTTTTTTATATATATATATAAACCTCTTATAACACAATGAATATATGCACAAATAATCTTTGTTGTAATGAGAGGATTCATGAGCACGCAATATTCAGTACTAATAACTTTTAAACGGATTGGCCAATGCGTTCCAGAAATCAACAGCTGGCTACATTGCTCAAGCTGTAAACACCTGCTTTAAATTGAAACTGCCTATTCTTGTGCTTGCTAATAATTTTTGTTGTATTAATTGTTCTTGAAGAGCGGTAAAATAATATTATTATTATAAAATAGTATTATTGATTAATAATTTGATACATCAGGGGTGCTCAACCCTGTTCTTGGAGATCTACCTTCCTGTAGAGTTTAGTTCCAACCCTGATCAAACCCTTATCAAAGTGCTCCTTCAGATCATAATTGTAAGGGAGCGAGGGAGACGGGCAGCGGGGGGATCCAAATGCAAGCTTTTATTAAATAACAAAGACAAAGACATGGTCATATACAGGCTTGGAGACGAACAATGGCAGACAGGTACAGCATAGGCAAGACATTAGAGTAATTCGTGAAACAGACTAGGGTCGATCGGTGGCGTACGTAAACCAAGGGACAAGACAAAAGTGTAATCCACTAGACAGGCGAGAGTTCATATGAGGGGCAAAACAGAGTCCAAAAACGACAAGAAAAAGGGTGTCCAAGACAGGTGAAGATCAGGACATGGATGACTAGACTACGAAGAAACAAGATCTAAGATGCTCGGAAGGCTCCGTAAAGTAGCTAACAAGGGGTGCGTCAAATGCTAAACAATACTCGGCGAATAGGAGAAGGAAATCCAAGGCTTATATAGAGTGTCTGATTGGATACAGCTGTGTGTCTTCAGTGCAATGAATGATGGGGAACGTAGTCTGGGGTGTGGCGTAACAGTCGGTGTAATGTGAATGGCAAGGCACCTCTGGTGGTGAGCGGACTGGTGTTCAGGACCAGATTCATGACAGTAATTAGTTGGTTCAGGTGTGTTTGATCAGGGTTGGAGCTGCAGGAAGGTAGATCTCCAGGAACAGGGTTGAGCACCCCTGCAGTACATTATAATGAAAACAAGACCTTAAAAATGAAAAGGAGGTTATGATGACCAGAAATTTTTTAACCCCTGTAAACTTTTCAGTCCAAGGATCCAGTAAACTAATGCATTCAAAGAATAATTCTAATACAGAGAAAACCCACCGAATTTCATCAGAGATTGCGGAGAGTCACATCCAGATGTGTGTATTTGACTAAAAAGCACAAGACTTAAGCATATACCCACTTCTCCAGGCAGCCACCACTACACCACTGACATAAGAACACATAACGCAGAGAAAGAGCAAATATGGTTAATTTACAGATATTAGAAACATTGCAAAAAATACAAAGCGGGTTGGAAACCATCAAACTTACCCTTACAGGCAATATAAGGATAATATTTGGCAGTTTTGTATGTACAGTTGCCATCGTCTGAAGTCTTGTTGAGTGTTGCCGTCTTCTGAAGTCTTCACAAGTGATGCTGGATCCAAACTGGAACTGGCGTAATCTCTAGTAACCTTGGGATGAACATCCAGAGATACAAACAGAAAAAGCAAAAGGAGAAAGATTAGCATAGCTGCTGTTCATATTATTTAAGACAAAAGATGATTTATTTCATCACATATGACTGTAGTGCAGCGCTTCTCAAAATGTGGTGGTGAATAGAGACATGACAAGTGGAACGAGACAAATGGGAGGAAATTGGGTCAGTTTTGTGCCCATCTTTATTAATTCCTTTATTTATTGACCATACACTCAAAACAAACATTTAAATATAAGCCTTACTTAAAACAACATCAGACTGCAAACAATGTGTCGCATGGAACCATAGTAGCCTACAAGAATAATTTAACGTCAATGTTAAATTGAAGCGGAACAAAAACTTAAATGTGGAAAGGCAGTAGGCGGTAGCGGGTATAAAAGTTAGCAACAGATAAGTTTGTGACATGGAATCAGTGGTGTACTGCAGGGTAGGCTATACGGCTATACGCAGATATACGGCTTTGCGTATACCCGCTTCTAAATCTACTAAATCATGACAGTCCACCACATGAATAGCCAATTCAATCGCATGTGAATAAATGCAAATATTCCCTAACATCAACCAGTAAAGCCATCAGGACCGTGACGCCGACTTCCTTTGCAAGATGTTTGATGATTCCACTCCATTCACTCCTCCACCCAGAGTGGTAAAATAATAATTAGCTATTATTGATTACTAATTTGAATCAGTACATTATAACGAAAACAATGCTCTAAAAATAAAAAAGCAGGTTTTTATGATAAAAAATTTCTTAAACCAGTGAATAATTTATTCCCGGGAAATAAATTACTGCCATAGGAGAGGTAGGTCACATGGCGTAGGAGACGCTGGCGGGCTTGCCATAGGAGAGGTAGGCAGGCTTGGAGTAGGAGATGCTGGCGGGCTTGCCATAGGAGAGGTCGGTGGGCTTGCCATAGTGTGTCCTCAGCCGACATTGTTTTTGGTCCAGTCTTTTGTCATACTTTGAGGAAGCAAGGAGAATGCTGGAGCATGAACTTCAATGAAATTAAGTCTTCAATGAATGAGACCACAGGAGAATACATATAAATCAACTTGAAACAAAGTAGACGTAACATTGAAGACGAGAGACCGGACAAAACACAAGGGAATAACCAGGAACTTAAATACACATGGTAAATAAAACAGGTGCAAGAAATCTAATTAACTAAACAAGGAAAGGAAAAAGACCATATATGGAAAAACGGGAACTAAAGCAGGGGGGAAAACACGGAACACAAATCCACAACACTACAAAACACTGACACATGGATTATTTGGTTGTTGTTCTTGATACTTTTCTGGGCCTTGACTGTGGTAAGACCCTTGCTGTCTATGGAGGGTCAAAGAGCTCTCGGATTTTTATCAAAAATATCTTAATTTGTGTTCCGAAGATCAACAAAAGTCTTAGGAACATGATAATTACCATTTAAAAGTTTGGGTAAGTTGTCTTCTGCTCAGCAAGGCTGCATTTATGATTTTTTTATTTTCTATCAAAAAATCAAAAATGAGGTAAAAACAGTATCATTGTGAAATTTTTCTATGTAAATATATTGCAAAGCATAATTTATGTCTGCAGAGCTGAATTTTCAGCATCATTACTCCAGTCTTCAGTGTCACATGATCCTTCAGAAATCATTGTGCTGATTTGCTGCTCAAGAAACATTTCTGATTTTTATCAATGTCTTATCAATTATCAATATTTAGATCAAACATTTCTCTTTCAAATAAATGCTGTACTTTTTAAAAACTTCAAAGAATCCTGAAAAATATGAAGCAGCAGCACGGTTTTCAACATTGATAATCAGAAATGTTTGTTGAGCAGTAAATCAGCATATTTGAATGATTACTGAAGGATCATGTGACACTGAAGACTGGAGTAATGATGTGGAAAATTGCAGCTTTGATAAAAGAAATAAATTACATTTTACAATATATTCACATAGAAAACCATTATGTTAAATTGCATTAGTATTTCACAATATTACTGTTAACCGTCTTAATGAAATACACAAAGCCATGGTGGCATAAGAGACTTTACCATACCAACCCCAAACCTATGAAACGGTAGTATATGTTTGAGTTACTTACTAGTCCAATGGTTTATAGCACTTGAAGATGGAGATGTTTTCTGACAGGAGGTCCGCTCCAACTCTGGAAGAATCTAGGAACATAGGCAATTTTTCACATAGTCAACAATAATTAGTATGCAGTTCCAGGTTATATCCAGAATATAAATATATAATTTCACGACATAAATCCCCAACAGTAAACTGACTGCCATTAAGAAATAAGTATTGTAATTTCCCTACTGTATTGTAAAGTAAAAATAATATACCTATGAAATATTCATTTTCATTTATTTTACAGTGCAATTGTTTTACAGTACATGGCTATTACTGTCACAGGAATAACAATAATTTAAAATTGTTGTTAGTATTATTATTATTAATAATTATAATATTCTAATTTGTTTGGCTTGTAAAACACCACTGTGAATGTAATTTAGACTGAAAAAGTATGCCATAACTAAATAGAGGTGCGAGTAATCTTTAAAGTTCAGGCACAATCTCCCGTTCACGTCTCCCGTTTTATATGTGTGTAAAGACATCCAAATAATTCTTGTCAAGGAAAAAAAAAAAAAAAAAAAGCAGCAGCAGTTGCGAGTGGGGCGGCCCCGCCCATGCATTAATTGCATTAAATATTTTTGCCACGTTAAACTGAACAAAATTAATCGCCTGTGTTTAATGTTTTGACAGCACTAATATATAAATAAAATATAACAAAAGAAACTATCATAATGCATATGAAATCATTTAATTAGCTTCTTGAGGTCACCTGTATTTCTCTTCAGCAGCTCCCTTCAAAAATGTTATAATCTTGGCACTTATCTGTTGTGGAGAGTTTATGTCCTCCTGAAATCACAGAACAAATTTCATCAATATCTGTTTACCATGAAATTTCAAAACACCTTTGAACTTGTTTTCAGCCAATTTTCGTTCTCCACGTAAGGGACGTCACTGATTAACAGTACCGTGTATATATTTAGGTTAAATTATAGCCTACTTTCAAACACCTATTGAAAAATTACCAGCAAAACCTTACAAAACTATCAAAACCTCTCATATACACAAAGATTTGATGAAAACCCCAAAGTTTCACAAACAAGAGTTAGCATACCTCTGAAAACAGCTCAGAAGTTAACAGACTTTTGAGATGTAAACTGTCCTAAGTGCCTTGCCCTTCCCCTTCGAGAAATTGCTGGAAACACATTAAAACATTAAAAGTAATTTTAAAAATACAGCTGAAGTCAAGATTACATACACCTTGCAGAATCAGCAACAATCAAATGTTAATCATTTTACCAAAATAAAAGGGATCATACAAAATGCATGTTTTTTTTGTTTTTTTTTTAGTACTTACCTAAATAAGATATTTCACATAAAAGATGTTCGCATACAGTCCACAAGAGAAAATAATAGCTGAATTTATAAAAATGACCCTATTTAAAAGTTTGCGACTGCAGAAGGTTAAAACGCTCACTGATGCTTCAGAATGAAGATGTGTACATTGTTATTTTGCCTAAATATCCTATTTTTTTCCATTTAGTACGTCCCTTCAGAAGCTACAGAAGATACTTACATGTTTCCTGAGGACAAAAGTTAAATTCACCATGATCTTCAAAAATCAAAATCATAAACTCAAACTTTAAAACAGTATTGTATGTTTGTGATTTGACGTACTAGTCAGTATATTGCAGTTTTTTTTTTTTGGCTGAGAGGAGGTTCACTCCAAATCTGCTGGGGTGCAGCAAGCCATCGGCATGGAAGAATTCTAGGAACATACTGTAAGCAATAAAATCTTGGAGCTTCTCATCTGTTGTAGAGAGTTTCTTTCTGTCCTCCTGAAATCACAGAACAATTTCTATCAATATTTGTTTACCATGAAAGATCAAAACACCTTTGAACTAGTTTACATCAAATATTCATGGTCTTTGTAATACAAGTTACTGATTAACCCTCTACCCACTCTCATAGCCCAACCTTTCATAAACAATCTATCACAATCTATAGTTAACCTACCTCATCTGAAAACGGTTGAGATGCAACTGGACATTTTCAAAGATATTTTCAATAAGTGTCAGGAACAATATGTAATATTTATGTGATTTTAGGAACTAAACTTACCTGAAAGCAGTAAAATCAGCAGTGTGTTTTGCTGTTTGTCAGTTGCAATGTTGCCGCCCCATTTCTACGGCAACTCTGCTCCGCACTCCAGTGTAGAATGACTTGAATGTTCAACGCACACGCATTAAACCATGTCAAAGTCACAGAGCATTTACTAGGGGTGTAACAGTATGCGTATTTGTACAGAAAACTGTCAGGAGGGGGTCTTTTGGTTCGGTATCTATGTGTACCAAACTAAAACAGCTTTGTTTTAACCACTGCACAAGTGGAACTTCATTGGAAACGCCGTTTTATATAATGTTACTTTTGATAAAGTTTCATCTTTCATTCAGATTGCTTGATGTGGCGTGACAGATCGTTGTATGAACTCCTCAGTTCAAACGGAAGCACTAGAGTTCACTAGAGAAATTAGAGAAAGTCTAGAGAAGTGCATTTTGTGAAATATTAGACTATATATTCATAATTTACTTGAGATGACTTAATTATTTAAATCTGTTATGAAACAAGTTATGACAGCCACAAATTAATATATTTTAACAACAAATAGAAATGTTATTTAAAAGTTAATGTTTTACTTCACCTATAATGCCACATGCTTGTAAAATGATATTGTCCCTTTTTTTTCCTGGGGAGGCAGAAATCCAAGATTAAACAACAACAAAAAGAAGTGTTAAGATATCCACTGAGCCCTGAATGATCTAGTTAGAGATTAGGAAAATGACTTAAGGCTGGATCCATAAAATTGTCTTGTTTTTAAAAATGCATTTTATTCATTTTATTGTAATTTTATCTGTGCACAGTAGGCCATTTTAATCAATGAAATGTAAATGGCAGGGTACATTTTTTTTTTTTCCTTTTTTTTTAAACCACCACTTAGATTTTTTGCAATTGCACTGCCTTAACACAAGTCAAAACCAGAACTGTAGTTTCATTTATTGGCTCACAGTTACAGCTGTGGTCTCTGCCTTCGCTGACCTCCAAGTCTATTTCGGCTCAGCCTGAGCCAGTTTTGTATAGCCTTTTCTTCCTCAGCCTCTGTGATGTGTGTCAGGGCACCATTCCTAAGAACTGACACTACAAGAGAAAATATTAAGTAAACAAAAAAAAAAAATACAAATAAATAAAATACCATCAAGAGAGGGAAACACCAGTTGTACCCACTAATCAACATCACCAATCAACATACAATATCAGCTACAGTAAACACTTTATTATAGCTTTCATTAATAAATCATTAACAAACATTATCTAATGCATGAATCATTAGTTAATATATATATCCACATATCTAGAAACGTGAAATAATTAATGCTTGTTAATGTTTACTAATACATGTATTAAACATTACCTAATAATTAACATTTCATGTAAATTAAAATGCTTACAAATGTCATTAAATTTCTAATTTATATGATCATGCACATCTTGAAAACCGACAAATGATTTTAACAGATGTTATACAATGATTAAAACCTTTTGTTAAAGCACAACACTTTGCGAATATTGAGGTGTGATACGGGTAAGGTTTGGTAGTATGGGTACGTTTAAGGTTTAGGGGTCAGCAGTGTACAGGGGTCAATTTAATTACTATAAGGCAACATGATTCATTTTGTATATATTGCATTGTTTTGATAAATGATAAATGAAGTATTTTCTTGATTTTTTTTCCCCCTCCTGTCGATGTATGCGTCAAGGAATATTCTGTTTGTACAATATAGTATACTAATGTTAGTGTAACAAAATATTAGTACTAATACTAATACTAATATTAGGTAACAAAAACATGTTTTGCACCCACATTACAATGCGCATTGTCTTTACCAAGCATTAAGCTAAACTTAACTAACCACCCTTTCCTCAAATGTTACAGTAGCTAAAAGTCAACTGCCAATAAAGGGAAAAAAGAAAAAAAAAAAAAAAGTCTACACAAAGACCAAATATATAACCTTTACAGACTGTGATTATGAGTTAATGCATATATTAACATGAATAATTAGTGAAGTGCTTAAAATGACAAATTAAGCTACATTTTCACAACATTTGTAATAGTAAAAAAAAAAAAAAAAAAACAACACGTAGCTAATATGTGAACTGGTTTAATGATATTGATAAGCATTCAAAAGTTCATTAACAAATAAACTTGCAATCATTGTAAATTTGCAATCATTGCAATCATTTCTAATTTGTAGATTTTTAAAATGCATTGAAAGCTTAATGACATTTGTAAACATTAACCAATTATCTTAATATAATATGTTTGTTAATGATTTATTAAATCATGTGTCATGTGCCAAAATTATTTGAAGGTTTAAAAAAAAAAAAAAAAAAAAAAAAAACCATGATCATATGAATTGAAAGTTTGATGACATTTGTAAGCATTTCAATTTACATTAAATAATGATCTGTTAATCATTTGGTAATGTTCAGTCCCAGGTCTGGCAGAGATTGAAGGTGGGGGGAATGAATAACCAGTGTTCTCTCCACCCTCAATACCATGACTTGAGCAAGGCACTGATCGCATCTTTAGTTAACCTATAAATCTATTTGAATGCTCCCATCTCCTTTTCCAATCCTAAGTCTGAGTTATCATGATTAAAAAAAAATGGGCCAAACAACTCTGTAATAAACTGCTTTGTGTGGCCAATATCCTTAAGTCTTTTGCATGATCAGTTTTATTTTGCAAATACAGGTGCATCTAAATAAATTAGAATGTTGTGGAAAAGTTCATTTATTTCAGTAATTCAACTCAAATTGTGAAACTCGTGTATTAAATAAATTCAGTGCACACAGACTGAAGTAGTTTAAGTCTTTGGTTCTTTTAATTGTGATGATTTTGGGTCACATTTAACAAAAACCCACCAAACGCAACAAATTTGAATACTTCATAAGACCAATTAAAAAAAAAAAAAAAAAAAAAAAAAAAAAAATTAGTGAATTGTTGGCCTTCTTGAAAGTATGTTCATTTACTGTATATGTACTCAATACTTGGTAGGGGCTCCTTTTGCTTTAATTACTGCCTCAACCTGGCGTGGCATGGAGGTGATCAGTCTGTGGCACTGCTGAGACGTACTCCTCTTGTAAAGCCACTCCTGAACCACAGACAATGTCAGAGGCGTTCAAGTACCCAAGGGAGCCATCCTCCACCTCAGGGACCCGGCACTATACCATCTCCTAAGCGAAGAGTACCAATCCGAGGTAGAAATTCCAGCCTTCTTCAGGAATCAAAACCTCACCCTGGAACCTGATTTGGAACTGAGCATTGAAGAAGGGGTGTCCCAGATAATCGACATCACCCCACTCGACACAGCCCTCCAAGCACCGTCCTGCCTGCCTGTCCTGACCAACTTTCCCGTTGCCCGGTCCTGGACCGCCACCGACACGGCACTTTGCCTCGCCACAGCAATTGGGTGCACCCTAAGTGCCTTCGTCCTGTTCAACAGAGTCAACGGGGTGCAAAGGTCCATGAACAGGTGCACAGCTGCCCTTCCTCGGACCTTCAAACGGAAACACCGGAAAAGAGGGACCCAGGCAGAGACAATGCTCAAGCTGAGGATCCAAAAGCTGAGGAAAATTAGAAACCACCATCTGACCATCCTGATCCACCTGCAATCGACCATCATGGCAACTTTTGTCTGACGATGTTTCCATGCGAACTTCGCGTAACTGTAGCGTCTGCTTAGGATCATTGATGAAAACCTCCAAAACGCCTAAAGAATTCATCGAGAAATTCCATTATCTACCGCATCAGGACTCTTGTTCAGCAACAAAGCCAATGCAAGTAACCTTTACAGCTATTTAGATGCGTGTTTTAAGTTGAGCCCCTTTTTAAGGTGATTTTGCTTCTCTGATGATTTTCTTCCTCTATGTATATGTACACGTGTTTTGCTTAGTTAGTTGTATGTTAGCTGCAGTTCCATTTATTAAATTACATATATTCACAATTGATTGTCCCTGAATGTTTGATCTTGCTACATGCTACATTTTGAGTTTACTACAAGTTAAGTTACTGCTAGTACTGACTAAAGTAGTTAAGCTATTCTTTCTTGGCCAGAAAGTAACCTTTCCTAGAATTGATAAACGGTGGACGAACAGATCAAATAATTGTAATGTTAATTCTGCTACAGTTAATTTTGAGATCTGATCAAAATATTCATATTTAATTATAACCAGTTATAATTAATCATAAATATTTCCCTTTTGAGCTAATGTGCTACAATGATTTATGAAAATGATTAATGAAAATGTCCATCTGAAATGCATGATTAATGAAAATGTCCATCTGTAATACATGATTTATGAAAATGACCATCTGAAATACGATACATGAAAATGTCCATCTGCAAGACATGATTCATGAAAATACCCATATGAAATACACGATTCATGAAAAATGTCGACCTGAAATACATGATTCATAAAAATGTCGACCTGAAATACATGATTCATGAAAATGTCAGTCTGAAATACATGATACATGAAAATGTCCATCTGAAATACATGATTCATGAAAATGTCCATGTCTGAAATACATGATACATGAAAATGTCCATCTGTAATATATGATTCATGAAAATGATTCATGAAAATGTCCATCTGAAATACGATACATGAAAATGTCCATCTGAAATACAGATACATGAAAATGTCCATCTGAAATACATGATTCATGAAAATGTCGACCTGAAATACATGATTCATAAAAATGTCCATCTGAAATACATGATTCATGAAAATGTCATTCTGAAATACATGATACATGAAAATGTCCATCTGAAATATGATTCATGAAAATGATTCATGAAAATGTCCATCTGAAATACGATACATGAAAATGTCCATCTGAAATACATGATACATGAAAATGTCCATCTGAAATACATGATTCATGAAAATGTCGACCTGAAATACATGATTCATAAAAATGTCCATCTGAAATACATGATTCATGAAAATGTCCATCTGAAATACATGATACATGAAAATGTCCATCTGTAATATATGATTCATGAAAATTACCATCTGAAATACGATTCATGACAATGATTAATGAAATGTCCATCTGCAATACATGATTCATGAAAATGTCCATCTGAAATATATGATTCATGAAAATGTCCATCTGAAATACATGATTCATGAAAATGTCCACCTGAAACACGATACATGAAAATGTCTCTTAAAAACAAAACTTATGCAAATTGCCATCTGCAATATGATTCATGAAAATGTCCATCTGAAATACATGATACATAAAGTCCATCTGAAACACACGACTCATGAAAATACCCATATGAAATACACAATTCATGAAAATGACCATCTGAAATACGATACATGAAAATGTCCATCTGAAATACATTCATGAAAATGTCCATCTGAAATACATGATACATGAAAATGTCCATCTGAAATACATTCATGAAAATGTCCATATGAAATACATTCATGAAAATGTCCATATGAAATACATGATTCATGAAATTGCCCATCTGAAATACATGATTCATGAAAATGTCCATCTGAAATACATGATTCATGAAAACTACCATCTGAAATACATGATTCATGAAAATGTCCATCTGAAATACATGATTCATAAAAATGTCCATCTGAAATACATGATTCATGAAAATGTCCATCTGAAATACATGATTCATGAAAATGTCCACCTGAAATACATGATTCATGAAATTGTCCATCTGAAATACATGATTCATGAAAATGTCCATCTGAAATACATGATCATGAAAATGTCCACTGAAATACATGATCATGAAAATGTCCATCTGAAATACATGATTCATGAAAATGTCCATCTGAAATACACGACTCATGAAAATACCCATATGAAACACACAATTCATGAAAATGACCATCTGAAATACATGATTCATGAAAATGATTAATGAAAATGTCGATCTGAAATACAACACATGAAAACGACCATCTGAAATACACAATTCATGAAAATGACCATCTGAAATACACAATTCATGAAAATGATTAATGAAAATGTCCATCTGAAATACATGATACATGAAAATGTCCATCTGAAATAGATGACTCATGAAAATACCCATATGAAATACACGATTCATGAAAATGTCCATCTGAAATACATGATACATGAAAATGTCCATCTGAAATACATGATACATGAAAATGTCCATCTGAAATACATGATTCATAAAAATGTCGACCTGAAATACATGATTCATAAAAATGTCCATCTGAAATACATGATTCATGAAAATGTCCATCTGAAATACATGATTCATGAAAATGTCCATCTGAAATACATGATTCATGAAAACGACCATCTAAAATGCATGATTCATGAAAATGACCGTCTGAAATACATGATTCATGAAAATGTCTATCTGAAATACATGATTCATGAAAATGTCTATCTGAAATACATGATTCTTGAAAATGTCCGTCTGAAATACATGATTCATGAAAATGACCATCTGAAATACATAATTCATGAAAATGTCTATCTGAAATACATGATTCATGAAAATGACAATCTGAAATACATGATTCATGAAAATGTCCTATCTGAAATACATGATTCATGTAAATGATTAATGAAAATGTCCATCTGAAATACGATGCATGAAAATGACCATCTGAAATACATGATTCATGAAAACGTCCATCTAAAAACCCTAATTCATGAAAACGACCATCTGAAATGCATGATTCATGTAAATGATTAATGAAAATGTCCATTTGAAATACATAATTCATTGAAAATGTACCATCTGAAATACGATACATGAAAATGATTCATGAAAATGATTCAAGAAAATGACCATCTGAAATACATGATTCTTGAAAATGTCGATCTGAAATACAATACATGAAAACGACCATCTGAAATACACAATTCATGAAAATGACTATCTGAAATACACGATTCATGAAAATGACCATCTGAAATACATGATTCATGAAAATGATTAATGAAAATGTCGATCTGAAATACAATACATGAAAATGACCATCTAAATTACACGATTCATGAAAACGACCATCTGAAATACACGATTCATGAAAACGACCATCTGAAATACACGATTCATGAAAATGGCCATCTGAAATGCATGATTCATGAAAATGTCCATCTGAAATACATGATTCATGAAAATGATTATTGAAAATGTCCATCTGAAATACATGATTCATGAAAATGATATTGAAAATGACCATCTGAAATACGATGCATGAAAACGTCCATCTGAAATACGATGCATGAAAACGTCCATCTGAAATAAATGATTCATGAAAATGACCATCTGAAATACATAATTCATGAAAATGTCCATCTGAAATATGATGCATGAAAACGTCCATCTGAAATACATGATTCATGAAAATGATTCATGAAAATGACCATCTGAAATACATAATTCATGAAAATGATTATTCAAAATGACCATCTGAAATACATAATTCATGAAAATGTCCATCTGAAATACGATGCATGAAAATGTCCATCTGAAATACGATGCATGAAAACGTCCATCTGAAATAAATGATTCATGAAAAAGACCATCTGAAATACATAATTCATGAAAATGTCCATCTGAAATACTTGATTCATGAAAGTCTATCTGAAATACATGATTCATGAAAATGATTCAAGAAAATGACCATCTGAAATACATAATTCATGAAAATGGCCAACTGAAATACGATGCATGAAAATGTCCATCTAAAATGCATAATTTATGAAAATGTCCATCTGAAATACATAATTCATGAAAATGTCCATCTGAAATACGATACATGAAAATGTCCATCTAAAACGCATAATTCATGAAAATGTCAATCTGAAATACATGATTCATGAAAATGATTCATGAAAATGTCCATCTGAAATACGATACATGAAAATGACCATCTGAAATACATGATTCATGAAAATGATTCATGAAAATGTCCATCTGAAATACATGATTCATGAAAATGTCTTTATGATATACATGATTCATGAAAATGTCCATCTGAAATACATGATTCATGAAAATGTCCATCTGAAATACATGATTCATGAAAATGTCCATCTGAAATACATGATTCATGAAAATGATTCATGAAAATGTCCATCTGAAATACATGATTCATGAAAATGGCCAACTAAAATACATGATTCATGAAAAAGTCCCTCTGAAATACATGATTCATGAAACTGATTCAAGAAAATGTCCATCTGAAATACATGATTCATGAAAATGTCCATCTGAAATACATGATATATGAAAATGTCTTTATGAAATACATGATTCATTTCATTTTTAATGAGTGACCGACGCAGGGGATGAGGGAAAGGCCGACTTTTTTTGGGTGGGGGCTGTTGGGGAGGTTTTTGTTTTGACCGACGCAGGGGATGAGGAAAAGGCCGACTTTTTTTGGGTGGGGGCTGTTGGGGAGGTTTTGGTTTTGACCGACGCAGGGGATGAGGAAAAGGCCGACTTTTTTTTGAGGGGGCTTTTTAACGAGCGACCGACGCATGGGATGAGGAAAAGGCCGACTTTTTTTGGGTGGGGTTGTTGGGGAGGTTTTTGTTTTGACCGACGCAGGGGATGAGGGAAAGGCCGACTTTTTTTGGGTGGGGGCTGTTGGGGAGGTTTTTGTTTTGACCGACGCAGGGGATGAGGGAAAGGCCGACTTTTTTTGGGTGGGGGCTGTTGGGGAGGTTTTTGTTTTGACCGACGCAGGGGATGAGGAAAAGGCCGACTTTTTTTGGGTGGGGGCTGTTGGAGAGGTTTTTGTTTTGACCGACGCAGGGGATGAGGGAAAGGCCGACTTGTTTTTGGGTGGGGGCTGTTGGGGAGGTTTTTGTTTTGACCGACGCAGGGGATGAGGGAAAGGCCGACTTTTTTTGGGTGGGGGCTGTTGGGGAGGTTTTTGTTTTGACCGACGCAGGGGATGAGGGAAAGGCCGACTTTTTTTGGGTGGGGGCTGTTGGGGAGGTTTTTGTTTTGACCGACGCAGGGGATGAGGGAAAGGCCGACTTTTTTTGGGTGGGGGCTGTTGGGGAGGTTTTTGTTTTGACCGACGCAGGGGATGAGGGAAAGGCCGACTTTTTTTGGGTGGGGGCTGTTGGGGAGGTTTTTGTTTTGACCGACGCAGGGGATGAGGGAAAGGCCGACTTTTTTTTGAGGGGGCTTTTTAACGAGCGACCGACGCATGGGATGAGGAAAAGGCCGACTTTTTTTGGGTGGGGGTTGTTGGGGAGGTTTTTGTTTTGACCGACGCAGGGGATGAGGGAAAGGCCGACTTTTTTTGGGTGGGGGCTGTTGGGGAGGTTTTTGTTTTGACCGACGCAGGGGATGAGGGAAAGGCCGACTTTTTTTGGGTGGGGGCTGTTGGGGAGGTTTTTGTTTTGACCGACGCAGGGGATGAGGAAAAGGCCGACTTTTTTTGGGTGGGGGCTGTTGGGGAGGTTTTTGTTTTGACCGACGCAGGGGATGAGGGAAAGGCCGACTTGTTTTTGGGTGGGGGCTGTTGGGGAGGTTTTTGTTTTGACCGACGCAGGGGATGAGGAAAAGGCCGACTTTTTTTGAGGGGGCTTTTTAACGAGCGACCGACGCAGGGGATGAGAGAAAGGCCGACTTTGTTTTGGGTGGGAGCTTTTTAACGAGTGACCGACGCAGGGGATGAGAGAAAGGCCGACTTTTTTTTGAGGGGGCTTTTTAACGAGCGACCGACGCAGGGGATGAGGAAAAGGCCGACTTTTTTTGAGGGGGCTTTTTAACGAGCGACCGACGCAGGGGATGAGAGAAAGGCCGATTTGTTTTGGGTGGGAGCTTTTTAACGAGTGACCGACGCAGGGGATGAGAGAAAGGCCGACTTTTTTTTGAGGGGGCTTTTTAACGAGTGACCGACGCAGGGGATGAGGAAAAGGCCGACTTTTTTTTGAGGGGGCTTTTTAACGAACGACCGACGCATGGGATGAGGGAAAGGCCGACTTGTTTTGGATGTTTTTTTAATGAGTGACCAACGCAGGGGATGAGGAAAAGGCCGACTTTTTTTGGGAGGGGGCTTTTTAACGAGCGACCGATGCATGGGATGAGGGAAAGGCCGACTTGTTTTTGAGGGGGCTTTTTAATGAGCGACCGACGCATGGGATGAGGAAAAGGCCGACTTTTTTTGGGTGGGGGCTGTTGGGAAGGTTTTTGTTTTGACCGACGCAGGGGATGAGGGAAAGGCCGACTTTTTTTGGGGGGGGGCTGTTGGGGAGGTTTTGGTTTTGACCGACGCAGGGGATGAGGAAAGGCCGACTTTTTTTGGGTGGGGGCTGTTGGGGAGGTTTTTGTTTTGACCGACACAGGGGATGAGGGAAAGGCCGACTTTTTTTTTGAGGGGGCTTTTTACACTCGTCAAAATAAACTCCAAAAAAAGAAAGGCCGACTTTTTTTGGATTTTTTCTTAACGAGCGACCGACGCAGGGGATGAGAGAAAGGCCGACTTTTTTTGGGGGGGGGGCTGTTGGGGAGGTTTTGGTTTTGACCGACGCAGGGGATGAGGAAAGGCCGACTTTTTTTGGGTGGGGGCTGTTGGGGAGGTTTTTGTTTTGACCGACACAGGGGATGAGGAAAGGCCGACTTTTTTTGGGTGGGGGCTGTTGGGAAGGTTTTTGTTTTGACCGACGCAGGGGATGAGGGAAAGGCCGACTTTTTTTGGGTGGGGGGCTGTTGGGGAGGTTTTGGTTTTGACCGACGCAGGGGATGAGGAAAAGGCCGACTTTTTTTGGGTGGGGGCTGTTGGGGAGGTTTTTGTTTTGACCGACGCAGGGGATGAGGGAAAGGCCGACTTTTTTTTGAGGGGGCTTTTTACACTCGTCAAAATAAACTCCAAAAAAAGAAAGGCCGACTTTTTTTGGATTTTTTCTTAACGAGCGACC